>CAJNAR010000170.1:0-417756 GCA_905220665.1 Albugo candida
CTAATGCAAGTGGTTTCGCTGGGGTCAATACATGACACCCCAAAACTCACGTTTCCTGGTCCCTAGTGAAAAAAGGAAAAACACGATGACTGCAAACTTGGGATGGTTGAGTGGTCTACGATCAACGTTAGGACATGCTGTGTTCAGAACCATGATTCTCCCACATAACAATACTGCATATTGAAGCATTAAACATTTTAGACTATCACACAAAGAATGAATGTGCTCCTGACCAGTCTTGCGAGCTACGACTTCGCTCTTTCTTTTTTATATACCTGACAAAAACCAACAGTCGTTTTCTATATGGACGGTAATGAAACATCATATTCAAGACTTAATGTCCTAACATGTGATAACAAAGGAGAACAAAGTAGCCAAGTGCAACAAACTACTTTGCACAATACACTTGCGTAGAGCAGTTATATAGTTAATTGGATTGACTGATGTTTGAGTCTCTATACGAAATCTAGAAAAAGGTCAGACTCGTTCTATTTTATTTGCAGCTATGCATGGGATCACATAACAGATCAGCGCATCTTCAAGGTCACAAAGACGCGAACATGGTTACACATTTCTTTTCGAAAGGTGACGTGTTTATGAAAGCCTTCTCAGAGAACTTGAGACAGATTGCAGAATTTGGAAATATTCTAATGCAAGTGGTTTCGCTGGGGTCAATACATGACACCCCAAAACTCACGTTTCCTGGTCCCTAGTGAAAAAGGAAAAACACGATGACTGCAAACTTGGGATGGTTGAGTGGTCTACGATCAACGTTAGGACATGCTGTGTTCAGAACCATGATTCTCCCACATAACAATACTGCATATTGAAGCATTAAACATTTTAGACTATCACACAAAGAATGAATGTGCTCCTGACCAGTCTTGCGAGCTACGACTTCGCTCTTTCTCTTTTATATACCTGACAAAAACCAACAGTCGTTTTCTATATGGACGGTAATGAAACAGCATATTCAAGACTTAATGTCCTAACATGTGATAACAAAGGAAAACAAAGTAGCCAAGTGCAACAAACTACTTTGCACAATACACTTGCGTAGAGCAGTTATATTGTTAATTGGATTGTCTGATGTTTGAGTCTCTATACGAAATCTAGAAAAAGGTCAGACTCGTTCTATTTTATTTGCAGCTATGCATGGGATCACATAACAGATCAGCGCATCTTCAAGGTCACAAAGACGCGAACATGCTTACACATTTCTTTTCGAAAGGTGACGTGTTTATGGAAGCTTTCTCAGAGAACTGAGACAGATTGCAGAATTTGGAAATATTCTAATGCAAGTGGTTTCGCTGGGGTCAATACATGACATCTCAAACTCACGTTTCCTGGTCCGTAGTGAAAAAGGAAAAACACGATGACTGCAAACTTGGGATGGTTGAGTGGTCTACGATCAACGTTAGGACATGCTGTGTTCAGAACCATGATTCTCCCATATAACAATACTGCATATTGAAGCATTCAACATTTTAGACTATCACACAAAGAATGAATGTGCTCCTGACCAGTCTTGCGAGCTACGACTTTGCTCTTTCTCTTTTATATACCTGACAAAAACCAACAGTCGTTTACTATATGGACGGTAATGAAACATCATATTCAAGACTTAATGTCCTAACATGTGATAACAAAGGAGAACAAAGTAGCCAAGTGCAACAAACTACTTTGCACAATACACTTGCGTAGAGCAGTTATATAGTTAATTGTATTGACTGATGTTTGAGTCTCTATACGAAATCTAGAAAAAGGTCAGACTCGTTCTATTTTATTTGCAGCTATGCATGGGATCACATAACAGATCAGCGCATCTTCAAGGTCACAAAGACGCGAACATGGTTACACATTTCTTTCCGAAAGGTGACGTGTTTATGGAAGCTTCTCAGAGAACTTGAGACAGATTGCAGAATTTCAGAATGTTCTTATGCAAGTGGTTTCGCTGGGGTCAATACATGACATCTCAAACTCACGTTTCCTGGTCCGTAGTGAAAAAGGAAAAACACGATGACTGCAAACTTGGGATGGTTGAGTGGTCTACGATCAACGTTAGGACATGCTGTGTTCAGAACCATGATTCTCCCACATAACAATACTGCATATTGAAGCATTCAACATTTTAGACTATCACACAAAGAATGAATGTGCTCCTGACCAGTCTTGCGAGCTACGACTTCGCTCTTTCTCTTTTATATACCTGACAAAAACCAACAGTCGTTTTCTATATGGACGGTAATGAAACAGCATATTCAAGACTTAATGTCCTAACATGTGATAACAAAGGAAAACAAAGTAGCCAAGTGCAACAAACTACTTTGCACAATACACTTGCGTAGAGCAGTTATATAGTTAATTGGATTGACTGATGTTTGAGTCTCTATACGAAATCTAGAAAAAGGTCAGACTCGTTCTATTTTATTTGCAGCTATGCATGGGATCACATAACAGATCAGCGCATCTTCAAGGTCACAAAGACGCGAACATGGTTACACATTTCTTTTCGAAAGGTGACGTGTTTATGAAAGCCTTCTCAGAGAACTTGACACAGATTGCAGAATTTGGAAATATTCTAATGCAAGTGGTTTCGCTGGGGTCAATACATGACATCTCAAACTCACGTTTCCTGGTCCGTAGTGAAAAAAGGAAAAACACGATGACTGCAAACTTGGGATGGTTGAGTGGTCTACGATCAACGTTAGGACATGCTGTGTTCAGAACCATGATTCTCCCATATAACAATACTGCATATTGAAGCATTCAACATTTTAGACTATCACACAAAGAATGAATGTGCTCCTGACCAGTCTTGCGAGCTACGACTTCGCTCTTTCTCTTTTATATACCTGACAAAAACCAACAGTCGTTTTCTATATGGACGGTAATGAAACAGCATATTCAAGACTTAATGTCCTAACATGTGATAAACAAAGGAAAACAAAGTAGCCAAGTGCAACAAACTACTTTGCACAATACACTTGCGTAGAGCAGTTATATTGTTAATTGGATTGACTGATGTTTGAGTCTCTATACGAAATCTAGAAAAAGGTCAGACTCGTTCTATTTTATTTGCAGCTATGCATGGGATCACATAACAGATCAGCGCATCTTCAAGGTCACAAAGACGCGAACATGGTTACACATTTCTTTCCGAAAGGTGACGTGTTTATGAAAGCCTTCTCAGAGAACTTGAGACAGATTGCAGAATTTCAGAATGTTCTTATGCAAGTGGTTTCGCTGGGGTCAATACATGACACCCCAAAACTCATGCTTCCTGGTCCCTAGTGAAAAAGGAAAAACACGATGACTGCAAACTTGGGATGGTTGAGTGGTCTACGATCAACGTTAGGACATGCTGTGTTCAGAACCATGATTCTCCCACATAACAATACTGCATATTGAAGCATTAAACAGTTTAGACTATCACACAAAGAATGAATGTGCCCTGACCAGTCTTGCGAGCTACGACTTCGCTCTTTTTTTTTATATACCTGACAAAAACCAACAGTCGTTTTCTATATGGACGGTAATGAAACAGCATATTCAAGACTTAATGTCCTAACATGTGATAAACAAGGAAAACAAAGTAGCCAAGTGCAACAAACTACTTTGCACAATACACTTGCGTAGAGCAGTTATATAGTTAATTGGATTGACTGATGTTTGAGTCTCTATACGAAATCTAGAAAAAGGTCAGACTCGTTCTATTTTATTTGCAGCTATGCATGGGATCACATAACAGATCAGCGCATCTTCAAGGTCACAAAGACGCGAACATGCTTACACATTTCTTTTCGAAAGGTGACGTGTTTATGGAAGCTTTCTCAGAGAACTTGACACAGATTGCAGAATTTGGAAATATTCTAATGCAAGTGGTTTCGCTGGGGTCAATACATGACATCTCAAACTCACGTTTCCTGGTCCGTAGTGAAAAGAAAAACACGATGACTGCAAACTTGGGATGGTTGAGTGGTCTACGATCAACGTTAGGACATGCTGTGTTCAGAACCATGATTCTCCCATATAACAATACTGCATATTGAAGCATTCAACATTTTAGACTATCACACAAAGAATGAATGTGCTCCTGACCAGTCTTGCGAGCTACGACTTCGCTCTTTCTTTCTTTTATATACCTGACAAAAACCAACAGTCGTTTTCTATGGACGGTAATGAAACAGCATATTCAGACTTAATGTCCTAACATGTGATAACAAAGGAGAACAAAGTAGCCAAGTGCAACAAACTACTTTGCACAATACACTTGCGTAGAGCAGTTATATTGTTAATTGGATTGACTGATGTTTGAGTCTCTATACGAAATCTAGAAAAAGGTCAGACTCGTTCTATTTTATTTGCAGCTATGCATGGGATCACATAACAGATCAGCGCATCTTAAAGGTCACAAAGACGCGAACATGGTTACACATTTCTTTCCGAAAGGTGACGTGTTTATGAAGCTTCTCAGAGAACTTGAGACAGATTGCAGAATTTGGAAATATTCTAATGCAAGTGGTTTCGCTGGGGTCAATACATGACACCCAAACTCACGTTTCCTGGTCCGTAGTGAAAAAGGAAAAACACGATGACTGCAAACTTGGGATGGTTGAGTGGTCTACGATCAACGTTAGGACATGCTGTGTTCAGAACCATGATTCTCCCACATAACAATACTGCATATTGAAGCATTAAACATTTTAGACTATCACACAAAGAATGAATGTGCTCCTGACCAGTCTTGCGAGCTACGACTTCGCTCTTTCTCTTTTATATACCTGACAAAAACCAACAGTCGTTTTCTATATGGACGGTAATGAAACAGCATATTCAAGACTTAATGTCCTAACATGTGATAACAAAGGAAAACAAAGTAGCCAAGTGCAACAAACTACTTTGCACAATACACTTGCGTAGAGCAGTTATATAGTTAATTGGATTGACTGATGTTTGAGTCTCTATACGAAATCTAGAAAAAGGTCAGACTCGTTCTATTTTATTTGCAGCTATGCATGGGATCACATAACAGATCAGCGCATCTTCAAGGTCACAAAGACGCGAACATGGTTACACATTTCTTTTCGAAAGGTGACGTGTTTATGAAAGCCTTCTCAGAGAACTTGAGACAGATTGCAGAATTTCAGAATGTTCTTATGCAAGTGGTTTCGCTGGGGTCAATACATGACACCCCAAAACTCACGTTTCCTGGTCCCTAGTGAAAAAGGAAAACACGATGACTGCAAACTTGGGATGGTTGAGTGGTCTACGATCAACGTTAGGACATGCTGTGTTCAGAACCATGATTCTCCCACATTACAATACTGCATATTGAAGCATTAAACATTTTAGACTATCACACAAAGAATGAATGTGCTCCTGACCAGTCTTGCGAGCTACGACTTCGCTCTTTCTCTTTTATATACCTGACAAAAACCAACAGTCGTTTTCTATATGGACGGTTATGAAACAGCATATTCAAGACTTAATGTCCTAACATGTTATAACAAAGGAAAACAAAGTAGCCAAGTGCAACAAACTACTTTGCACGATACACTTGCGTAGAGCAGTTATATAGTTAATTGGATTGACTGATGTTTGAGTCTCTATACGAAATCTAGAAAAGGTCAGACTCGTTCTATTTTATTTGCAGCTATGCATGGGATCACATAACAGATCAGCGCATCTTCAAGGTCACAAAGACGCGAACATGGTTACACATTTCTTTCCGAAAGGTGACGTGTTTATGGAAGCTTTCTCAGAGAACTTGAGACAGATTGCAGAATTTGGAAATATTCTAATGCAAGTGGTTAGCTGGGGTTTATGAAAGCCTTCTCAGAGAACTTGAGACAGATTGCAGAATTTCAGAATGTTCTTATGCAAGTGGTTTCGCTGGGGTCAATAGATGACACCCCAAAACTCACGTTTCCTGGTCCCTAGTGAAAAAGGAAAACACGATGACTGCAAACTTGGGATGGTCGAGTGGAATAGATTATCGGATCTCCAAGGTCACAAAGACGCGAACATCGTTACACATTTCTTTCCGAAAGGTGACGTGTTTATGAAAGCCTTCTCAGAGAACTTGAGACAGATTGCAGAATTTGGAAATATTCTAATGCAAGTGGTTTCGCTGGGTCAATACATGACACCCCAAAACTCACGTTTCCTGGTCTCTAGTGAAAAAGGAAAAACACGATGACTGCAAACTTGGGATGGTTGAGTGGTCTACGATCAACGTTAGGACATGCTGTGTTCAGAACCATATTCTCCACATAACAATACTGCATATTGAAGAATTAAACATTTTAGACTATCACACAAAGAATGAATGTGCTCCTGACCAGTCTTGCGAGCTACGACTTCGCTCTTTCTTTTTTATATACCTGACAAAAACCAACAGTCGTTTTCTATATGGACGGTAATGAAACATCATATTCAAGACTTAATGTCCTAACATGTGATAACAAAGGAAAACAAAGTAGCCAAGTGCAACAAACTACTTTGCACAATACACTTGCGTAGAGCAGTTATATAGTTAATTGGATTGACTGATGTTTGAGTCTCTATACGAAATCTAGAAAAAGGTCAGACTCGTTCTATTTTATTTGCAGCTATGCATGGGATCACATAACAGATCAGCGCATCTTCAAGGTCACAAAGACGTGAACATGGTTACACATTTCTTTTCGAAAGGTGACGTGTTTATGAAAGCCTTCTCAGAGAACTTGAGACAGATTGCAGAATTTCAGATTGTTCTTATGCAAGTGGTTTCGCTGGGGTCAATACATGACACCCCAAAACTCATGTTTCCTGGTCCCTAGTGAAAAAGGAAAAACACGATGACTGCAAACTTGGGATGGTTGAGTGGTCTACGATCAACGTTAGGACATGCTGTGTTCAGAACCATGATTCTCCCACATAACAATACTGCATATTGAAGCATTAAACATTTTAGACTATCACACAAAGAATGATTGTGCTCCTGACCAGTCTTGCGAGCTACGACTTCGCTCTTTCTCTTTTATATACCTGACAAAAACCAACAGTCGTTTTCTATATGGACGGTAATGAAACAGCATATTCAAGACTTAATGTCCTAACATGTGATAACAAAGGAAAACAAAGTAGCCAAGTGCAACAAACTACTTTGCACAATACACTTGCGTAGAGCAGTTATATAGTTAATTGTATTGACTGATGTTTGAGTCTCTATACGAAATCTAGAAAAAGGTCAGACTCGTTCTATTTTATTTGCAGCTATGCATGGGATCACATAACAGATCAGCGCATCTTCAAGGTCACAAAGACGCGAACATGGTTACACATTTCTTTCCGAAAGGTGACGTGTTTATGAAAGCCTTCTCAGAGAACTTGAGACAGATTGCAGAATTTCAGAATGTTCTTATGCAAGTGGTTTCGCTGGGGTCAATACATGACACCCCAAAACTCATGTTTCCTGGTCCCTAGTGAAAAAGGAAAAACACGATGACTGCAAACTTGGGATGGTTGAGTGGTCTACGATCAACGTTAGGACATGCTGTGTTCAGAATCATGATTCTCCCACATAACAATACTGCATATTGAAGCATTAAACATTTTAGACTATCACACAAAGAATGAATGTGCTCCTGACCAGTCTTGCGAGCTACGACTTCGCTCTTTCTCTTTTATATACCTGACAAAAACCAACAGTCGTTTTCTATATGGACGGTAATGAAACATCATATTCAAGACTTAATGTCCTAACATGTGATAACAAAGGAGAACAAAGTAGCCAAGTGCAACAAACTACTTTGCACAATACACTTGCGTAGAGCAGTTATATAGTTAATTGGATTGACTGATGTTTGAGTCTCTATACGAAATCTAGAAAAAGGTCAGACTCGTTCTATTTTATTTGCAGCTATGCATGGGATCACATAACAGATCAGCGCATCTTCAAGGTCACAAAGACGCGAACATGGTTACACATTTCTTTTCGAAAGGTGACGTGTTTATGAAAGCCTTCTCAGAGAACTTGAGACAGATTGCAGAATTTGGAAATATTCTAATGCAAGTGGTTTCGCTGGGGTCAATACATGACACCCCAAAACTCACGTTTCCTGGTCCCTAGTGAAAAAGGAAAAACACGATGACTGCAAACTTGGGATGGTTGAGTGGTCTACGATCAACGTTAGGACATGCTGTGTTCAGAACCATGATTCTCCCACATAACAATACTGCATATTGAAGCATTAAACATTTTAGACTATCACACAAAGAATGAATGTGCTCCTGACCAGTCTTGCGAGCTACGACTTCGCTCTTTCTCTTTTATATACCTGACAAAAACCAACAGTCGTTTTCTATATGGACGGTAATGAAACAGCATATTCAAGACTTAATGTCCTAACATGTGATAACAAAGGAAAACAAAGTAGCCAAGTGCAACAAACTACTTTGCACAATACACTTGCGTAGAGCAGTTATATTGTTAATTGGATTGTCTGATGTTTGAGTCTCTATACGAAATCTAGAAAAAGGTCAGACTCGTTCTATTTTATTTGCAGCTATGCATGGGATCACATAACAGATCAGCGCATCTTCAAGGTCACAAAGACGCGAACATGCTTACACATTTCTTTTCGAAAGGTGACGTGTTTATGGAAGCTTTCTCAGAGAACTTGACACAGATTGCAGAATTTGGAAATATTCTAATGCAAGTGGTTTCGCTGGGGTCAATACATGACATCTCAAACTCACGTTTCCTGGTCCGTAGTGAAAAAGGAAAAACACGATGACTGCAAACTTGGGATGGTTGAGTGGTCTACGATCAACGTTAGGACATGCTGTGTTCAGAACCATGATTCTCCCACATAACAATACTGCATATTGAAGCATTAAACATTTTAGACTATCACACAAAGAATGAATGTGCTCCTGACCAGTCTTGCGAGCTACGACTTCGCTCTTTCTCTTTTATATACCTGACAAAAACCAACAGTCGTTTTCTATATGGACGGTAATGAAACAGCATATTCAAGACTTAATGTCCTAACATGTGATAACAAAGGAAAACAAAGTAGCCAAGTGCAACAAACTACTTTGCACAATACACTTGCGTAGAGCAGTTATATTGTTAATTGGATTGACTGATGTTTGAGTCTCTATACGAAATCTAGAAAAAGGTCAGACTCGTTCTATTTTATTTGCAGCTATGCATGGGATCACATAACAGATCAGCGCATCTTCAAGGTCACAAAGACGCGAACATGGTTACACATTTCTTTCCGAAAGGTGACGTGTTTATGAAAGCCTTCTCAGAGAACTTGAGACAGATTGCAGAATTTCAGAATGTTCTTATGCAAGTGGTTTCGCTGGGGTCAATACATGACACCCCAAAACTCATGTTTCCTGGTCCCTAGTGAAAAAGGAAAAACACGATGACTGCAAACTTGGGATGGTTGAGTGGTCTACGATCAACGTTAGGACATGCTGTGTTCAGAACCATGATTCTCCCACATAACAATACTGCATATTGAAGCATTAAGCAGTTTAGACTATCACACAAAGAATGAATGTGCTCCTGACCAGTCTTGCGAGCTACGACTTCGCTCTTTTTTTTTTATATACCTGACAAAAACCAACAGTAGTTTTCTATATGGACGGTAATGAAACAGCATATTCAAGACTTAATGTCCTAACATGTGATAAACAAGGAAAACAAAGTAGCCAAGTGCAACAAACTACTTTGCACAATACACTTGCGTAGAGCAGTTATATTGTTAATTGGATTGACTGATGTTTGAGTCTCTATACGAAATCTAGAAAAAGGTCAGACTCGTTCTATTTTATTTGCAGCTATGCATGGGATCACATAACAGATCAGCGCATCTTCAAGGTCACAAAGACGCGAACATGCTTACACATTTCTTTTCGAAAGGTGACGTGTTTATGGAAGCTTTCTCAGAGAACTTGACACAGATTGCAGAATTTGGAAATATTCTAATGCAAGTGGTTTCGCTGGGGTCAATACATGACATCTCAAACTCACGTTTCCTGGTCCGTAGTGAAAAAGGAAAAACACGATGACTGCAAACTTGGGATGGTTGAGTGGTCTACGATCAACGTTAGGACATGCTGTGTTCAGAACCATGATTCTCCCATATAACAATACTGCATATTGAAGCATTCAACATTTTAGACTATCACACAAAGAATGAATGTGCTCCTGACCAGTCTTGCGAGCTACGACTTCGCTCTTTCTCTTTTATATACCTGACAAAAACCAACAGTCGTTTTCTATATGGACGGTAATGAAACATCATATTCAAGACTTAATGTCCTAACATGTGATAACAAAGGAAAACAAAGTAGCCAAGTGCAACAAACTACTTTGCACAATACACTTGCGAAGAGCAGTTATATTGTTAATTGGATTGACTGATGTTTGAGTCTCTATACGAAATCTAGAAAAAGGTCAGACTCGTTCTATTTTATTTGCAGCTATGCATGGGATCACATAACAGATCAGCGCATCTTCAAGGTCACAAAGACGCGAACATGGTTACACATTTCTTTTCGAAAGGTGACGTGTTTATGAAAGCCTTCTCAGAGAACTTGAGACAGATTGCAGAATTTCAGAATGTTCTTATGCAAGTGGTTTCGCTGGGGTCAATACATGACACCCCAAAACTCATGTTTCCTGGTCCCTAGTGAAAAAGGAAAAACACGATGACTGCAAACTTGGGATGGTTGAGTGGTCTACGATCAACGTTAGGACATGCTGTGTTCAGAACCATGATTCTCCCACATAAAATACTGCATATTGAAGCATTAAACATTTTAGACTATCACACAAAGAATGAATGTGCTCCTGACCAGTCTTGCGAGCTACGACTTCGCTCTTTCTCTTTTATATACCTGACAAAAACCAACAGTCGTTTTCTATATGGACGGTAATGAAACATCATATTCAAGACTTAATGTCCTAACATGTGATAACAAAGGAGAACAAAGTAGCCAAGTGCAACAAACTACTTTGCACAATACACTTGCGTAGAGCAGTTATATAGTTAATTGGATTGACTGATGTTTGAGTCTCTATACGAAATCTAGAAAAAGGTCAGACTCGTTCTATTTTATTTGCAGCTATGCATGGGATCACATAACAGATCAGCGCATCTTCAAGGTCACAAAGACGCGAACATGGTTACACATTTCTTTCCGAAAGGTGACGTGTTTATGAAAGCCTTCTCAGAGAACTTGAGACAGATTGCAGAATTTCAGAATGTTCTTATGCAAGTGGTTTCGCTGGGGTCAATACATGACACCCCAAAACTCATGTTTCCTGGTCCCTAGTGAAAAAGGAAAAACACGATGACTGCAAACTTGGGATGGTTGAGTGGTCTACGATCAACGTTAGGACATGCTGTGTTCAGAACCATGATTCTCCCACATAACAATACTGCATATTGAAGCATTAAACATTTTAGACTATCACACAAAGAATGAATGTGCTCCTGACCAGTCTTGCGAGCTACGACTTCGCTCTTTCTCTTTTATATACCTGACAAAAACCAACAGTCGTTTTCTATATGGACGGTAATGAAACATCATATTCAAGACTTAATGTCCTAACATGTGATAACAAAGGAGAACAAAGTAGCCAAGTGCAACAAACTACTTTGCACAATACACTTGCGTAGAGCAGTTATATAGTTAATTGGATTGACTGATGTTTGAGTCTCTATACGAAATCTAGAAAAAGGTCAGACTCGTTCTATTTTATTTGCAGCTATGCATGGGATCACATAACAGATCAGCGCATCTTCAAGGTCACAAAGACGCGAACATGGTTACACATTTCTTTTCGAAAGGTGACGTGTTTATGAAAGCCTTCTCAGAGAACTTGAGACAGATTGCAGAATTTGGAAATATTCTAATGCAAGTGGTTTCGCTGGGGTCAATACATGACACCCCAAAACTCACGTTTCCTGGTCCCTAGTGAAAAAGGAAAAACACGATGACTGCAAACTTGGGATGGTTGAGTGGTCTACGATCAACGTTAGGACATGCTGTGTTCAGAACCATGATTCTCCCACATAACAATACTGCATATTGAAGCATTAAACATTTTAGACTATCACACAAAGAATGAATGTGCTCCTGACCAGTCTTGCGAGCTACGACTTCGCTCTTTCTCTTTTATATACCTGACAAAAACCAACAGTCGTTTTCTATATGGACGGTAATGAAACAGCATATTCAAGACTTAATGTCCTAACATGTGATAACAAAGGAAAACAAAGTAGCCAAGTGCAACAAACTACTTTGCACAATACACTTGCGTAGAGCAGTTATATAGTTAATTGGATTGTCTGATGTTTGAGTCTCTATACGAAATCTAGAAAAAGGTCAGACTCGTTCTATTTTATTTGCAGCTATGCATGGGATCACATAACAGATCAGCGCATCTTCAAGGTCACAAAGACGCGAACATGGTTACACATTTCTTTTCGAAAGGTGACGTGTTTATGGAAGCTTTCTCAGAGAACTTGAGACAGATTGCAGAATTTGGAAATATTCTAATGCAAGTGGTGAGCTGGGGTCAATACATGACATCTCAAACTCACGTTTCCTGGTCCCTAGTGAAAAAGGAAAAACACGATGACTGCAAACTTGGGATGGTTGAGTGGTCTACGATCAACGTTAGGACATGCTGTGTTCAGAACCATGATTCTCCCATATAACAATACTGCATATTGAAGCATTCAACATTTTAGACTATCACACAAAGAATGAATGTGCTCCTGACCAGTCTTGCGAGCTACGACTTCGCTCTTTCTCTTTTATATACCTGACAAAAACCAACAGTCGTTTTCTATATGGACGGTAATGAAACAGCATATTCAAGACTTAATGTCCTAACATGTGATAACAAAGGAAAACAAAGTAGCCAAGTGCAACAAACTACTTTGCACAATACACTTGCGTAGAGCAGTTATATTGTTAATTGGATTGACTGATGTTTGAGTCTCTATACGAAATCTAGAAAAAGGTCAGACTCGTTCTATTTTATTTGCAGCTATGCATGGGATCACATAACAGATCAGCGCATCTTCAAGGTCACAAAGACGCGAACATGGTTACACATTTCTTTCCGAAAGGTGACGTGTTTATGAAAGCCTTCTCAGAGAACTTGAGACAGATTGCAGAATTTCAGAATGTTCTTATGCAAGTGGTTTCGCTGGGGTCAATACATGACACCCCAAAACTCATGTTTCCTGGTCCCTAGTGAAAAAGGAAAAACACGATGACTGCAAACTTGGGATGGTTGAGTGGTCTACGATCAACGTTAGGACATGCTGTGTTCAGAACCATGATTCTCCCACATAACAATACTGCATATTGAAGCATTAAACAGTTTAGACTATCACACAAAGAATGAATGTGCTCCTGACCAGTCTTGCGAGCTACGACTTCGCTCTTTTTTTTTTATATACCTGACAAAAACCAACAGTAGTTTCTATATGGACGGTAATGAAACAGCATATTCAAGACTTAATGTCCTAACATGTGATAAACAAGGAAAACAAAGTAGCCAAGTGCAACAAACTACTTTGCACAATACACTTGCGTAGAGCAGTTATATTGTTAATTGGATTGACTGATGTTTGAGTCTCTATACGAAATCTAGAAAAAGGTCAGACTCGTTCTATTTTATTTGCAGCTATGCATGGGATCACATAACAGATCAGCGCATCTTCAAGGTCACAAAGACGCGAACATGCTTACACATTTCTTTTCGAAAGGTGACGTGTTTATGGAAGCTTTCTCAGAGAACTTGACACAGATTGCAGAATTTGGAAATATTCTAATGCAAGTGGTTTCGCTGGGGTCAATACATGACATCTCAAACTCACGTTTCCTGGTCCGTAGTGAAAAAGGAAAAACACGATGACTGCAAACTTGGGATGGTTGAGTGGTCTACGATCAACGTTAGGACATGCTGTGTTCAGAACCATGATTCTCCCATATAACAATACTGCATATTGAAGCATTCAACATTTTAGACTATCACACAAAGAATGAATGTGCTCCTGACCAGTCTTGCGAGCTACGACTTCGCTCTTTCTCTTTTATATACCTGACAAAAACCAACAGTCGTTTTCTATATGGACGGTAATGAAACAGCATATTCAAGACTTAATGTCCTAACATGTGATAACAAAGGAAAACAAAGTAGCCAAGTGCAACAAACTACTTTGCACAATACACTTGCGTAGAGCAGTTATATTGTTAATTGGATTGACTGATGTTTGAGTCTCTATACGAAATCTAGAAAAAGGTCAGACTCGTTCTATTTTATTTGCAGCTATGCATGGGATCACATAACAGATCAGCGCATCTTCAAGGTCACAAAGACGCGAACATGGTTACACATTTCTTTCCGAAAGGTGACTGTTTATGAAAGCCTTCTCAGAGAACTTGAGACAGATTGCAGAATTTCAGAATGTTCTTATGCAAGTGGTTTCGCTGGGGTCAATACATGACACCCCAAAACTCATGTTTCCTGGTCCCTAGTGAAAAAGGAAAAACACGATGACTGCAAACTTGGGATGGTTGAGTGGTCTACGATCAACGTTAGGACATGCTGTGTTCAGAACCATGATTCTCCCACATAACAATACTGCATATTGAAGCATTAAACAGTTTAGACTATCACACAAAGAATGAATGTGCTCCTGACCAGTCTTGCGAGCTACGACTTCGCTCTTTTTTTTTTATATACCTGACAAAAACCAACAGTAGTTTTCTATATGGACGGTAATGAAACAGCATATTCAAGACTTAATGTCCTAACATGTGATAAAAAGGAAAACAAAGTAGCCAAGTGCAACAAACTACTTTGCACAATACACTTGCGTAGAGCAGTTATATAGTTAATTGTATTGACTGATGTTTGAGTCTCTATACGAAATCTAGAAAAAGGTCAGACTCGTTCTATTTTATTTGCAGCTATGCATGGGATCACATAACAGATCAGCGCATCTTCAAGGTCACAAAGACGCGAACATGGTTACACATTTCTTTTCGAAAGGTGACGTGTTTATGAAAGCCTTCTCAGAGAACTTGAGACAGATTGCAGAATTTCAGAATGTTCTTATGCAAGTCGTTTCGCTGGGGCCAATACATGACACCCCAAAACTCACGTTTCCTGGTCCCTAGTGAAAAAGGAAAAACACGATGACTGCAAACTTGGGATGGTTGAGTGGTCTACGATCAACGTTAGGACATGCTGTGTTCAGAACCATGATTCTCCCACATAACAATACTGCATATTGAAGCATTAAACATTTTAGACTATCACACAAAGAATGAATGTGCTCCTGACCAGTCTTGCGAGCTACGACTTCGCTCTTTCTCTTTTATATACCTGACAAAAACCAACAGTCGTTTTCTATATGGACGGTAATGAAACAGCATAACTTGGGATGGTTGAGTGGAATAAATTATCGGATCTCCAAGGTCACAAACACGCGAACATGGTTACACATTTCTTTTCGAAAGGTGACGTGTTTATGGAAGCTTTCTCAGAGAACTTGAGACAGATTGCAGAATTTGGAAATATTCTAATGCAAGTGGTTAGCTGGGGTCAATACATGACATCTCAAACTCACGTTTCCTGGTCCCTAGTGAAAAAGGAAAAACACGATGACTGCAAACTTGGGATGGTCCAGTGGAATAGATGATCGGATCTCCAAGGTCACAAAGACGCGAACATGGTTACACATTTCTTTCCGAAAGGTGACGTGTTTATGGAAGCTTTCTCAGAGAACTTGAGACAGATTGCAGAATTTGGAAATATTCTAATGCAAGTGGTTTCGCTGGGGTCAATACATGACACCCCAAAACTCACGTTTCATGGTCCCTAGTGAAAAAGGAAAAACACGATGACTGCAAACTTGGGATGGTTGAGTGGTCTACGATCAACGTTAGGACATGCTGTGTTCAGAACCATGATTCTCCCACATAACAATACTGCATATTGAAGCATTAAACATTTTAGACTATCACACAAAGAATGAATGTGCTCCTGACCAGTCTTGCGAGCTACGACTTCGCTCTTTCTCTTTTATATACCTGACAAAAACCAACAGTCGTTTTCTATATGGACGGTAATGAAACAGCATAACTTGGGATGGTTGAGTGGAATAAATTATCGGATCTCCAAGGTCGCAAACACGCGAACATGGTTACACATTTCTTTTCGAAAGGTGACGTGTTTATGGAAGCTTTCTCAGAGAACTTGAGACAGATTGCAGAATTTGGAAATATTCTAATGCAAGTGGTTAGCTGGGGTCAATACATGACATCTCAAACTCACGTTTCCTGGTCCCTAGTGAAAAAGGAAAAACACGATGACTGCAAACTTGGGATGGTCCAGTGGAATAGATGATCGGATCTCCAAGGTCACAAAGACGCGAACATGGTTACACATTTCTTTTCGAAAGGTGACGTGTTTATGAAAGCCTTATCAGAGAACTTGAGACAGATTGCAGAATTTCAGATTGTTCTTATGCAAGTGGTTTCGCTGGGGTCAATACATGACACCCCAAAACTCACGTTTCCTGGTCCCTAGTGAAAAAGGAAAAACACGATGACTGCAAACTTGGGATGGTTGAGTGGTCTACGATCAACGTTAGGACATGCTGTGTTCAGAACCATGATTCTCCCACATAACAATACTGCATATTGAAGCATTAAACATTTTAGACTATCACACAAAGAATGAATGTGCTCCTGACCAGTCTTGCGAGCTACGACTTCGCTCTTTCTCTTTTATATACCTGACAAAAACCAACAGTCGTTTTCTATATGGACGGTAATGAAACAGCATATTCAAAACTTAATGTCCTAACATGTGATAAACAAGGAAAACAAAGTAGCCAAGTGCAAAAAACTACTTTGCACAATACACTTGCGTAGAGCAGTTATATAGTTAATTGGATTGACTGATGTTTGAGTCTCTATACGAAATCTAGAAAAAGGTCAGACTCGTTCTATTTTATTTGCAGCTATGCATGGGATCACATGACAGATCAGCGCATCTTCAAGGTCACAAAGACGCGAACATGGTTACACATTTCTTTTCGAAAGGTGACGTGTTTATGAAAGCCTTCTCAGAGAACTTGAGACAGATTGCAGAATTTCAGAATGTTCTTATGCAAGTCGTTTCGCTGGGGCCAATACATGACACCCCAAAACTCACGTTTCCTGGTCCCTAGTGAAAAAAAAAAACACGATGACTGCAAACTTGGGATGGTTGAGTGGTCTACGATCAACGTTAGGACATGCTGTGTTCAGAACCATGATTCTCCCACATAACAATACTGCATATTGAAGCATTAAACATTTTAGACTATCACACAAAGAATGAATGTGCTCCTGACCAGTCTTGCGAGCTACGACTTCGCTCTTTCTCTTTTATATACCTGACAAAAACCAACAGTCGTTTTCTATATGGACGGTAATGAAACAGCATATTCAAAACTTAATGTCCTAACATGTGATAAACAAGGAAAACAAAGTAGCCAAGTGCAAAAAACTACTTTGCACAATACACTTGCGTAGAGCAGTTATATAGTTAATTGGATTGACTGATGTTTGAGTCTCTATACGAAATCTAGAAAAAGGTCAGACTCGTTCTATTTTATTTGCAGCTATGCATGGGATCACATGACAGATCAGCGCATCTTCAAGGTCACAAAGACGCGAACATGGTTACACATTTCTTTTCGAAAGGTGACGTGTTTATGAAAGCCTTCTCAGAGAACTTGAGACAGATTGCAGAATTTCAGATTGTTCTTATGCAAGTGGTTTCGCTGGGGTCAATACATGACACCCCAAAACTCATGTTTCCTGGTCCCTAGTGAAAAAGGAAAAACACGATGACTGCAAACTTGGGATGGTTGAGTGGTCTACGATCAACGTTAGGACATGCTGTGTTCAGAACCATGATTCTCCCACATAACAATACTGCATATTGAAGCATTAAACATTTTAGACTATCACACAAAGAATGAATGTGCTCCTGACCGGTCTTGCGAGCTACGACTTCGCTCTTTCTCTTTTATATACCTGACAAAAACCAACAGTCGTTTTCTATATGGACGGTAATGAAACAGCATAACTTGGGATGGTTGAGTGTAATAAATTATCGGATCTCCAAGGTCACAAACACGCGAACATGGTTACACATTTCTTTTCGAAACGTGACGTGTTTATGGAAGCTCTCTCAGAGAACTTGAGACAGATTGTTCTTATGCAAGTCGTTTCGCTGGGGTCAATACATGACACCCTAAAACTCACGTTTCCTGGTCCCTAGTGAAAAAGGAAAAACACGATGACTGCAAACTTGGGATGGTTGAGTGGTCTACGATCAACGCTAGGACATGCTGTGTTCAGAACCATGATTCTCCCACGTAACAATACTGCATATTGAAGCATTAAACATTTTAGACTATCACACAAAGAATGAATGTGCTCCTGACCAGTCTTGCGAGCTACGACTTCGCTCTTTCTTTTTTATATACCTGACAAAAACCAACAGTCGTTTTCTATATGGACGGTAATGAAACAGCATATTCAAGACTTAATGTCCTAACATGTGATAAACAAGGAAAACAAAGTAGCCAAGTGCAACAAACTACTTTGCACAATACACTTGCGTAGAGCAGTTATATAGTTAATTGGATTGACTGATGTTTGAGTCTCTATACGAAATCTAGAAAAAGGTCAGACTCGTTCTATTTTATTTGCAGCTATGCATGGGATCACATAACAGATCAGCGCATCTTCAAGGTCACAAAGACGCGAACATGGTTACACATTTCTTTCCGAAAGGTGACGTGTTTATGGAAGCTTTCTCAGAGAACTTGAGACAGATTGCAGAATTTGGAAATATTCAAATGCAAGTGGTTAGCTGGGGTTTATGAAAACCTTCTCAGAGAACTTGAGACAGATTGCAGAATTTCAGAATGTTTTTATGGAAGTGGTTTCGCTGGGGTCAATACATGACACCCTAAAACTCACGTTTCCTGGTTCCTAGTGAAAAAGGAAAAACACGATGACTGCAAACTTGGGATGGTTGAGTGGTCTACGATCAACGCTAGGACATGCTGTGTTCAGAACCATGATTCTCCCACGTAACAATACTGCATATTGAAGCATTAAACATTTTAGACTATCACACAAAGAATGAATGTGCTCCTGACCAGTCTTGCGAGCTACGACTTCGCTCTTTGTCTTTTATATACCTGACAAAAACCAACAGTCGTTTTCTATATGGACGGTAATGAAACAGCATATTCAAGACTTTATGTCCTAACATGTGATAACAAAGGAGAACAAAGTAGCCAAGTGCAACAAACTACTTTGCACAATACACTTGCGTAGAGCAGTTATATAGTTAATTGGATTGACTGATGTTTGAGTCTCTATACGAAATCTAGAAAAAGGTCAGACTCGTTCTATTTTATTTGCAGCTATGCATGGGATCACATGACAGATCAGCGCATCTTCAAGGTCACAAAGACGCGAACATGGTTACACATTTCTTTTCAAAAGGTGACGTGTTTATGGAAGCTTTCTCAGAGAACTTGAGACAGATTGCAGAATTTCAGAATGTTCTTATGCAAGTCGTTTCGCTGGGGTCAATACATGACATCTCAAACTCACGTTTCCTGGTCCCTAGTGAAAAAAGAAAAACACGATGACTGCAAACTTGGGATGGTCGAGTGGAATAGATTATCGGATCTCCAAGGTCACAAAGACGCGAACATGGTTACACATTTCTTTCCGAAAGGTGACGTGTTTATGAAAGCCTTCTCAGAGAACTTGAGACAGATTGCAGAATTTCAGAATGTTCTTATGCAAGTGGTTTCGCTGGGGTCAGTACATGACATCTCAAACTCACGTTTCCTGGTCCCTAGTGAAAAAGGAAAAACACGATGACTGCAAACTTGGGATGGTTGAGTGGTCTACGATCAACGTTAGGACATGCTGTGTTCAGAACCATGATTCTCCCACATAACAATACTGCATATTGAAGCATTAAACATTTTAGACTATCACACAAAGAATGAATGTGCTCCTGACCAGTCTTGCGAGCTACGACTTCGCTCTTTCTCTTTTATATACCTGACAAAAACCAACAGTCGTTTTCTATATGGACGGTAATGAAACAGCATAACTTGGGATGGTTGAGTGTAATAAATTATCGGATCTCCAAGGTCACAAACACGCGAACATGGTTACACATTTCTTTTCGAAAGGTGACGTGTTTATGGAAGCTTTCTCAGAGAACTTGAGACAGATTGCAGAATTTGGAAATATTCTAATGCAAGTGGTTAGCTGGGGTCAATACATGACATCTCAAACTCACGTTTCCTGGTCCCTAGTGAAAAAGGAAAAACACGATGACTGCAAACTTGGGATGGTCCAGTGGAATAGATGATCGGATCTCCAAGGTCACAAAGACGCGAACATGGTTACACATTTCTTTCCGAAAGGTGACGTGTTTATGGAAGCTTTCTCAGAGAACTGGAGACAGATTGCAGAATTTGGAAATATTCTAATGCAAGTGGTTTCGCTGGGGTCAATACATGACACCCCAAAACTCACGTTTCATGGTCCCTAGTGAAAAAGGAAAAACACGATGACTGCAAACTTGGGATGGTTGAGTGGTCTACGATCAACGTTAGGACATGCTGTGTTCAGAACCATGATTCTCCCACATAACAATACTGCATATTGAAGCATTAAACATTTTAGACTATCACACAAAGAATGAATGTGCTCCTGACCAGTCTTGCGAGCTACGACTTCGCTCTTTCTCTTTTATATACCTGACAAAAACCAACAGTCGTTTTCTATATGGACGGTAATGAAACAGCATAACTTGGGATGGTTGAGTGGAATAAATTATCGGATCTCCAAGGTCACAAACACGCGAACATGGTTACACATTTCTTTTCGAAAGGTGACGTGTTTATGGAAGCTTTCTCAGAGAACTTGAGACAGATTGCAGAATTTGGAAATATTCTAATGCAAGTGGTTAGCTGGGGTCAATACATGACATCTCAAACTCACGTTTCCTGGTCCCTAGTGAAAAAGGAAAAACACGATGACTGCAAACTTGGGATGGTCCAGTGGAATAGATGATCGGATCTCCAAGGTCACAAAGACGCGAGCATGGTTACACATTTCTTTCCGAAAGGTGACGTGTTTATGGAAGCTTTCTCAGAGAACTGGAGACAGATTGCAGAATCTGGGAATATTCTAGTGCAAGTGGTTTCGCTGGGGCCAATACATGACATCTCAAACTCACGTTTCCTGGTCCCTAGTGAAAAAGGAAAAACACGATGACTGCAAACTTGGGATGGTTGAGTGGTCTACGATCAACGTTAGGACATGCTGTGTTCAGAACCATGATTCTCCCACATAACAATACTGCATATTGAAGCATTAAACATTTTAGACTATCACACAAAGAATGAATGTGCTCCTGACCAGTCTTGCGAGCTACGACTTCGCTCTTTGTCTTTTATATACCTGACAAAAACCAACAGTCGTTTTCTATATGGACGGTAATGAAACAGCATATTCAAGACTTAATGTCCTAACATGTGATAACAAAGGAGAACAAAGTAGCCAAGTGCAACAAACTACTTTGCACAATACACTTGCGTAGAGCAGTTATATAGTTAATTGGATTGACTGATGTTTGAGTCTCTATACGAAATCTAGAAAAAGGTCAGACTCGTTCTATTTTATTTGCAGCTATGCATGGGATCACATGACAGATCAGCGCATCTTCAAGGTCACAAAGACGCGAACATGGTTACACATTTCTTTTCGAAAGGTGACGTGTTTATGAAAGCCTTCTCAGAGAACTTGAGACAGATTGCAGAATTTCAGATTGTTCTTATGCAAGTGGTTTCGCTGGGGTCAATACATGACACCCCAAAACTCATGTTTCCTGGTCCCTAGTGAAAAAGGAAAAACACGATGACTGCAAACTTGGGATGGTTTAGTGGTCTACGATCAACGTTAGGACATGCTGTGTTCAGAACCATGATTCTCCCACATAACAATACTGCATATTGAAGCATTAAACATTTTAGACTATCACACAAAGAATGAATGTGCTCCTGACCAGTCTTGCGAGCTACGACTTCGCTCTTTCTCTTTTATATACCTGACAAAAACCAACAGTCGTTTTCTATATGGACGGTTATGAAACAGCATATTCAAGACTTAATGTCCTAACATGTGATAAACAAGGAAAACAAAGTAGCCAAGTGCAACAAACTACTTTGCACAATACACTTGCGTAGAGCAGTTATATAGTTAATTGGATTGACTGATGTTTGAGTCTCTATACGAAATCTAGAAAAAGGTCAGACTCGTTCTATTTTATTTGCAGCTATGCATGGGATCACATAACAGATCAGCGCATCTTCAAGGTCACAAAGACGCGAACATGGTTACACATTTCTTTTCGAAAGGTGACGTGTTTATGGAAGCTTTCTCAGAGAGCTTGAGACAGATTGCAGAATCTGGGAATATTCTAATGCAAGTGGTTAGCTGGGGTCAATATATTACATCCCAAACTCACGTTTCCTGTTCCCTAGTGAAAAAGGAACAACACGATGACTGCAAACTTGGAATGGTCGAGTGGAATAGATTATCGGATCTCCAAGGTCACAAAGACGCGAACATGGTTACACATTTCTTTTCGAAAGGTGACGTGTTTATGGAAGCTTTCTCAGAGAACTTGAGACAGATCGCAGATTTTGGGAATATTTTAATGCAAGTGGTTTCGCTGGGGTCAATACATGACATCTCAAACTCACGTTTCCTGGTCCCTAGTGAAAAAGGAAAAACACGATGAGTGCAAAGTTGGGATGGTCGAGTGGAATAGATGATCGGATCTCCAAGGTCACAAAGACGCGAACATGGTTACACGTTTCTTTTCGAAAGGTGACGTGTTTATGGAAGCTTTCTCAGAGAAACTGAGACAGATTGCAGAATTTTCAAATATTTTAATGCAAGTGGTTTTTCGCTGGTCAATATATGACATCCGTATTTTACGTTTCCTGGTTCCTTAGTGGAGAAACACGATGATAGCACAGTTGGGATAGTAGAGTTGTCTACGTTCAAACTAAACTGATCTTCGATCGATTGGTTTTGTGGCTAACCTGATTTCGTGAATGAAGAAATATTTATCAAGTCATGTCGATAGTTCAAAGACTCTACCAACGAAAGATGCCATCGAATTAGCGGAGTGAAAAGTAAATAACGTGAGAGCTTTGGCGATTTTTTGACGATGCTGAGCCCACTATTTTAGACAATGGTGCGTACAGCACGTAGCGCGAATCATCTATGGGATACTCTTCAGGGTTTTTCGTTCGGAAGAGTATGAACAAGAAGGTTCAACTAAGAAGACAACGACCTGAATTTAAGATGGTCAAAGCACAGAATCTAGTCGACCACTTGATGAATCTGGATGAATTAGTACTGAATATGGGTGCGATCGAAGACCCAATCACCAAAGACGAAGCACTTGTGATACTACTTGGAAGTCTGACCGAAGAATATCAGCATATTGCAAGAATCATTTTCGAAAAAAACAAAAATATTATTTATTTTTTATTAAAATGAAACTCTTTTTTAAACATGCGCAATGTCGACCTATTATGAGCCAAATCGGTTTTACAACGTGAATGGAGAAATATCCAGAGGAACGAGAGTAATGAAGTAGCGCTGAAGGCAAAGAAAGTGAAGTACAAGCAGGAAACAAATCGAAAGAAGAAGGCAGAATGTTTTTCAATGGACGGTGTTTTCATTATAACTAGCGTAGACATCGACAGAATGATTGCAGACAAAAGGCCTCGAGCAATCAAGAAAGCAAAACTGAACAACACGGTGCGCATGCATTTATGGCAGTCCAAAATCAAACAACTTAGTCTTCCCGACAGCAGAGCGAGCAGTCGTATTGATTTCGTTAAACGTGATTTGAAAGTATCAAGCTTCTTGACCACCCCATTCAAATTTCGATTTCAAATGGCACTTCAGTTGAAGCAATTGGCATTGGTACAGTACCCATAACGCTTACAAATGGAGAACGAGTAATCATAAATGACGCTCGGTTTGTTCCGAATATGGATCGACGTCTTTTATTGATTGCGGCACTGGTTTCGAAAGAGTTGAAGGTATTTTTTGTCGATAATTGGTGCGATGTTTCAAGCTCAAGAGTTCCAATCGTTAGAGTCCCTACTAGTGGAAAATGTACAGGCTTGATGAATCACCCGGAACGTCGAAAGATCAAGCAATGCTAGCAACTGTGGGATTTGGTGATCAATCTCAAAGAATTGAAGTATGGCATGCTCGTCTTGGTCATTTTCCAGAAACGAAAATCAATGAATTGGGCAAATGTGGTAGTTAGCACAAACCTCTGGTCTCGATAATACCAATGAAGATGTATGCAGTGGATGTGCCAAAGGCCGGTTAACAGTGAAGCCATCTTTGAAAATGATCGTAAAGCGGCCAAATACGAATGAATTATTGCAGCTTGTCCATAGTGACGTCATGGGACCGATGACACCAAGTTCTTCTGGTGGCTCAAAATATGTCGTGACATCTCTCGATGATTGTTCAAGATATATGAACGTGTATTCCTTAAAACCTAAGTTGGAAGCTGTGTACTATTTCGTTTAATACAAGTCGATGATGGAGTGACAAGTTGGAAAGAAAATGAAATGCATCCGGACCGATATCGGCAAGGAATATATCAACGGTTAATTTTGCGCGAATGGAGGAAGAATGGAATCATACACCAGACTAAAGTTCCGTCTTCCCCGAAACAAAATAGTCTAGCTGAACGGATGGACAGAACAATTATGGGGAGAGCAAGGACCATGTTAGAATACAAATGTGTTGAAAAGAAATGGTGGACGGATGAAAAAAAACACTGCTGCCTGTATTACAAATCGATTACCCAATAGTTACGAGCAGCCATGAGACCAATGGATGTATGCTCGGTATCAAGCCGGATATTGGTCATTTTCGAGTATTCGGTTCTGATGGATATGCATATGTTGATGAATCGAAGAGGAATAAACTTCAGAAAAAAGCTTATGCTAGCTTATTTTTAGGATACACGAACAATTCGAAAGGTTATAGCGTGCACAACAAGGAATCCGGGTAAGTCGAGATTTTAAGAACAGTACAATCATCGGAGTCAATTCAAGTTAAATACGCTGAAGTGTCCGATGGTAACATAAAAGCCCATGCGAATTATCATGACATGGAGAGCGAGGATAATTAGGATGATGAAAGTCCAGGTCAATTTCGAGCAGATCGTGTTGGTGATCTCGAAGATATTTCAATCGATGGTCGGTGAAGATGAGAGAAACCCAGTAAGAGCAAAGAATCACTCAATGACTTAGTATGATGACAGCTGGATGGCAATTGTCGACTTTCGTGAATGCTAAACTCCGCATTCTGGTAATTACGATCTATTAATTTCACAACATGCTCATACTATTGTGCTGAGAGGGAGATTTGAACAAAAAACTGAGCATTATTTATCCACCACAAGTGGACAATCAGCTTGGTAAGTACACAGAGCTTTACCACCTTCTGTACCTTCCGATGGGATAGTTCCGCATGGTAGGATTGAGAATGATACACTTGATAAAGACCATTGAGAATCAAAACGACGTCGAATTACTCAAAAGAACTCATGTATCACACATGGAAACCCAGAGACGCATTCGAAAGCTATCGAAACCCACGACAGCAAAAATTGGAAGCTCTTTAGTCTTAGCTGTCTTCTTTAAAATCGAAACGACATAGCAATTGACGAATTCACCCTCGCAGGTATCTTTACAATCAAGCTTGATATACACGGAAAGATGGAGCGATACAAAGCTCGTCTTGTTTCAGAAGGGTTTCGTTAGATTCCAGATATTGACTACAAGGCACCCTATTCACGTGCTTTCATTATAAACTCAGTTCGAGTCTTTTATGCGTTATGCTACCAGCTCGGGTACAAAATAAATCACTATGATGTGGACACAGCTTTTCTGAATGGATACCTCGACGAAGAAGTTTACATGTGGCCTCCACATGGTTTCAACATGAGCCTGGAAAGGTATGCAAATCGAAACGAAGTATAATGGTTTGAAGCAGGCATCCGTCATAAGGTACGGAACTATTCCTGACGTATTCGTGGATCAGATCAAGTTCAAGTATTGTTTTTTCGACGCTTGCATCTTTGTTCGAAGACACCAAGAAGGAAGTATTTTCATTGCACTTTATGTGGATGATATGCGGATTGCAGCCAAATCAAGGAAAACGATACAAACGATTCAGCATCATCTTCAAAACTGTTTAGACTAAAGGGTTTGGGTACAGTACGATTTATTATTGGATTAGATTATCTGACATACTCAAATCACATCATCTCCTTTATACAATCCGAGCGTTCTTGGACAAAGATTGACCAAATGCAATGAAAACAGACCAAGATATGCAAACGCGACCATATCGTTCACTTAATTGAGCATTTTTATAGGGAATTGCTATGTCCACCCACCACGTGACTTCCTGACCAATCAAATTACTGATTTCTTTCCAATCAACTTTTTACTATGTGACTACAGTTTCACAGCCCTGCATGCCGATCAAAGGTATCGGAACTCATAGTTGCACACCTTTCTAGAATCTCAATTCTAGATCAGCTAACTTTATCATGCTTTTCGTTGTACCGCGTCGTTCGAAAACAGTAAAGTACGCATTTACGGATCGTCATCATATGTCGTCTATCTACTACATCCTGCGAGAAAGTATTTAGGAGTTGAAAGTACGTTCAGTCTGGTCTGAGAATTAGAATGATAACGACAGCGGTCTTTTGCCGCATTTCTTGTAGCACGAGAAAGTTGTAAATACATTTGTGACTTGTTTATGGCGGCTTTCGAGCGCACAGACGCCCTGCCGCTGTACTGTTATGGGATGGGCTATCATTTTCCAGATGTTGCACGTAACTGTTTTCAGTGGACTCGCCATCTTTATACCGCTATACCGCTTGTGTGCATCGCCCGAATTCCGAAGTGCCCTGTGCTGCAATCGAGTGCACGTTTGCGAAAGTTCTAGCAGAATTTTTTGGAATGAAAAGGGTGCTCTAAATTATCTCGTATGGGTGCGACACGGATAGCGGATTTTCAATACACCTGGTTTCAGGCCGTTCATGTCAGATTATATGCATCCAGGGTGGGTCTACCAATCAAAACTTCTGAGAGAAGTGCCCCTATCATAAAAAGGTGAGTGGAAATAACGCCGTAACCTGATTGGTCAAAAAGTCACGCCGTGGTGGAAATGTCAATTCCCTTTTTACATGTGGCAATGTGAACTTGACCAGATGCCGCATTCGCAGTTTGGCAGTCGATTTCTAGGAAAATCCAAGCTCAGAACATTTGAGATGCAGGAATTTGGGTCTTACGTTACCTAAAAACGACTTCTGATTTCGGAATTATTGTAAAAGCGAAACGTCGACTCTGAAAAATTCAGCATACAGTGATTCCGAATGGGCAAGCAATAGCGACGATAGACGTTCAATTTCCGGTACAATACTTTTGTAAACATTATGCCAGTCGTATCCAAATCTAGACTACAAAAGAACGTCGCGCCAATCACAGCTTCACCACTCTGAGAACTAACGCCCAATCGACTGCTGTTGGTGGATGGGTACGTATCGTCAGCTTACGCACAGCGAAATTGATTTCTGGACGAGTGCGGCGCGCAAACAATAAAAGGCTGCGAAGCCCGAAACTTCTTGATAGTTGGCTTCTTGGCTGAACGTATCTCCAAGCGGTCCGAATTCGATGCTGGACTATCGATGTAGTCTTGACCGATAGGCGTGATAATCGGATGCGCTTAATCCAGATCCACTTTCATTAATAATACGCATATGGACGGCTCCTGATCGAAAGAGTATCCATCACCTTTGCTGTACCGAACTCGCATTCCCAAGAATTTTCTGACGGGCCTGAGATTCTTGATTAAAAGACTTGAAAGGCTATCAAATGTCGACTCGATTCTTGAAAGACTTAACCCCGTTATCAGTATATCGTCGACATATAATCTTGAAACCGTAATTCCTGTTGTCCCTTGATCGTAATACAAGCATGAGTCAGTCTTACAATCAAATCGTTTCTCGAAGTAAATCAAAAAATTTGGAACTACGTAGCTGCTTCATTCTTAGTCTTGGCCAAGAATACTCGAAAATATTTCATTTTTTAGTTGATGGAATTGATCAAATATCGAATTCTGCTTCGGTCTTTAGGGCCCTTCAAATCACTGCACATAACTCCACGAATTCCTTCCAACGGTAAGTTCATACCGGTATCTTTCCGAGACTGTTTATTCTTTGTTTGCTTGCTTTCCGTGCAAGTAATGAATTTCAATCGCCGATGGTCATCAAACTCGATCCCTGATTCCGGAAGCTTTGTTATAGTCTCAATAGTATCGTAGTTCGATTGACCGAATCGTTGGTGGAAGTGCAGAAGGTCTCTCATCTACTTGTTTCTTCTGTCCACGAACTCAAGTGAAGCAATTATGTCAATGGCACCGGAGAGCGTTCTTGACCTTCTGTATCGATGGAGAGAACGTTCTTGGCCATATTCACTTCGAACACGATCGCACCATGAGAACTACGCTGAACAACTCTCGATCCATCTGCTTGATACGTCAATTTGCATCCTTTAGCCTCAAGAGAGCATTCCTCGGTAATCCGCTGACTGTTCCGACAATATCAGCCGTTTCGATACATCCATCTTCATTCCTTCGCATTTGAAAGTATGCATGATTCGTTGCATTCCGTACGATGTTGTAACATGTTCATATCCATTACGAGATGCCTGCTGGATCCGCTGTCTAATATCCATGCTTTTTTCGTTTGTTCCAGCGTAGCTTTTGCATCCAATCTCTAATACGATGTCTTCGTTGCTGGAGGAGCTTTATTTCCTGCAATCCTTTCTCATATGTCCACTTTTCCTACAATTGCAACATTTCATTTGCTTCTTCGGCTTGGATCCCCTTACTGCACCGATTCGGCCCCGAATCCAGTTTTTTGCCTCTCTTGATGCATCACTGTTGGTGTCTGAATCCATAAGCTGGTCAAAGTGGCACACTCCCTCGGCTTGCCTTCTGGTGTCTTCTCTCATTGTATTAACACTGGCCATCAGAGCTTGTTTGAAATCAGGCTTTGCATACTTCATAACGCTTTTTAGAAGCATATCGTCTGCTCCACCGACTCCTTCACTGAATGCCGACAGGAATGGAAAAAATTCGCTTCAAGAACGTCCATTCGGTTTTTTTTTGCGGTGAAAAAGCGTGTTGCTTGCGTGCTGGTGATTTGGGCCGAAACACTTCGTTGACTTGGTCCATCACATCTTCGACTCTAGAGCATTGACTCATCCATTGAAGTACTTGCTGACCGTGATAAGTAAGAGCTTTCCCGCTTAGATGCCGTCCAAGACAGGCCAGCTTCACCTCCTCACTCCAAATCCCGCCGGGTGCTTGTTGCGCATGCAACAGTTGCCGCAAGAAAAGATTACCCCATTGCGTAAACGGCTCACCAAGTCCAGAGTATGTTTCTTTCCCACCTAATAACTGAATGGCGTGCTTCATATCCCTTGCTGCTGATACTCTCACTCGATTAAACCCGTCCAACGCATTATGTATCATGGCATGGACAAAGATATTCCTCATCCCGCTTCCACGATGCTGCATCTGTTTCGCATCCAGGGATGACATTGCAAAACCCTGTCGTTGGTTGCTTGAACCAGCAAATCTGCTCTCCGTTCGCGAGGGTGGTACGGGCGAGCCGACGCTCCACTCGGTCTCGATTTGTCCAGTAGATTTCCGATTGCCTCCAGCAGCAGCATCATTCGTTCCATCTTCGACTCATCTGATCCGTCGGATTCTTCCATGCTCTTAGCGGATGGAATCTTGATTGGTCTTATAACCTGTTGGAGGTTAGCGAAGATGGTGGCGTTCCAGTTAAATTGCCGAAACAATTTTCTTAATCCAATTCCCAACCAACCGTTTAGACTAAGGCCCAAGTGCTACTAGAAAGCTAAAGCACATTCTTAAGTCCTTCCCACGGCTTTTCCCCGTCAAGTCCTTCCGATATACATCTATGTATCGAAAATATTTCTTCGCACGATGTCGAATGGTTGTGAGGGGGATAGATTCCAGAGCCTTAGGACTGCGCTAACCAGGCCTTTCCAGCTGGAGTCACAATTTTTGCGATCATAAAGCTTGGCAGCACCCAGAAGTTCTTAATAAAGTTGAACTCACAGGCAGGGCAGGGACGTAATCAACGCAAGTAGATGAATTGCAGAATTTATTTTTATCAAAGTAAATTTCTGAAAAATTTATTTATCAAGTGTCCAGCGGCAACGATTAGTTCTTCCAACATGCCTTTCTGCTCCATGAAGTCATGTTCGTGGTCAATCGTATTTCTTGTACAGCACATTATTGAGACAAGGCCTTTGTCATTGAAACAAAGACACATGCCATCTTTCCACAGGCCCCTTTCAGTAAAAACTACTTTCAATCCTTTTGGCAACCCGAAGAGAAGGAAAGGTTGAACAATATATTCAAATGGAAAGTCATTCAACTCAACAGCTCCTTCACCTCGAAGAGTAACATTAAGATGAGTGTCATGGAAGCGGATTGGCTGGACTCCCGACAAGGGCATCAGTAGCAAATGCAGCACGACTGGTGCATTGTCAAACGCAAAGAGAGCTTTGGATGTGGGGTACTGTGTCCCAAAGAAGAGAATTGCACGATCTTTCACTTGTTAGAATAGATCTTCATCAGTCCACCACCCATCATAATTCTTGCCAGGTTGCATAATAACTAAGGATGTGCTTAAAACAAATTCCACAATTAGACAAAACAAACATTGTTTTATACACGTTTATACAAGGACCTTTTGTCTTTTTCCACCGTGCAATTTCCGTGGGTTTCTTTCTCCTGAGGAGGAAAAAAATACCATATAAATTAGCAAAGCCAATGCCTCGCCCTCAAGATCCTATCTGGTTGCTCTTTGGTCCCAAGTATAAGGATCCTTATGAGGACAAAAGAATAGAAAGAGTGCGATGCAATGCCTGTAGCGAGTCAGTCGTTGCTTCGGCGTAACGGCTAAAGGAGCACTCAAAAAGTGTTCCGCTAGGGGCAGAGACGGAATTGATAGACTGCCACCTTCGAGCGAAGTTCCTCAGGCAGGTGGTAGCAATATAAGGAGCACTATAAAAACATTAGCGGCGTGTTGACAGTTTCAAACAGAATTGATACTACTTCAGAGTCACCACGTGGTCAGAGTCAAAGCTCTCAGCATCAACAGCAACTTACCAAGAGAAGCAACAGGGTAACAGATGGTACAATTACTGCATTGCAGACTCTATCTCTCCCGAACAGCAAACCAGACTGGAAGGACTGTTAGCTAAGGCACTACATCACTCCAGCCTACCATTCGCGGTGTTTGAAAGTGCAGGCTGGTATCAGTTCTTCCTAGCTGTTTGCCCCGGTCTAAGGATCCCTAGCCGAGAGAAGATTGGAGATGAATAGCTCGATAGTGAATACCAGAACGTTATGCGAGACACGCTGACAGAGATATCAGAATGGCAGATGATGTGCTTTTCGATTGACGGCGCGACCAACGTCCAAGGTAAGAAACTGCTCAATCTTATGGCTTGTGGCTCAAAAGCCCTGTTCTGGAACACTGTACTATGGAGTTGCGGCGTGACTCCTCCGAATATTTCAAAGAAAAAGGTGCTAGATTGCCAGAGCCGCCTTAAGGTGTCATTGGACAGAATTTCAACTGAGAACAACATACTTGAGGGTATTGAAACCAATGAATTGATGTGGTCTTCGTATCTGACTCTCTGAATGCCATGAAGAAATTAAGGAAGGTGCTGTGTAGCTTTGGAGCATTTGCAGTAGTTTTTGGATGTGCACCATATACCCTTAATACCTTTTCTCTGAATATTTTGAAGCTCGAAATAACCGCTCAAACTCTGAAAGAAGCAATGTTCATCGTGAAAAATCTCCAATGCATACATCTTGCCCAATCGCTCTTTGGTCAGCTCTGTGACGAAAAACCTCACCGACTCATACATTGATTCTCTTCACGGGTACTCGATAGTCGACAGCACATTTTATGTTTGTGAGACTCAATTATGTGAAGTCAGTGGTTACATCGATCCCTGCAGCAGTCACTCACGATGACCTCTTCGATGAAGTGGCAGTGCCTGATGTTTTGGTTGGTGAAATCATGAACACGTCATTCTAGAGAAGGTGCGCGGCCATAGAAGTGGTCATGAAGCCCATCTGCGCTTGTATTGCTTACTTTGAGGGCGATGAGGCGACCTTTTCTCCATTGTATGCCTGTTTTCTCTATCTAAAGTTTAGTTTATCAAAGCTCAAAAGAAACTCTAGAGATATTCTCGCGTTGGATGATGCAGCACTTGATCAGTTAGATACGCATTTAGAGAGCAGGCTCAAGGATATATACAGCCTGGCGCATGCCTTGGCATTTCCAACTGATCCTCTCTTTGATGAAATAAAAGACAGGCTTCGCAAGATAATGTCAATAGATTCATGGGGATGGGTCTAGGCAGCTAGTCTCATCAGCGCCGGAAGGCCCTAAAGCAGATTGCACCAGGGGATGCGTCCCAGATAGTTCTGGGTGAGTGGGCAAGGTATTGCATTTGAAAGCCGATAAGCTCAGACTTATTTCCTATAGCACGGACTATGAAACCGGCACTGTTGTGGTCGCAGATGCAGGGTAAATATCCCAATCTTGCACCGCTATTAAATTTAGGTACACAGTAATCCTAATAAGCTGGATGCGGTGAACGCCGCGGCCACAAAGCTGCAAAGCGTGTGCACAACAATAGAAGAACCCGGCTTGGAGGACAAAAAGTGGAGAAGCAGACCTTTGTGATCTTTAATGCTAAGCAAATATCTCGTAGTTTAGGAGACTACAGGAAAGGGACAATCTTGGAAGCTATGGCAACTCTGAAGGTAACTCCTGAATAGCAGGAGGCGGCTGCTAATTCATCGGCTTCCAACGAGGGCGAGAACATCGGTGCTACAGTGCGCCGTTGCACCGATATTGACGATCAGGATGTTGACAGTGGGGATGTCAACGACATGGAGGATTAAGGGCTGATTGGACTGCTGAATGGAGTTGCACAGCCGTCTGCCTTGTCAGACGTGCAGCTGTTTGGAGAGAGGAAGAAAGCAATGACGGGAAACCTCAACAACAGTAGAGCAGGAACCCACCAATTGGCGATGACAGAAACTGCTGGCAGCCAAGGATCCAAGAAGAGGAAACACTTGCAGCTGACCAAGTTTTCCTCCTCTGACGAGAACGCAAAGAGCAGTGATAAATATAACAACTCCGATAGAGATGATGAGTGAGAACCCCAAAATAGTAATGATTAGGTGAATAAAAAACCAAAAACAATTGTGCGATGCAATTGGACGTATAAAACATGTAACAAACACCACATGTTGTATAAAACAGGGGTTTCAAACATACACATCCTTAATAATAACCCACGCTTCTCTTAGGATGCTAGGATGCTCGAGCTGCTTAAAAAACTCACTCAGTCATAGGCAACCTCCAACCTCAGACAAGAAGTCGCTGACATGGATTGATCTTACAGCGCCTCCTTTTTGAAGTGGTTTCTGCCCATCCTTCAGCCAAAGATTCTTCTGCATCGTGTGCCGCGAAGGTACGTTCATCGTATGTTACAAGAACGATCGGCTCTCCCACTTGCCAGGTTTCAAACTCCATCTTCCTTCCTGATAATATGTGCATCTTCACTTCAAGATCCGCAATGCACTTCCGGAAGATATTACGGTACTTCATAACGTCGGGGAGTTCATAATCATCTACGAACATTTCGTTGGCGGACTCTGGAAAGCTGTAGTCCCATTCTGCATCCATCGGATTGCGGTCTTATCAGAACTCACTTTGGTGCTTCCTGCATTGAGATGAATGTGACGAGTGACGTGCTCGGTGAATTCATCGGCGTCAATTTTGCATCTGTTCTGACGGAGATAAAATATGACTTTGGAAAGAGCATATCTATCCATCAAAAGCCGTTTGACTTGATATGTTGGCCTTGCTTGCTCTTCGAAAGATCGCCAATGGCTAGACACATGGTTCTTAAGTGCGAAGTAATCGACGAAACCATGATTCTTTCCCCACTGCCTAGAATATGACTTCTGAGGCTTGAAGCTTCTAAACAGTTGAATCATCATTAAGACAATGAAATGTTACTTCAAAAAATATACTCAAGCAAAAGATTAACAACCTCAACTTACGGGTTATCTCTTTAAAAGGAGATGGAAACAAGATGTGATAGCAGCGAGTCGTGCACGTTGATCTTTGTTGGTTGTCTGTTTGGCCTGCTGGTCAAGTTTCGGCATTGCAGCGGCAAGGTGTCCCTCGGCCTTGTCGTCAATTTCGTTCTCATGCTCATCTTCGTCATTATTTTTCATGCTTTCGTTCTCATTTTCTGGTCCTGCTTGTGCATTATAAATTAAAAGTATCTTCCGCGTCGGCAAGAACAAGTGCAGCATTGCGGTTTTCTGCACGTTTTCTTCATCGAGTATGGATCGAGTTGCCGATGTACCGACCCAGACGGTTCGAAATAGAATGTTTTTTAGTGCTGCAAAGTCTACTTCATTATTAGTGAAACCCTCAGCCTTTTCGACCTCAAGCTCCGAATCATCGTTCCCCTCCATATCATAGGCCAAAATTTGGCTTATTGAAATCGGAAGGTTGGGCAAGTCTTCACTTAGAATTCTTAGGTTCCCATATAGCTCTGGCAGCCTCAATTCGAACTTTTTTCGATGTTCTTGACAGTTTGAGCTGCTGTGAACGTTATGTTGGTTGGAGATTCAAATTATGGTGGTAGTGACTGGTTGCAATTAGAAACGGAAAGCGAACGCGGGAAAGAAAATAACCATGAAATATATTTCAATTTATTTCGACATTATTAAGCTACACTAATCCTGATTGGCTGACAAACAGGCTATTGTCACGTTAGAAGTATAGGCTGCATGAAAATGAGAATTTTCAACTTGGCCGTGAAATCCTGGAGTTGATGGTTATGTTTTTTTTGAGAGAGGGTAAAATCAGGAGTGCTATATCAAGAAATTAGCATAACTGTTTGGTAGAAAAGACGTCACGCTTCATAAAGAAATCTAATCCAGTCTCCGTGCACACGAACATCAACGTCATTCGATTTCCAACATTCCTCCATCGTTCGTTTTTCGGCTCAGATGTTTTCAAGTCCACATCCTGGTCATGATACGGCTCACTACCGTTTGTTTAGACCGAGAAGAATTTTTTACTCCTCCAACCTCGGTGCATGAAGCTCCTTTATCGTCATGTCAGCTGGCATGCTAGAGCCTATTCGGTCTTGAGAATCCCACGTTTGGCGTGCGAGCCCACAAAATTCGTTCTCCCGTCAATGCGTTTTGCTTTTGATGAAGATTCTCCTGCAAGCTGCACGAGTACTGCCTGGTTATCGACCTAGAGCGACATCGGTATAACACAATTTATCCCCATCTCTCCCACCAATTCTCTGATGCCAATCATCTCTGCAACCACAACCGACGCTGCAGTGTATTTTGCTTTCATGGTAGAGAGAGAAACACCGCTTTGTTTCGAATAAACCATTCAGCTGGCATTCCCGCCACTTCGATGTTTCCTCCGGTAACGGATCCGCGTTCAGCCTTGTCTGCAGCAATATCTGCATCACTATAACCCACCAATTTGAGTGGTTTATTCAAATCGTCGTGTCGTTTCATTCGTATACGAAGGTTCTTTGACCCTTGGAGGTACCTGGCTATCTTCTTGGCAAGCTTCCAATCACCTTCAGTCGTACAATGCGTACATCTTGTAGCACGATGTACCACAAACGAAATATCAGGGCGGGTACTTCGCGATATCCATAGCAGCTTTCCCACGAGGGATTGATACGTACGCACAGAAACCCCATTCTGTGTGGTTCAAATCGGAAGCATGACATCGTTTCGACAGCGTCATTGATGATCTCAGCTATCGGAATTCGTGTTTTTTGGGCATCTCCCAAACCCAGTTCTATGAGCTTATCCACAGTTGTCACCGCTTTATAAATATGGCAACCCACTTCATCCTCGTGATTGATTCGCATTCCGAGAAATTTATGCGCAATACCCAGGTTTCTTACATAATAATTCTCCAATTTACTAAAAGCATGGTAATCTGCAAGATTCAGTAGCTGTTACCAGAGTTCGTCGACGTAAACCCTCACAATAATAGGACGTGTACCATCTCGCTTCCAGTAAACACACATGTCTGTAAGACACTGCGTGATTCCTAGGTACACAAGTTTCTTGTGAAGCAGTTTTGACCATAGTCTTCCTGCTAGTTTCAAACCGTACATCGCTTTATTTAGTTCTAACGACATCTCATCCTTCCTTTTGACTTGATATGTTCCAAGTGGGCGTGGTCCACGTCCATTCCTTGCCGGTTTCTTCGAAAACTTCTGAGCTCCGGCTCCTTGTCAGCTATGACATATGCACTGGGCACATCGCCATGCTGTGCCGGGACCCGCCATGTTCCCGGTAAATCCGGTATTGATTTTACGCTTGACATCTCCATCAAAGCTGCAAAGGTAACGTATTGGTCCCGATCGAACACTTGTTCATTTCCACACTCGACCAAACGAGCTATGCTTCGCTACAAATTTCCATCTGCGTCGTGTTTCGTCTTATACACCCATTTCATACGTAGGAAATTTGCATCAAATGTTGTCACCACCATTTTCTACACTGGTTGCTTTCCAAATCTTGAATTTCTTCTTGCATCGGCTCTTCCCATTTAGACTGTCAACGCTCGGAATTGCCTCGCGATAAGTTGACGGATCCGCATCTTTCACGCCTTTCACCACTCCAGGGCCAACTTCTAACGCCATAGATAAGTCTCCTGTTCTAGCTGAGTCCTTCTGTATTGACCTTGCCACTGGACGCTGCCTTGTTCATAATGGCTTGGTTGAGCACCTGCTACTGATCGACATCTTTGAATTTAGCTCATCGCACACATTTTCTTCTTCATTCGCGTATTCGTAACCGCTAAGGTTTTGACGCAACAATAAGTCGTACTGCTCATTGTCTAGAGTCTCTATGCATCGTATATGCTGCGTTGTATTAACGTTTTGATTCCTGAGGTAAAAAGACTTGATAGCCTTCAGTGCCATCACCAATCCAAATTATAATACCACGTTGTGCGCGCTTCGCAAAATTGTTCTTCTTCGGGTCTCTATAAACCGAGCATGGCGAACCAAACGCCACAATCCCAATTAGTTCTGGTGGCAAATAGGTAAGTATCTCGATTGAAGATTCCTTGCCGGTATCAGCATTTCTAGGTGAACGATTTAACAAGTAGGCAGCTTATTGAACCACATCCCCCCAAAAGCTAAGTGGAAAACCGCTGGTAAATATCATACACCATGCCATATTCGTAAAGGTACGGTGCATACGCTCTGCCTTTCCATTTCTGGCTTGGCTCATTACGCTGAAGAGCGACGCCAGACTTTTTGCAGAATAAATCGACATTAGCGTATTCACCACCAGTGTCTGTACGCAAGGCGTGAACTTGACAATCAAAACGCTGCTCGATATAAACCAAAACATTTCTAGAGAATTTGGCCGCTTTATCATTGGTATGGTCGAGAAAAACCATTCACGTAATTACTTTTGTGTTCCACAAAACTAATCATGTAGCGATTCCCGAGCCTGTCCCTTGGCGTCATGGGACCTTTGAGATCCGAACAAATATCTCCACCAATCCGGTCAATAGGAGAGTTCGCCCCAGTATCTTGAGTGGATTGTCGATTTGTGCTCTGCTTCCGTTGTCTGCATGTCGAGCAGTTGACACGTGCTCGATCGGTCAGTATCTTACCCGAGCGAGCCAATCTCTACCCGGCACCATTATTAAGGTGGCACCCAAAACGTCGATGAAAGTCATATAATATATTCCTATGTGGTACGTCGGCAGTAACCTCGTTTAGCTCACCGTTGTCCACAAGTGTCGCCAAAATCACATCTCGAGATGGCTGCAGTGTGCGTAGAACTTTAGCTTTGACCATTAGCACGCTTTTTAGATGATTCTACTCGAATACCATACTTTCTTCATCAGAAATTTCAAGTACACTCTATGCAGCACGGCGCCAGAGCACGTACCCTTTGGCATCTAATTTCCATAGGATATCAAATTGTGAGTAAGTCCAACCGGACAAAACACTTTGTTAAGTTTCACAGTCTGAACCTTGCCATCCGCCGAGACCCGCAGTGTTACGTTGCCCACTTTAGCTCGTCTCCGTTGGGCTGGACAAACACACCTTTGGAGTCTTCGACATCTTATAATCAAGACTCATCGCTGCATAAGTAACTACTTGATCCACTGTCCAATATCCATCAATACTTCTTCCCCAATTCCTTGTGCTGAGATCGCTAGCGTAACGTTAGCGTCCCGTTCAAGGCTTAGATTAAGACACATCGCTCTCAAATGTCCAGTCTCGCCACATTCGTGACATCTTCCAGTCTTTCGAGATCTTGGCTCTTGGGAGACATTCGTCACACCTCTCGACAGTTGTTTCTTCGTTACGGATTCCCAAGCTTCGGCTAATGCGCCAGTTCTTCAGCTTGATGCAGATAATCTGCTCGGTGCGCATCAAACTTTGCCATCAGTACGACCCTCATGTCTTCTGACGCGTATTGCACGATGTTGATGAGGACCAGGTATTTCACTGCACATTCGGACACTTTTGCCACACCAGGTAGAGATAATGTTCAGTCCACGTTTTCTTCGGATCCTTGAGGCTCGTAGACAATTGCATCAACTGAGCCGGAGTGATATGGGTTTTGAAAGCCTCAAGCATTTTTGCCATCGCATAATGAAGAGTCGGCATTTGCTTCCAACAATTCTCCAGTTGTTTATGGTAGTATCGTTCGGCCATGCCTTGAAGGTAACTCCCGAGAAGGTTCACTGTAACGTCTTCCGGCCATAGAAAGCCACACGCTTACTGGGCCAAATTCACTGGTCTTTCAAAACGTCCACTCCAAAAACCGTGAACCAAGTCCTTCATACAATTCCACTCCGTCAAACATACGAATTGCAAGCTTTTTCTGCCTTGCGTCAGGGTACCACACAACTCGGTCCATTTGTTTTACCTGTCTTCCATCATCATTCACATGTAGGTGGTACATTTGTGGACCGACCTGGGGATCGTTGATACCTTCGACATAAATTGCGACTGCGGTAAATCTTGTCCAGGTCGATGGTGTCCATCATATCCCGATAGAGTCGACCACCAACGCAGCGATATGGATTCGTGGTCCACGCCCCAGTCCCGGAGCGAGTAAATCTTCCGAAGGTAACATCTGGACATCTCCCACATTCTTTTGCACTTCGTCCCTTCTAGAAATCTGGCTTAAATTTTCTTTGGGATTATTCCGGGCGCTCCAATCGTCCCATCAACCCACGCATGAGCTGTATCATTTCATTTCCGTTGGTCTGTCTCTCCTTGATTCCCTACAAAAGATCATCTTCATTGCCCACAGCAACGTACATGATCTTCTTCGACACCAATTTGTTCGCGCCTCCGCGTATCACTTGGTGATGAAAGTTGACGTCGAAAGGCGTTGTCACCATCGTTCGAGCTTGTTGGGATCATAACATGATGTTTTGAGAGAGGATAAATCAGGAGTGCTATATCAAGAAGTTAACATAACTGATGGCTAGAAAAGACGGCATGCATCATAAATAAATCCGATCCAGTGTCCGTGTACACGATCTTCAACGTCATTCGATTTCCAACGAGTTATACGTGTCCCACACTGTAAGTAATCTATTCCATGAATAAACAAAGATTTTATCAGTATCTTATTCGAAGAATCATTATTATAGTTGCAGAACAGCAGAAATCCTTAAACTCTCACCAGCATGTGGAACAAGATAATAAAGTATGAATTAAAGCCAGATTCATAGTTATACAGTACTTAGATGATACATTGCTTGTGCACAAGCAACGCTTTGTAACAGTATGGAAAGCTTTACCCTCACTTCGAAAATATTTACACATCACGAGTTGAAGGATCACATGCCACAATCAAAAGGTGCTTGAAGGTGTCAATAATGCATCTACGCGATGTAAGAATCAAGTTAACTTATTGTCTACATCAGCAAGGGAAGGGATTTTGAACCACAGTTGCAGCAACACAAACTCGAGTCTACCATGATCTGAATGACAGGATACAGGATGGTGTAGTGCATAAGGTGTCTTCCTTTGCTCTGCGGAAAACAAAAGATAAAATTTAGAGGGCTTGGCTGGAAACTTAGCAAGAACTTGCACGCATGCTTTAAAGCAATCTATGGTATACGCTTCTGGCACTCACTTTCACAAAAATCCATAATGATCAAAATCTCTAACTATATGACATCCACCAAAACTGGCACCTTCCTCCAGAAATCGAATTAATAGTCTCAGAGGATGCTGAAGAAGAATCAGAGACTGGTATTGAGGAATTTCCGGAAAGTTATGCAGCAACTTGAGACAACTTCCCGAGGCTTGGACTGCAGTAGAAGAAAAGGAAATTAAGGCCAAACTTACGGAAATGGCAACCCAGATATCAAGAGTATCAAATCCTCCCTATACCATAGTAAAGCAGCAAAGAAGACCAGCAGATTCAAAGCAGTTTTTCAGAACGAAGCTTCCAATATACGATATCTGTCATCCTTTGAGAATTAGACATACGGAAAATGCAGGTGTAGCAATTGCGGAAAAAAAGCAGCCGTAACAAGCGTTCTTGCAGAATCCCGGTTTCGAGCTCAGATTGAAGACAAGCTTTGGTAAAAAAAACTAAACTTCACAGAATTGTTTTTCATAATACATTTATTTTCGTCGTTGGTGTTAATAAATTAAAGCTCAACAAAGTGACGATGAATCAGCTATTAATGATGAGTGTTTAGCTCAGTTGAAGATATGTATATTCTAAAAGGGTGTGAGTATTGCCGCAGACGTTTTGACTATTGCCACAGACATTTTGACTATGCCACCGACAAAACATCTCTGAATGGCATATTTGCGTAACATCAATATGATTGGTCGATAAGGTAGCTATATTACTGCTTCAACGTGAGATATATTATATACATTGTAATGTTGTCTAGATCGGAAATCTGATACAAAAACAAAAGTCGATGACTGTATATAAATGACTCTCCTGAATTAAAAGGAGACGATGGCCGTGCTATTAGTCTCTGCACCTCTGATTTGGGTCTTCTTCAAGAAAAACCACCATTCTTTCGAAGCTGTGCATTTATTGCTTAATGACTTATAGTTGCTTAGTTGACTCTACGGCAGCACGTTTCAAAATCCTTTAAAAAGCTCACCTGTAGCCGCTTCAATAAAAGACATGAGCTGTTTACACATCGTTCTCCAACCGGAAAGAACAAGCAGTAAATCAAAATCCGCGAGAAATCGCCAAAAAATGGATCGTAATTTTCACATGCACATCGAGGAAGGTGATCATCCAGAATTTGCAGAAAGTCAAGAAACTTGCACAATAGTCGTGTAAAGGGTTCTTCAATTTAGGTATAAGCACGACGACTAAAAAAATGTTGCGAGGGGACAAAATGATGAATATGTGGTAATGCACAAATAAACGTCATTAAGATTGAGTTCAAGAACACATAATTTCCCATTCTCTTCTCTACATAAAAAAAGGTGGAGCGACTTACTAGAATTGGCGGAAGAGGGGATTTCATGGAAAGCAACTCCTAAAATGCCCTCCATTCGCTCCTACCGGACAATCTAGTCCAAAACGATGCTTGCATCCCGCATGTGCACAGGTTGGTCCATGATTGCACCAATCCGGACAAAATCATCGGGAAAGCACTATGCAATGCGATCACCTTAAATGGGTTCCTTTTCTCATGCATGGAGTCAAACGATCCAGCGTTGGGCAAAGTAGCGCATCTGCTTGTGATCAATCGCGTTTTTTGCAGTATACAATCTCCGCGAAGATGTTACGTTTACGACGCGCTAGAGTCGCCACGTGGTCGGAAAGTTCTTTCGAAGCGATCTTTATTGTTCGAGGAAGTAATGTGTCGGTGGAAGTCAGTGCCGGACATTGTTCACGGTTAAAAAGCTCTCGCGTTATTGGAAATGCTATTCCTGTGTACTTTCCCGACATTTTGCACAAGCGATCACTGGATCCACTATCTCATGGACTGACCAGTAATTTGGATTCGTTTGTCGTTTTCTTCCAATCAATGTGGTCATATCGTTGTTACGCTCCGACGTGGGCATCAAGTGCTGGTCTTTATGGTTTGGAGGTAACTAGCGAGGACTTCTCTCTAGGATATCGCCGAGCTCTTCGTCAATCTTGGCTTGTTCCAAGAAGAGAAAGAAAGACTAAACTGCTCAACAGAAGACGTTGAAACGAAGTTGATTTTGGTCCACTTCAGCGTGAATGCTAAGGGCTCATCGATTATTTCAGCGTGGAACAATATCTCAGTAGTCACGGTAAATGTAAATTGAACTCATAAAAATGGTCTTCATTTTATCGAGCGTACAAGAAACCAAGTTTCACGATTGCAAACAACTGGAATCATTTCAGATTTTATGACATTCAAAAATGAAGTACACCATGGTTGCCAATTACCACAAAAGTGCTTTCTTCATTCCAGTCAAAATGGCATCGGCGGAGCAGCGCGTCATGACAATCCTTGCTTTAGACTTTCCTGGTTTCTTAGCAGCGGGAGAACTCGCCGAACGTACTTCGAAATCGTTATTTGGTTTCGTGCCTTCGCATTCACGATTCACCGGTGCGAGCCGAGGAAAGAGTAAATTTCTATGCGTTATTGCTTTCCAACAATTTCGAATCGACCCCAACGCATCTCGTATTTGGTGATTTCAACAAACCACTCGATCCAGCTATCAATGCTTTCAGTGGAAAAATTCGACACGAAACAAGTCGATTAGCGTGTTTGGAATGGCTTCACATTTGGGTGTGGTGGACGCTTGTCGAATGCAACATCCGCCTGAAAAATTATTTACAGGACCATTAACGCGCAAGAATCGACTTGATTACATTTGCATGTCGGAAGAGCTATTCATTATGGTTTACAAAACCTCTGAGTATTTTCGTCTACGACATGCGGGAGATCATCTGGCACAAAAAGTAACTTTTGCAAATCCAACTCAATCTCCGGATCGAGGATATTGGAAATGTTCATTACGACTGTTTGAAAATTCTAAAGATGTCGAAGCAATCAAATTGGAAGCGAATTTGAAGCTCGAACAGTTACGGACTTTGAATCCTGGTAAAATATGGGAAAGTAGGAAGACGAAAATCAAGAAACAGCTCTAAAGCATTGAAAAAATGGTTGCACAAGATAGCCGACGTGATGTTGAGTCTGACCAGCGTGTTTTCAAGCCGCTCGATGACATGCTCAAAAACCAATCAGTCACGGCACTTTGTCGAATCGTGTCAAGAACATTTCTTAATTTCGGTCGAGATAAATGTCAATCACAACCAAGATGAGAAGGTAGAGCATCACGTGAAGCATATGGAGAGCTCCTCCAGTCCTTTTATTCGCCCTCCGGATGCTCCTTGTCGTCGCGTGCCGATTGCAATTTTCATATAAGAAATGTGGCACCGTGACATCGCACCCGAGGGGAATTATTGACGAAGTTCGAGATCATTGGAGTGGTGTAATGGGCTTTCTCTATAGCTACGAGACCGAATCAGCTGATACTTCCCTAAGAAATCTAAAATAGCTAATGGATTCGATTTAGGGTTCCCTTGCGTGCAAAGAGCAAAACCGCCTCTCAACTCACTTAAGTACGACCAAAATGGCGGAAGTGATCAAGCACATGCGAGGTAGTTCTTCTCCCGGTATGGATGGACTACCAGCTGCATTTTATCAGCTTTATGCGAATACGTTTGGCGAGTGGCTAAAGATCGTGTTCGAACATCATCTGGAAAAAGGCATCTTACTTCGATCGCAACGTCATTGGCCATCACCTTGTTGTAAAAAAAATGATCACGAGGTGATTTTGACGACTATAGACCGATCGCAGTGCTTTGTGGCGATGCTGAAGTACTTTCAGAAATATTGTCCAATCGGTTGGAATGCTTTTTGCCAAAATCGATACATCAAGATTAAAAAGCATTTGTGCGAGCAAGGTCGATGTATCACCATATTTCCACATCTCACCGACATACAAGACAAGTCACTCATCGTGAGTAGGAAGCGTATGCGCCTTCTCTCGAATTTGAGAGATCTTGTGGTCGACTCAGTTGAAGGTACATGTTTTGCGTTTGGAAGATTGGGCGTTAGAAAAGTTTTTATCGAATGGGTTCGTCTTCTTTACAGTACCACAGCACGAAGGCGCGGTTGATGATTAATGGCAATATCACACCATCCATTACACCACAATGTGGAGTGAGACAAGGCGATACTTCTACAGCATGAAGAACATGGAATTTGGATCAATAGCACGACTGTCGCAACTGGATTTTTTTTTGCAGACGATTCGAGATTGCTTTCAAGGACACAAAATGGTGTTTTGACGCAACTCGAACTCTCTTAAGTCTATTGCGATGGATCTGGTGCGAAACGTAACGTGAGCAAATCATCCTTTCTCTCGTTGAATCGGACCTTGCTGTGTCCACTTATTCCCAATTTGACCATACTGGGCCCAGAAAATTCGTTCTAGTATTTGGGTATCCCATTCTGCCAGACACCGACTCATTCTATGTTTACCTCTACTCTCGACAAGCGTTCTTACGATGGGTTTGTTTAATGTTTTCAACGCGCACGTACTACCCGTGCTCGATTACTGGTTGCGCAGACGATGATTTTGTCACATTACACGATGCACGTGAACATAACAGCAGAGACAATTCGACAGTGGCAGTTAATGTTAAATCAATTTGTGCTTGGTCTGAAACACAAAAAAAGATTCAAAAATGGTCCACCTACTCAGAAGATAATTTTTATATTTTCGCAGGCAAGATGTTGGGCTACAAGTTCCTTTTTTTTTGGTTGGACGACTAAAGCTACAACGTATTCAGTTTCTTCCGCAGTTCGCAGCCTATTCGTCGACAATTATTCCTGCAAATTGGACAACTGCCTCGACAAAATTACTAAAACTTATCCAACCTTCCCTTGGACCACAAAAGGAGATGGATATACTCACTATCATACCACATCGTCATGGCAAAATGATTCAATGGGATAGCGTATCTGCATGGTGGAAACACGCATTTAAATTGTGGCATCAAATCGATTGCAGCATCACAATACCAGATCTGAATGCTCCACAACGCCTTCGGTAGTATAGTGCACGAAACCTATAACCGACATCCCCATATTTTTGCGGCCAAAGCTCCAAAAAACTATTTAATGCAGAGTATACTTCTAACGTGACAAAAACCTGTTTTGTGAACCATTCACGTGATAAATACCTGTTTTGTGAACCAATCGGAATCCGACATTAATATGTAACGCGAAACTATAGGATGGATACCTATGTAGATATATACATGTAGACTACATACGGTAGATACATAACCAACACCCTCAAACATTCTAAACAGAAAAAACCATTCCCTAGGCAGCATGGTACAACTATCAAAGCGCAAAAACCACCTGCAGAATGCCAGAAACGCAAAAAAAGTTATCACAGTTCACCACCATTTTCACAGGATCCTGACAGGGGAAACAATATAGATGGTAGTGACCTGGAGAATGAGATTTTTGGAGAGGAACCAACAAGTGAAAAGGAAGAAGAGCAGACTGGAGGTGCAGTTGTACAGTTGGATGCAGCGATGTCACCAGCTCTTATTGCTCCAGTGCCAACCACCAACCGCCCATTTCGTTATGGTGGTGATTTACCGCCGACACGCCGACGTCACAAACAGAATCAACGCAAGTCAGCAGTAGGTTCACGAAAGGTTACCAGATATTTCATGCGGCAAGAGCCTGTGACAGCAGGAGTTTCTGCTGACGAAGATTACGAAACTGACGATGTTGAAGATAGCCCGTGGGAAGACGGGATCCTTGACAGTGCAATAGAAGAATTGGCAAAGATTGTCAAGATTGTCCAAATTGACAAAGCAAAGAAGCTGAATGAGGCAGAGCAGCTACGCGTGCAAGCTTTGAGTTTGTATCTCCGTCTTTACCAAAATGAGAGAAATCGCACGAGCGCAAGCGACTTCGTCACCACAGCCATAGGAAAGGTCCCATACTTCTCACGTGCTTTACGCACATGGGCACGTGCATTTCTACAGGACCACAAGCTGCCAATGTCTCGACAAGGAAAACACGCAAATAGTTGTTCGTTTATGTGGGGTGAGGACATTGTGGGGCAATTACAGACCAATTTGCGCAAAAATAAATTCGCAGTTGGCATCACCAACCTTACAATTCACATCAATGATGTGATTCTCCCTTCCCTCGGTTATGCACCACCACCAACAATATCATCCCGAACTGCTACGCGATGGGTGAAAGAAATGAAGCTTGGCTTTCGAGTGGTCCGCAAAGGTCTCTACATTAATGGACATGAGCGTGGTGATGTTGTGGCATACCGACATGAGTTTCTTGCACTAATGGAGGCATATGACCATAGGTTTACAGAAAATATGGAAGTTATGGAGTGGCCTGCAGATGGTGTGGAACCATTGATACTTGTTACGCATGATGAGAGTGTTTTTTCAGCAAATGATGGTCAAGGAAACTCTGGCTGCCGGAGGGAGAGCAGCCATTGCGAAAAAAGGACAAGCACGTTCCCTTCACGATAACGACTTTTTGACTGATGTTTGCGGGCGCTTGGCGCTCGATGAAGCAAAGCAGCTTGAGTATCCTGATGTGCCAAAAGAGTGCTGTGTTTACATGAAGCCTTGAAAGAATAACGATGGCTGGTGGACAGCAGAGCATCTGCATGCACAAGTCCGTGGCAAAGCTATTCCAATCTTCAATGCTCAATTTCCTGGAGCTCAAGCTTTATTTGCCCTCGGAAATGCAACCAGTCATGCTGCTTGTGCTGGTGATGCACTTGTTGCAAAGAAAATGAACCTTGGCCCTGGTGGAAAACAGCCAAAAATGAGGTATGATTTGAATAAATCATCACCGTAGTTACTGTAAACAATTAATTAATCTGTTCTTTTCTCGAGGCCAACGACTTATGGACACAATGTGCCTCAGAGCATGGTTTATTCAGACGATTATGAGAATGAGAAACTACGTGTTAAACCAAAGGGAATCAAGGTTGTTTTAAGCGAACGCGTTCTTTGGCAACCTGGCTTATGTTTGGTTTGCCCAAGTATTTTCAGATGCTCTGATACTCTTTCTTGCTGCGCTCGCACTGTCATGTCCGGACAGCCAGATTTTGTGGCCCAACGTGGATTATTTGAGGAGGTGATTACAGCAGCTAGGCATGAAATCATATTCTACCCCAAATTCCATTGCGAGTTGAACCACATTGAGAACTTTTGGGGCGCCGCAAAGCAGTACACAAGGAATCACTGCAATTACTCCTGGGCTGGCTTGCAAAAAACTGTCCCCTCTACCATTTCCTCAATCAGCTTGACAACAATTCGCCGATTTGCATGCAAGACACAGCGGTACATGGATGTCTACCGTAAAATCTGAGTGGAAAAGCTGCCGAATATGCAGTGAAGAAGTACCGTTCACACCGTCGCATCCCAGCCTCTGTTCTTATAAACGTTAATGCACTTTTGAAGTAGATTAGAGATATAGACAAAACCAACAAAGAAAATATGTAGGTCTGTATCAGATTTCTAACACACTATCTTTTTTTAAATGGTCCTTTCTAATTGGCTAAAACAATTATCTTTTTTTAGGTGGTCCTTTCTAATTGGTTAACAAAAAGTATCTATTTTTAGATGTCCGCCCAAATTTCCATAGCTCCATACATAATCATGAAAATTTGCCGAACTTCAAAGGCTTCTAACTTCATCAAAAAAAATTTGCAAAAATCCGACTCTATTGCCAGGAAGCCACGGCAATATACTTTTAAGATATAGAGAGATATTTTTGTTTAAGTGAGTAATTGGGTGTCATGGAACAACCGATGTGGTTTCTTTGCGACCAAGAATTACATTATGAAGTTGCTACTCAAAATCCGAGTACGCAAAACCTTTGGTACAATCTTAGCACAGTGGACGACTCACTCACGCATTATCGGAAATCTTTCGCTACATCTTTCTACTTCAAGACTTCTTCAAGAAAGCGGCACGTGGCCAACTGAGGAGGTTTTCGTCGACATATGTTACAGCGACGAAGAGCTAAATACATCGGGTATGGCTGATACAAAGTTTCTGAGTCGACTACAACGAAGTTACTGAGATACTACAGCGTGTCCACTCGACGTTAGGTCTCATCACTTGGATTCAGCCAAATACAAGTGGTAGATTGTTTTATGTGGAAGTATAAGCAAGGAGAGGAAGAAATATTTCCCATCTATTCCCCGCCGTCAACTCTCACGAATCGTCTGGAAACCTCCCGAACCAACCAAGAGGCATCCGATGTTGACATATTGGTCGTCGCGGGAGAGATTAGACGCGATGGAGTCATAACGAGTCAAACCATTTATGGCCTCATCACGGCATCTTCGGAAAGTTGTCTTGTCTATTTTTGAAGATCTTAAGCTCCTTCTGGAATTTTGGATGTTGTCAGCTCGATATCGTTTTTAGTTTTCAAAGGATATTCATTCCGACAATATATTGTGCGTGCAGCCTTCGTGCGGCGCAGAAAATCCGCTCAACATCTCTTTCTCGAGTGCGATGACACGTCACAATTATGGACGGAGTTACACCCTACATAAGATCAATTCTTCTCATCCCGACCATGCTGGTCGCATATTGCATGTGTAATTGTGTCAGTACTACGGTCGGCATGGAAGGATTATCAGCAAATTACATCAGATGTATGGAACGCATTGCAAGCGGTGACGCTGCCGTTTGTCTGGACCAATCCGAATCGTCGTTTATTCGATCGGCGATCAGCAACTGCGACAGTTTCATTACTTACCGTGATTTACACCACGCTAAGTGCGTACGTTGGGTACTGTCGAAAACAGTGTTGCGATCAAGACTTAACGCATTCGGCTGGCATAGGTGTTGGACTAACTCGCAACGCAGGATCATACGTTGGTTTTTTCAATTGTCGAAGATCATTGCTGTCGTTACTACATAGGCAAGCCGAAATGCAAGCGCAACTCGGATCCTATTCCTAGTTGGACGGCTATGTTCAGCCTAGTATGGCACAACCAATTTTCAAAACACGGTGCTTTCGCACCATTTCTACAACTTTGTATCATTTACACGATGGACACAGTCTCGTACTGTGGTGTTGAGGCTACCACAATACAGGACTATAAAAAGAAGTCATTTGATCATTTCTCACTGATATTTTCACGATACGTTTATTATGTGTACTGTATACACTTCACGACACTTATAATCAGCAATTTTTGCCCCTCTGCCCTTCCGTTAAGGCTTCTCGGATATGCGTATAGCAAACAATACGCAACCACTATAAGATAGTTCATTGATCGGGCTACGTTTTAGTGGTTTAGGATTTTAACTAGGTCAATTCTCCATGTAACAGTAACGGTTCGAAATCCGGCAAAAAATCGTGTATCTGGCTGAGGGGGGCTGTACAAAATAGGATATACATTTTTAGCCAATGATTGATGACCTTTGAGAAGTAAAAAGGAAAGCAGCCGTCAGCTCACTTGTCAAAATGTCAATGTCAATTTGGAACAGGCCGATGAAACCGATATTTGCGAACAGCGTATTCTGCCTGTTATCCACTCAACCCCTTGTGATACACATCCATATATCGCCGGACTTTTCTTGCAGATCGCCAAATTTGGTTCAATGGGACGGAGGCAACTGCTCTTGGGACTGTATTACGCCATCCAACTCACGAATAATCGCAGTTTTTCCGCGCTAAATGTTTTGCAGCTCCCCAGTAGTTTTCAATATAACTTTGCGCGCAGTGATACTTTGAGTAGAAGATCACCAGCATGCCTCGATGCGAAACAAAGTTGCTATGACCTTTGTTGCCCACCAATAGGTTTTTTCAACCTCGCATGCAGCTCAATCTGATACCTTCCCGGGACGGCCTCGTTTCTGTAGAACAACTTTGATGCCCTTCGATTGTTTGCGACAACCAAGTTTTGGGTGATCTTTTCAAAATCATGGTTTGAAGTTTTCCTCACCCCGGATGGTGCTTCGCATAAGTGGAAATTTACTACCACTACCCAGATTTATCCGGTTTGCGTGAAGGGCATTAGGTACAAAGGCACAGTGCCCAGTTGCATTATCAAACCCAAACAAGGCTTGCTTTCCGGGAAACTGGGCTACAAAAATGTATATCGCCCTCTCATTCACCTTCTTCAGTAGGTCTTCAGCACTCCACCAACCATCATGTTGGGTTTCCGCGCGCATAATCACACAAGCTCCAGAGGGAAGGTTGGGGTGCTGCATCTTGTTTTCATTTTCCAGTGCTAAGTGACCTCATACATCCCTAAGGGAGTCGCTGACATTAATAGAGCGTTCTTGATCTTTCTTGCGCAGCGGCTGCTCACCAGTGGGCAACTATAAGCGTTTCAAGCCGTCATGGGAGGCAAAGGTGCTCTCGTATTGTGTCATCAAAGTCAAAGAGCGCATCCCTTACACCGGCCCCATAGACGAATATTCTCATCATTTCCATCTAAGCCCCCAATACCGGCAAATGTTCTTCATGCTTACGCTTTTGTTTCAAGAACATTTGACGATAAGCAACCACATATTCTCGCTCATGATCATCGATATGTATGTGTTTTTGAACACCAAGGAACGAAATATCCAGGGAATGCATCCAGCTCATCGTCGTCCGTTCTGAAATAATATGTGATATTGCTGCTAAGACGAAATACACTCCTCGTCCTGTAAAATGTTCGGGCGCTTTGCATACTTGCCTTGGAGAGACAAAGGGAGTTTGCCATCCTTTAGCAACAATTGCACCATAGTGCTGACACAACATGTGTGCGAATTCATATGGCGGCACCCTCAGCGATCAGCTTACTTTCTTCGAGGCGTCCTTTACTCGCCTTGCGCAGACGCAACTAATACAACTAGCAACCATAGGGATTCCTGGTGCTTGCGTTTGCTGGAGATCCTGATTTCCCGCTGCCAACAGCTGCTCAATGGCAGTGTTCAGTACCCTCTCTGATCACAGAGACTACTCTTTCTCGTCACTATCTGATGGAAGATGCTGAATAGTTGCGGTCTCCGTTGTTTGCGCTTCATCGTCCTGTTCTATGTTTACTTCACCGGGGGTGCCTAGTAGCTGATTAGAGGCCAGCAACCAGCGGCAGAGCATCTCCTGCGCTGCGTGCCGAGTTACCAACATAGCGCGAAGGTCTATTCGATGACGCATCTGGCTGCGCGGCTCTCAGTGCCGCCAGAAACATTCTTAGAATGTTTTCTGCAACGCCTTCTGCTTCTTATTCTTCAGCGCCCAAATCCTCACCTAGACCCAAGGATTCTTCCCCTAAACTACAACTGGCGTCAACAGAGCTACCAGGCTCGGACAAACTACGTTCCTCCATCTTTCGGCGCTTATTTCCACAGCCAGTTTGGACCTAGCCTTCATATTTTGATGTAGTCTAGTATGACGCGGCATTGGGAAATGCAGGCAGGGAAGAACACAGCTCGGATGCGGTGGAAAAGCCTCGTTCAGTATGGTTCTGGTCCACACAAGTAATGGGGCCCCTATAAATTAATAAAATTTTCAAAATTTGGCCACCCAACTCACCTATTCATGGTTATAAATGCCTTGCACCTTATGTTATTTAAGATAGCCTAGGCAACTAGAGAAGTCAGTCTAATTTTAGTAATGTCGACACCTCCAACTGAAGCAGTAAAACAGCTACCTTATCGACCAATCATATTAATTTTAGACAAATGAGCCAACTAGAGGTATTTTGTCGGTGCAATTAGTCAATACTCATGTGGCGATAGTCGAAACGTCTGTGGCAATAGGCACACCCTTACTAAAATTGGACGTAAATGACTTCTTGACTTCTATTTTAGTTAGAAATGTAAAATTATTTTTTTCAACAAAATTGTGGGAGTAATAAGATAAGTAGGTATGATGTAATCGAAATAGAAATGTAATTAAAAAAACGTTGTGGGGATAGCAATACCAAAAAAAGGGAACGTTATTCAGCCCCCACCTTTTCTATAATCATCCCCCAGCCTCCATAAATTCATGGGAATTGTAGCCTTTGGTTGGTTTAAAGAAATATAACAGAATAAATAAAATTAAATTACGGAATCGTTATCCAGCCCCCACCCTTATTGAAATTAGTAGAAAGTGTGGCCTCTGATTGGTCTGGATAAGTGCAACGGAATAAATACAATGGAATTGAACAAAAAAACTTCGATTTCTGCAATTTTGTACGACTTAATCCAAGTCTGTATCCAAATCTAGTGCTGCAGGTGTTGCTGGTGTTGTTAGTGCTCTTGGTGCAACTATAGATTCTTGACGGTAGCTTCTTGCATTGTGGCCTGTTTTTTTTCATTTCCGACATCTTCGGCGACGCATATGAGCATCAGAAGCAGAAGTAATATGCTCGAGCTTCGATGGAAGTCACTGCGTTGAGCTCGATGGCCTACCACGCGTGCGCACTTGCACAGTATCGCGAATTTCTATCTCTGGGACTGCCAGGATATAGTCTAGCAGTAAACGCTTACGATGATTGGAAGCATCCTTATACTCATCAGTAATTCTTTTTAATGCTTTCTCAATTCCAACTGGCATGGTTCCAGCCTCAATGTGAACTGGCATTGATTGTACGTACACCAATGCGAATCAAAATCATTATCAGACAGCGGCATTACTTGTTGACGAAAAACATAAGCGCATGGATATCCCATTCTAGATGTCAACAAGCCTACAAGTAAATTGAAGTTGCAGGAGATAACAGTGCGATTCATATATTTTTTGTTTGTTCCGTTGCATCTATTCAGACCAATCAGAGGCCACACTTTCTATTAATTTATGAAGGGTGGTGCTGGATAACGATTCTCGTAATTTTATTTTATTTGCTCTGTTATATTTGTTTAAACCAATCAGAGGCCACAAATGTATTGTTTTATGGAGGCTGTGGGCTGGTTAGCGACTCCCTTTATTATTTCATTATATCTGTTTAAACCAATCAGAGGCTACGATTTCCATTAATTTATGGAGGCTGGTGGCTGATTACAAAAAAAATGGGGGCTTAACGATTCCCAAAAAAAAATAGAAAGGGCAGGTCACGGAAGGAAGGAGTGAAGGAATATCATTTCTCCGCTTATGTGGTGTAAAGCTGGCACAAATATCGGAGGCGACTTATTTTTTGTTACAAGGTACAGTACCATGAGAGTTGATGTCGTATTCGGGTCAGATAGTAGATTTCTTTTAAATTGGAAGTATGTGACACTCCAATTGCCTGATCTTACATACTCGTAGTTGCATAGCGGATATATAAAGTCGCTGATGACGACATAGTGCGACCTGCACACCGTTCACAGGCCGACGCTGATGGGAAGCCACTGCGTTAAGCCCATGCAGACTTTGGCCACTCACGTAACGCAATCGTTATAAGTGCCTCTATAACAAATATGTAGTGATGGCACAGGCAACGTACAGACAGCCTTCTCATTCGGCACACCGTTTGCCGCTAGATCATTATGTTCGAGCTTTCACGAGCAAATATTAGGAAAATTTGTCTACCTCTCAGCTAGACACAGATATTGCTGTTCGATCCAGGATGTAAGTGCGGGTGGACACATACGCTACTTTCTGCAAGCCAAAAGGATGCGTTCTGACTACGAACTTTACATGCAGCCGCATGTATGGAAGAATAATCCTCGACATTACGCTAATATAACGAGTATTCTGCCTTGACAGCACGCGCATTGTCAACAACCACTCTTTAGCCCGCTGATTGCAGCGTTTGAAAATTTGCATCCGGGAATGAGGTCGGAATGGACTTGAATGGAACTCCTCACCGCTATATCATTAGTACACATGACTAATGTGTGCATCTGACCCCACCACATAAAAATTACGAATGACAGAACTGAGATGCCAGCTGCAATCATCCAGTTCCCGAAAATACAACACCCTAATTATCGGAGTCAGTGTTGCAATTAAAGCATTACAGCGATATGAAATGTTTCTTGTCACCGGTCTCACGAGTTTGTGACTTGAATTTTGATGCGTACCAATTGTAATACCGGATAGTCAACTTCATGAATAGTTATTGCCCTATATCCTCTTCCACACGGATGTGTTCAAGTTGATGCTAAGATATCGAGCCCATTGAAACAAATGATGGCCCGTTTACTACTAGCCCAAGTAGATCAAGTACGGCTGGAGATCCCACAGCCGAGGTGGTTCGGTGTAATGACCTACGGTGCGCCAAAAACGATGAACGATGGAGCACATGATGGTATGCCACCGATGGGACTCGAAGCAAAAGTTTCATCGTATCCCTCAGGGGATATCAGATTTACATTGCATATGGTTGTTAGCATGTTCTCGTTACGCTGCGGGACTATTTGGATTGTTAAAATATTAAAACCACCAAAACGAAGGGAGAACCGGTTCACGGTAAGCAAACTACCTCAGTATGCTTTGGTCACGTCACTACATACCTTCTATTCATGAAATTACTCCGACTTGACGAGGAGTTTGGTAAATGATCTGAGATCCCAGGAAATCTCAAACGCAATCATGAACGCACGGAAAGGAGAGATTATGACGTGTTATCTAATTTCATCATTCGATGGAGATAAACTATGCGCAAAGTAGTTGGATTGAAGCTTTGTACGTGAATATACATGCTACTTGCTACGGTCTGTAGTCGCGTTGGAGCAACTTAATGTGCTAAGAGAAAACGTTCACGACAGGCGAAGTTTGCTGAACGTACTTTGCATAAGGTCAGGTCGCGACTCAGATTATGTGCGGCATGCTAAACGAGCTTGGACTATCCAGGAATGCGGCTCCAACGTTCATCATCGACAAGATGGACACGACGGAGGTAACTCAAACTCATATACTCTCTATCGCTCATCTTTCTATTATAGCGGAGACTTTTTTGGAAGTCCTATTTCTCAGCCTCTTCGAGATTTTTTTGTAACGACACGAAGCATCAGCATGCATGACCAACAAACGTCATACCGTCATACGAGCTGTCTGGGGTGCGATTCTAGTGAGCGTATTGTTTTCGAAATACAGCGCTTATATTTCGCATGTTCAAAGTGTGAAATATAGCCCACCGCAACAGAGAGTTGTAATTCATATTTGTGTTAGTAAGAGGCATCTCATATATACCTATTGCTCTTTTTCGTGTACAACTCATTTAGCAAAAGCCCCACATTCTCTCCCATGATTCTTTTATTGAATTGTGGATCGTCAAGGTGGTACACTATCTCTATTGACGAAAGTTGTCGCCATTTATGGGTTTTCACGTAATCGAACTGTGTAAAGGATACGAACTCACAACCACAGTGCCAATCATCATGTTGTGATGCAAACATCAATACGTAATTTTTCACGGTTGAAACCAGTAATACCTCGTTAGACAAAGCAAGACATGCCAAGCATTGTGGATTTTCGGGTATCAAAGAAACGAGCACGATAGCGTCGTCTCTACCAGAAATGGTCGGGAAACTTTCGGCATTTGACGGACTATGTGAAGAGCCGACTTCACTCTTGCCATGACTTGAGACAGATTTCTTCGATTTCTTCGATTTCTTGGATATCTTCAGTTTCTCGAATATCTTTGATATTAAAGTGAGCTTCGTCGTTTCGTTGCTTTTTTTATCAGCTCCATTATTTACTTGTGGCGATGCTAGTTTCGAACGTTCATACACACACATTTCTTCAGGAATGAATACAAGCTTATCGAACTCTATGCTTAGGATGCCATGCATGGGAGATGCCATTGATGTAGCCTGTAATTCAATCAAGGACGAATGTGCTGATAGCTCCATTGAGCCTGTTATGAAGGAACGCTTGAATCGCGACTTCGTTTCATAGTGAGCCACAAGACACACTGTAGAGGTAGTCAGGGTACTTCGTGGAAATCTTGTGTCCGGGTGTGGATGGTGAGTAGAGATTTGAGTTTCAAATAGCGGCGACGGCTCAAATTGATTGTAGTAATTCATGAAACAATTACCGATTTGACTCATTTCAATAATCGTACGACCAGATCCACATGTTTGTAGTTGCGTTTGTCCAACGTTATCAAAATTCATGGGCACGTACGAAACCAAGAAATATGCTGGTAGTGATGGCACCGCGCCAATAGTCATCCAGTACGCGATATTTCCATCCGCGGCTGCCAAGTATTTCATACACTGCAACATATCATCATTGCTATAGAAAAGGCTTGGTGTCAAGGTAACTTGGACACACATCATGTCGGGGTATTCGCTGATCTCTTGTCTTGGAACTCCCGTGTATGTTTCATCACAGAGATATTCATGGTAGCGAGAGAGCTCACCCTTTAAAAATGAGCATCTAGAGCAATCCTTCAAAATCTTTTCCATTTGCTTGGATGAGCGCAGTAAATAGACGATATAATGCTCAACATTCAAGACAAATTGAATTTCGGCGATACTTTTCGAGTCGCTTGTTTGTCTTATACAGATTTTGCAGTCAGCTGTAACCAAACGATGAAGTTGGAATATGCACAAAGATTTACCATTAGATTGGCCAAGCATACTGCTATCCGAACTTTGCAGTAGATTATCCAACGAATCATTTGGACGCGCGGTATCATACAGGGTAGAACCTTTTATCAGCTCTGTAAGCTTATCGTTCTTGCAAGGAAGCTTCGAATTCAAATGCGTTAGTAACTCTGTGCATTCGTGTAAATACGTGGGATTTGTATTGTACATCGTACTGGTCGGTGTTGATGATCCGAGCTCACGTTGTCGAAGTCGCTGCAAGTAACTGCATTGCTCATTGAAATTGCAATACATTTGAATCCGTACAAAACCAAGTCTCGAAGCACGGATCGTAAATTTTGCGAGAAAAGGAGTGATCGCGTCAAAAGATACCACTGTGACTTCCGCACGATTTATCATGCAGTCCTGGCACTTTGCGGCTTCATGCACTAATCTACCCATGTCTGTAAATCCATTATCCATCATTGCCATCAGGTATGATTCTTCGACGAAATTACCAAAACTTCCATGTAGATGGCGTGCTAGTAGCGATATAAAAAATGTAGTAAGAGGTAGTGACTTCATGTGGTGAACTCGATTATGAACGAATGGAATAGAAGTCGAATACGTCGTGCAATCGCTGAAGCTGACCAATGATTGCGTAGAACCAATGTATCGCAGGTTTGTTGGCGATGATGATACGAGTTTAGGTGGTGCACCTTAAACGGATGGATTATCTGAGAATATATACAAAATATCCTCGGCATCGCAAGCAATCAATGTTATTGAATAAAAAGTGAGAGGCTAAGATTAACCGAATAGGCGAACTTAGGACCTAAGTTTAGACAACACACTTTTCAACTGAAACTTCTCAAAAAGGTTTAGTTCCACTAAGTGCGTTGGCTGGTCACCTTTTGCTGGAAAAGGTGATTTACAACATATGCGCTTACAGCATCGCGAAACAAATACAATCACGGGAATGTTTGATAAAGTAGTTTCTTATTCGGATATATCACTTCGATCGATTTGCGCAAGTTGAATGATTGGCAAAGTAGAACAATAGTTCGAGCTATTTTGTCGCAGCAACTTGATAATTCAGAATCCATTCGAGTTTCATCTTGGGCGGATCGTGATTGTGTATCATGAACTATCGTTGCTACTTCACGGTGAATGTTGCACATAACGTGTTTGTTAATTCTTATTCGCCACGATTCGCTCTTCAGAACCTTCTGCCGCTAGTTCTGTGATTGATGTAATGATATGTGCGCGGCAACAAAACTTGAAGTTTATGTGCAAATAAGTTCAAAGATCTAGAGGTCACAATCTGGCTTGAATCAATTCCAGCTTACTCGGGCAATGGAGAGGATCGAAGTGATACGTCGAGCATATGAATTGATCCTCTACTCAGTCCAGGTGATAAGATTTTAAGAGTACAAGCGATGTTGACTGAGCTCGTGGTGCGGCTGGAGAATTCTGTCTCCTACCATTGAGGCTGGGCGTCAGATCACCACGGATACAGCATTTATATAAACTAAACAGTTGTTGTTCTATTCCTCGCAAGACGGATCAAAACAACTCACTATCGTCTTGTAGTTTCAGACATGCAGCGATTATGATGCATTGTAGCTCCTGAGTTATCTTGAGAACGAGTACGATTCTTTCAAACAGATAGCATGTGCCTCGATCTTGTTCTCCGGAAACGCTGCCCTCCTTTATTCAGCACTCGTTCCTAGTGGGGTAGGTAATTTGCAAAGTACTTGGTGCATCCTGTTTAACATGTAAGACAGCATTCAGATCTAGAGCCTGTAAAGTTCTAAAATTGATCGCTGCAGAAGATACGCTTTTCTGAAAGCAGATAATCGAGACCACACTTTCTTAACTAATCCACTACCAAAGCATCAATGGAAGTAAAAAAAACTTCGATAAAGGGGAGATAGTCGCTTTTGTAGAATTTCCGATTACTCTTGTGCTATCTAGGTACCTTATCTAGATTTGTGTGACACCAAAAAAACACCAAGCTCGCTACTTGAAAGAACGTATCAGATAATTGAAGAATGTATATGAAGCATTCATTAGGACCTGATAGCTCAGTTGGCAGCATGTCAATACATAGATCATCCTCCACTTCCACATCTCGTCATCAGCTTCGTGATAGATTCTAAGGATGCAGCAATAGTGAAGGTAGATCGTCATCTTCGTTCTCATCGAGAAATATCCGTGACTCCTTAAAACAAGCAAAAGCAAATAACTCATAGCGCCAGTATCAACCATGCATCGCTACGTTCCTCCAAGTTGTTCGTCTCCATTCTATTGTGATACTTTCAAATATTTATCGATAGCAAAAGTCGCTTATGCTGAAAGGGAATCATAAGCTGCATACGAAACGGTTCGGGATGCGACTGACGGCACAACCTTTTCTGTTTTTGTTTTTGGTATATGCAGAGTATAGACAAGGCTTTAGGGCTACAACGAACCGATTGATTGGTGAGGAAATCGTAGCAGCACGAAAGTGTGTGATCTGCAGGCAGGAACAACCTAAATATAATATCCTTTTGTCAAAGTGCGAGTCTATATCGAACAGCTCACCATCATCATCCAATCAGTAAAAATGTACAGATGTTCATCTGCCTGGTAGAATCAATTGAAGGTGTCTATATTACTAGAATTAGACTAACTGACTTCTCTAGTTGCCTAGGCTATCTTAAATAACATATATTCATATAAAGAACCCTTCGTGAAATACCTGTGAGAGATGATAATATGTATTCTCGTTAATAATCCCGCATTGCAATAGCCTCAGCCACGTTAATACGAGACTGTGTCCAGCGTGTAAATGCTGTAAAATTGGAAAGTTGTAAAACTGTAAGAAATTGGTCCAAAAGTACCGTGGTTTCAAATCAGTGTGCGCCAGACTAGTCTGAACAAAGCCGTCCAACCAGGACTAGGATCCGAGCTGCACTTGCATTTCTACTTGCCTGTGTTGTACCCGCAGCAATGATCTTCGACTCCTAAAAATCCACCGAATGATCTTTGCCTTGCGAGTTGGTCCAGCGCCTTGGCAAGCCGAATGCGTTCATCTCGTTCGTAACACTTTCTTCGAAAATACCGAACGTGCGCACTAAACGTGGTGCAGATCACGGAAAGTGCTGTAACTGCCGGAGTTTCTGATCGCCGATCGAACAAATGACGATTGAGGTCGGTACAGACGAAGTGGGGCGTCATCGCTTGCACTGCAAGCCATAAATCTGAAATAATTCGTTGGAACTCTTTCCAATCCGACCGTACTGTAGGCACAACTGCACATGCAATATTCGTCCAACGTGGTCGAGAAGAGAAAAACTGATCCCAACTAGGGAGTAACTCCCTCCATAACTGTGCCGTGTGATCGCACTTTAGAAAGAGATGTTGATCGGATTCCACTGCCCCACACGAAGGCTGCGTGCGCAATATAATGTCGGGCTGAATATCCTTTAAAACCCTAAACGAGATCGAAATGGCAGCATTCGAAAGGCTAGACGAAACTGTAAATCTTCGTAAATAGGTAATACACGTTTTTGAAGATGCCATGATGTAGCCATAAAAGTTCCAACCCGTCCCGAGTCCAGTGCTACCGATCTCCCCCGGTATGATGAATGTGTAGACATGGGATGACTTTTGGTTTATTCAGAAGATTTCCAGACTATTCGTGAGAGCTGAGACTTAAGAGTTGAGAACGCGGAATAGATGGAAAATAATGCTTCCTTTCCTTGCTTTGTACTCCCACATATTAGGATCTGCCACTTGTGTCTCGTTGGATCCAACTGATGATCGAGTGGATACGCTGGAGTTTCTGAGTGACTTCATTTTAAAGTCGACTCAATAAATTTTCTTCAGCAATATCCAATGAGTTCATCTCTTCGTCGTTGTAATAGTTGGCGACCAAATCTTCCTTCGTTGGACATGTTTGACTTTCTCGAAAAAAGTCTTGTATACTGAGAATCTCGAAAACCGTAGCGAATGATTGCCGAATGTTCGATGTGGTTTGTCCACCATGCCAAGATTGTAGCAAATGTTCTGCGTATTCGGATGGCGACTAGAAGCTTCGTAATGTAACTTTTGGTCGCAGTGAAACCACATCGGTTGTTCCATGTAGTACTGACGGCGTTGTAGAAACATTCCAATGTGAAATTGAAATGCTCCAATCCATCTGATGCCACATTTCAAATGCGTGTTTCCACCATAACGATATCCTCTCCCATTGAAACATTTTCTCATGTCGATTTGGTGCGATGGTGACTATATCTATCGGCTTGTGTGGTCCAAAGGAAGGTTGGATAAGTTGTAATAATTCCGTCGAGGCACTTGTCCAATTCGCTGAAATAATTATTGACGCATCGGATGCGAACTGCTGAAGGAATTGGATACGTTGTAGCTTTAGTCGTCCCACCAAAAAAAAAGAATTTGTAGTCCACCATCTTGACGGCGAACATATAAAAATGTTTTGCTGTGTAGGTGAACGTTTGTTGAAGCGTTTTTGTGTTTCCGACCAAGCACAAATCGATTTAACATCGATTGCCATTGTCGAATATTTACTGCCTGCTGGTATGTTCACGTGCATCGTGTAATGCCACAGACGTGATAAAATCATCGTCTGCGCAACCAGTATTCGACCACGAACAGTTCGTGCTCGTCGAAACCATACACCAAGCCCATCATAAATATGCGTGTCGAGAGTTAAAATAATCATAGAATGAGTTGGTGTCTGGCCGAACGGAATACCCAAATACTTGATCGAATCCTCCGGAATCAGTATGGTCAAATAGACTTAAGCGAGTTCGAGTTGCGTTAAAACACCATTTGGTGTCTTTGAAAGCAATGTCGGATCGTCTGCGAAAAAAAATTCAGTTGCGACAGTCGTGCCTTTGATCCAAATTACATGTTCTTCATGTTGTCGAAGTAAATTCCCCAAAGGTGTGATCGTCATCAGAAAAAGTAATTCTGAGAGGATCACCTTGTTTCACTCTACGTTGTGGTGTAATGGACGGTGTAATATTCTATTAAATATCAACTGCGCCTTTGTGTTATTGTACAAAAGGCGAACCCAGTCGATGAAACTTTTTACAACGCCCATTATTTCCAAAACGCGAAACATGTACGTCCAATTGACTCGATCATAAGCTTTTTCAAAGTCGAGAAAAGCTGCATACGCTTCCTCCCCACGGTGAGTCACCAAGTCTTGGATGTCAGTGAGATATCGAATATGGTGATGCATTGACCTTCCCAGCACAAATGCTTTTTGATCTTGATGGATCAATTTTACTAAAAATCTTTGCAATCGATACCCCAATAGTTTTGAAAGTACTCTCACATCGACACAAAGCAGTGCGATCGGTCGATAGTTGCCAGGATCACCCCGTGATCTTTTTTTGTACAATAATTTTATTGCCGAGTGAAGTTGTGATCGAAGTAAAATTCCTCTTTCCAGCTGATATTCGAACACGATCTTCAGACACTCACCAAACGTTTCCGGATCAAGCTGATAAAATGCAGCTGGTAGTCCATCCAGACCTGGAGAAGAAAGACTTCGCATGTGCCTGATCGCTTCCGCCATCTCGGTCGTACTTAAGCGAGTCGATAGACGGTCTTGCTCTGCTGAGGCAAGGGAAACGTGAATCGAATCGAGCAACTGTTTTTTGCTTTCTTGCACATGGAGCATTTGAGTCGGTCTCTGAGCTATAAAGAGAGCCCATGACACCACCCCAATGATCTCTGAATTCGTTAATAATCTCCCTCGGGTTCGATGTCACGGTACCACATTTTTTGATGACATTTTCGATCGGCACGCGACGACAAGAACTATCCGGAGGGCGAAAAAAATGCTTGTAAAAGTTCTCCATATGCTTCACGTGATGGTCGAAACTTTCATCTTGGTTGTATTTCGCATTATTTTCGACTGAAATTCTAAATTGTTGGAGACTCGATTCGTAAAAAGACCGTGACTCATTGGTGTCTTTAATGCGATATCGAGCTGCTGCGACTTCCAAAACACGCTGGCTAGACTCAACATCACGTCGGCTATCTTGTGCAATCTTTTTTTCAATGCCTTGAAGCTGTTTCTTGATTTTCGTCTTCCAACTTTCCCACAATTTTCCGGGATTCGAAGTTGTCCGCAACTGTTCGAGCACCAAATTCTCTTTCAATTTGATTGCTTCAATAACTTGAGAGGATATTCAAATAGTCGTAATGCACATGTCCAAAATCCTCGACCCGAAAAATGAGTTGGATTTGCAAAAGTACTTTTGTGCCAGATGATGTCCCGCATGTCGTGGATGGAAATGTTTAGACGTTTTTTGTACCATATTAAATAGCTCTTTCGACATGCAAATATAATCTAGTCGATTCTTGCGCGGTAACGGTCCTGTAAATACTTTTTCAGTCGGATGTTGATTTCGCCAAGCGTCTACCACAACCAACTGTGAAAGCCATTATCAAACACGCTAATCGATTTGGTTCATGTCGAATTGTTCTACTCGAAGCATCGATAGCTAGATCGAGTGGTATGTGTTGCGGTCGATTCGAAAGTGTTGGAGAGTAACAACTCATAAAAAAACAATCGTTCCTCGGCCTTGAACGGTGCATATACATTGTGTATATACACCGGTGCATCTTGAATGAGAAGACGCAAAACCAAATAACGATTTTGGATGCTTCGTTCGGTGAGTCCTTCAGCTGTCGTTAAACCGGGAAAGTCCGAACGAAGGATTGTCATGACGCCGCCACTGCGGTTTTGAGTCGGATGGAGAAAAGCACTGTTGTGGTCATTGACAAACATTTTGTGCTGCATTTTCGAATGTAATAAAAACTGAAATGAGTCCAGTTGGTTGTGATCGTGAAACTTGGTTTCTTGAACACAACAAATGGAATGCTGTGATAGGATATGGTCGATAAAAAGATGACCATTTTTATGAATTCCATTGACATTCACCGTGAGTGCTGAGATCTTGTTCCACGTTGAAATAATCGAGGAGCCCTTAACATTCACGCTGAAGTGGACCAGAAATCAACCTCGTTTTTTTTCACCATCTTGTTGTGCGAGGTGAAGCGTTGTATGTTCCTCTTGAAGAAATATGAGATTGACGGAAAGCTCAGCGATTTCACCATGATGAAGGCCGCGCCATCTACCTCCAAACCATTGAGACCAACACTTTATGCCCACGTCGGATCGGAAGAAGGATATGATCACATTGGCTGGAAGTAAACGACAATGATGACTCGGAATCCAAATCACTGGTCCATCGGTGAGATATTGGATCCAGTGATCGTTGGTGTAGAATGTCGGGGCTGTACACATAAGAAAAATTCCAACAACGCGAGAGATTTCGTTGCTCGAGTCAAACCGATAACTTTGTCCGGCAATGACGTCCACCAAGGCATTACTTTCTCGAACAAAACAGATCGCTTCGAGGGGACTTTTTCACCAACGTGGCGACTCCATCGCGTTGCAAACGTAACATCTTCGCCAAGATTGTGTGCTTCAAAACCACGATTTATCATGAGTAGATGCGCCAGTTCATCCAAAGCTTTATCATTCGACTCCATACATGCGAGTAGCACACCATTCATCGTGATCGGATGATCAAGTGCCGCTCGGATGATTTTGTTCTGATTTGTGCAGAACTGGACTAGCTTCCGCACATGAGGTATGCAAGCATCAGCTTGAACCAGCTTGTCCGGTCGAAGTGAGTAGAGGGTATTTTTGGAATCGATTTCTATTAGCTCCCCTATGTCACCAACTCGGTTTGTTAGCTCCGATTTCTCAATTGTTGCGTGCCGTTTTTGATAAAAGTGTGCCGCCTCTTTCGAGGTGGCCACCTCTTTTGGCATTCGTGCTTTCATGAGCATAATTTGAACACGTTTTCCATTCTCCGTATTGGCAACCGCTTTTATTTCTTCGATCTTCACCTCCATAGTTGCTAGCACAGAAAAATAATTAGTTGTCGCTAACTTTGGAAGCGCAAGAGGTGGTGCTTTGGAGACCATTTGTTCGAGCGGCTCCATCCAATTACGTTTTCCACTAGTCCATGCCAACTGCATGGATATATCCTCATCCCGCTCCACTCGTGATTATGAGTACGATTGACTTGTCAGTTGGAGGATGGGAGGGATGGGAGGAGACGGCTGCTTTAAGGCCCGTGCGTCTAGTGGTGTGATAGTGGGGGAGTATTGAGCTCCAACGAGATTTGATCGGAGAGCTTCCGTTTAGATTTCATCGTCTCAAATTCTTGAGGGGTAACTGTCTACACTACCGTTTGTGGTGCCACCACGAGTGCCTTTGGCTCGGTGGTTCGTTTTCGTTGATGTTTTTGTTTTTGTTGGGTTTGATTCTGAGTCGGAGGTTGCGTTTTGCTTTGCTTTTCGAGTTTGTTTTTATTGGGTTGTCGCTGTGCTCCATGGCTGGTGCTGCGCCCAAATTCAAGCAATAAGGACCACGTTGACCGAAACGTGGTCGTTCAGTTGGAACGGGAGCATTTCTCTCCGTACTAGGTAGAGATGTTTGTCGTAAGCGATGTGCTCAATCACTTTACCAACTCTAACCAGCTGTTTAGGGCATGTCGAACAGCCAAAGTAAACTCGCCAAGTCGACATCACAACTTCTTTAGTGGGGACCGTCTCGTGAAAGGTGTTATAAACCATCTGACACCCTAGTTTGTGAAGAGAACGGAGTATGTTGTTTTGCTCTTCCTCCACGCCTACGCCGAAGACATCAAAGTAATATTTGGTTTCATGAGTATCAAACCCCCATAAAAACCACTTTTCCCCAAGGATAGTCACCGGATGAAACTCCAACTGTTGGAAGGCCTCCGCCGTGGTGACCATCACCCTGATGTTGCCCCCAAGCATTATGGATACTTGAGCGATTGACCGGATCTTCGGTAGGCTTTCAAAGACCGGATTGACGTGGTCTCGCAATTAGGAAGGTCAACATTTCCCCATTCGGAGTACAGGTCAAGGACTGACCCGTCCCCAAGACCATTGGGAAGGTTTCTTTCCGTATTTGGAAAGGTCTTTCTGCTTCCAGTTTCACAGACAAAACTTACCAATCCGGGTGCTCCCCGTCTGCATATAGCTGCAGTATAGCCTCGATATCCGAGGCTTTCGGCATTGGGAGCTCCACGCGAAATTTCACCCGAGCTGTAGCCTGGTCCTTACACAAGGACTTCTGTGACTTGATAGTGTCAGCCAGCGTAAGACTTTTAGTGTCGTCAACACTTGCAGGTGCCTTTGGGTCCACCTGTGACGAGGCAATGACAGTACCGCATGCACCATCCAGTAGCACATCCTGTATCGATAGTACCGGTATTGCCCAGCACCGTCACACTGGGGGTCGGGGGTACTTTCCACGTCATCACAACTGGACGCTAGCACCCTGGTTTGTGTCGACATGTCGACTTGAACCATTGTTTTCGAGAAAAAAGAATTTAAAAAAGCTGTTTGTCGAGCTGTTTCTACTAAATTGGCGGTTTACGTAGTAGCTGGCAAATTAAGAAGTGCCTGGTAGGATCAATCGCCCACTTCTTTCCTACAGGATAGTAATTTTCATGGACCATTCAACTAAGTCAACATCTCTCCGATTCGAGGATGTATAAACCCAATAAACAGCAAAAACTTCAGAACGATCCGGTACAAGAAACAAACCGTTTTTCAATTTTAATGTCCATAGCCTCTTCACACAGCGAACATGCTCTCATACCTGCCAGAAAAGTGAAAAAAAACCGAATGGCAATTAGGTCTTGACCTGCACCATCCACCATGATGATGTATTGAGCATATGACTCGCAGAAAAATTCATCTCGAATATTCACCAGAAGCCATAAAGTAGCGCTGTTTGCTGCTTGTCGAGCCTATTGCCAAGACATCAGACATTTCTAGTTTATAGGGTGTAATGTACTCGACAAGCTAGAGCAAGACACCCAGCGATTGAGGCTTCTGAGGGCGTTTTGAATAAATTGCTCAAATCCGAGAAGACTGGCCTGATCTCTCTCCTTGTGAACGAATGATTTGATTTCATTCACGTATCAGTGGCAGTCCGCAACTTTTAAGCCAAGATGCGTTTTTATCTGCAGATTTGCAGAATAAAATCAAAATTTCGAAAGACATGTCTGACGTCATGGCAAACGAGAGACGCGAGTGTCTAGACCCTGTCATTTGGGTGGACTGGACTGTACCACTGACTATCGAAATACGTAATACAACGTCGTGGAAGACGACTGAACAAGATCATTGTTCGATTGATTTGTCAATTAGAAGATATTCGAAACGCATATGATGCCACACATGATATGACATTGATAGCATCTTGAGTAATAACTCTTACTCTGTGTAGGTACACAAATGAGAAGATGAACCCGACCGCTGCTTGCGCATGACTTTAAAAGTGAATTTTCAAGACCATGTTGAACTGGATCTGTCGCTCTTTTTACCTCAGATGAGAACTATAAGTCTGCAAACCATACATATTTCAAGGATTTCCACCCTTGCTACCTCTGGCGAGCACATACATGCCATGTAAAGACTTATGTAGCGGATGCTACATCCACTTTTTTTAAATTGAGCTGCAGCTTATTGAAGCTGGCTGGCCGGTTCCTTCTTAGGCGCTTAGATTTCGCAACGCACCTAATAATACGGGTGAATTTGCAGTAAAATCTTCACCAAGGGGTAATTCGGATAGCGGAGAGACCGAAGTCCCTACCTGCAAGGAGATGACAATCCTGCTAAGAACAAGTACAGCAGAAACTGAACAGTATCCAGATTTGTTAGATAGAAGTTCTTAAAAAGGTGTGCTTTGTCTGAGCGCACCCCTTAAGAACTTTACGTAGATACATCGTATCACGTGAAGACAAACTATCTCGACTTTATTGCATCACCAGATTAACCTTGGAATGTTCTAATTGGGGACTGATATCTACATCAGTGAGCATGCTGGAAAGTGTTAGCGAAAGTCAATATAGTGTCAATTTATACCATCTCAGGATATTTTGCGGCTGCTAGATTTATAGCTTCATGTTATTCAGAACATCTTTATCTGTTGGTTTAGACACCACGCCGTATTTTTGTGTCGGTTCGAGTACTGTGAAGATGCAAATAGCCTCGTACAAGTTTGGCGGGCCAAGGAGTTAGTAAGTACATGCGCTGAGTCATCGCCTAATACGATCAGCGTCGCATTTGCGATACGAATAATACCTCTATATTCAGAAGAAATTGGAATTACTCTACAAGACAGAGAATTTGATATGTATGGATTAACTAGTCCACGCAGATATAAGTACAGAATATCCGCTATCTCTCAATACAAGCTAGCACATTTGATGTATTTAATCAGTACGGACAACAAGAGAAAGATGATAAGCGTAGTATCCATGAGTGGGAAAAGAGACCGTCCCTAGCTTAGAAGCTGTGTGCTACAAGACGAGTGCAGTTTTCAAATGCCGTCAACGATATTAATGAAAACAGGAAGTGAGAATGTAAGTGGACCAATGCTACGGTAAGAAGCAGATGATAATGCCAATGTACATATAAATGTTTTCTGCCCATGAAGTCAGAAATTCGGTATTATGAATAGAACGATTTGTGATGATATGAGCGTAATACGAGCAGTAAATGTGTATATTGTACGGTTTGGACATTATGATTGCTGTATCTACCTAACGCTCATCATTATGGCGCGATCCGGCCCCTAGGATGTATTAAGCCATTATATAGATAATTCAGCAACGCATATTTCATGGTTTGCTTTATAATCTTTTCATGCGTCCTGATAAGATATAGTAGTAAACCCTGCTTACAGAGGATAGCTGTATTGGAAAAGCATTTAGAAACTCATTTGAGCAAAATCTTACATGTCTAAATTGAACTTCGTCATGTGATGTTTTGCGGAATCTGTGTCTCTTTGATAGTGATCTCAGGCGAATCTACTGCCGAAATTTCATTGATAGCATCGAAGTGCAAGGTTACAATATATCCTGGCCGTAATTCAAACCTAAAGTATATACTCTGATACTCAACGACTCACATCGCGCAGGTGAAGATCTCGATTATCCACAGCGCAAAAAGAGCGATATTTCTCTAGCTGGGGTATTGTTGTTTTGAAAAGTACATATCTACAATGTACTGCTGTATTCGAGAAGTATAACTTTTACGGAATGGTCGCATTGCACTCTAGGACTCATCTTATACTCAAAGGAGCATGCCTCAAACAACAATCTTGCGAGAAATAGAGAAAGTACGACCTAGAAATATGGCGATTTCTCATGAGAACCTTAACGCGTACAAAGATATGTAGAGTTTTCGTATCACGTATAGAAACGATAAAGCGTAGACATTACAGCGGTGAGCTGATGTATATGTGACTCGTTATCTGAAAATGTATCTTCCATTGTAACTAATTACACGCCCATGAGAATAAAAAACCAGGCACCCATGCGGTATCGAGTTTGACTTAGGATCCATCTCCCCTTGTTGCAAACACGTATCGAGGTAGGCAAGATGAAATTCTGTCGATATACAACTGAATCACACGTGCTGACGTGGGGTACTGACTAACATTAGCTATGGAATGAATCAGTGATGAGCTCAGATAAGATGATGAGTAGGGCAAAGATAATGCTGATAGAAGCCATTGTTGACTGCTCATGCTAGAGGAGGCATTGCTAACTGCTTCATCAAGCTACCAGTAATATTAAGTATGATCGATTGCGCTCGTGTATGAAATGGCAATTCCTCTTCTAGGAAGCGCTCAATATGTTTTGATCCGAATCAGCCGCGATCTCTTTCCTAACCTGGCGCACCTGCTTTTTCTTGCCTCTTTTGTCCCATAGCAAGAAAGTCCCAGTCACTCACGTGTGGAATATTCTGTAATAATTCACGTCTTTGTGATCGCTCCCCAGAAACTTGATACCCTAATTATACGATAAATAGACTATGTACCGCATTGTATTATGCACATGCCTCCAATAATTGTCCAATCAACGTGCTGTATTGTTATTGGAACTGAAGATCCGCCAAATATTTCATTGAACTGTACCCCATCGACATGGGAAATGGCTCAATCGGAGAGAGCATCTTCTTGGTGGAAACGCATTATAATGTGGCATCAGATGGATTGCAGCATCACAATACCAGGTCTAGATGCTCTACAACGCCTTCGGTACTACATGGAACAACCGATGTGGTTTCACTGCGACCAAGAATTACATTATGAAGTTGCCACTCAAAATCCAAAACGTTTGGTACAATCTTAGCACAGTGGACGACCCGCTCGCGCATCATCAGGTATCTTTCGCTACAGCTTTCGACATCCGTAGTCTTCAAGACTTATTCAAGAAAGCGGCACGTGGCCAACTAAGGAAGATTTCGTCGACATATGTTATAGCGACGAAGAGCTAAATACATCGGGTATGGCTGAAGTAAAGTTTCTGAGTCGACTACAACGAAGTCACTGAGATACTATACCGTATCCACTCGACGATAGGTCTCATCACTTGGATTCAGCTAAATACAAGTGGTAGAACGTTTTATGTGGAAGTATAAGAAAGGAGAGGAAGAAATATTTCCCATCTGTTCCACGCCGTCAACTCTCACGAATCGTCTGGAAATCTCCCGAACCAACCAAGAGTCATCCGATGTTGACATATTGGTCTTCGCGGGAGAGATTAGACGCGATGGAGTCATAATGAGTCAAACCATTTATGGCCTCATCACGGCATCTTCGGAAAGTTGTCTTGTCTATTTTTGAAGATCTTAAGCTCCTTCTGGAATTTCGGATGTTGTCAGCTCGATATCGTTTCTAGATTTCAAAGGATATTCATTCCGACATTATATTGTACGTGCAGCCTTCGTGTGGCGCAGAAAATCCGCTCAACATCTCTTTCTCGAGTGCGATGACACGTCACAATTATGGACGGAGCTACTTCCTACATGAGATCAATTCTTCTCATCCCGACCATGTTGGTCGCATATTGCATGTGTAATTGTGTCAGTGTTACGGTCGGCATGGAAGGATTATCAGCAAATTACATCAGATGTATGGAACGCATTGCAAGCGGTGACGCTGCCGTTTGTCTGTACCAATCGGAATCGTCGTTTATTCGATCGGCGATCAGCAACTGCGACAGTTTCATTACTTACCGTGATTTACACCACGCTAAATGCTAAAGACTTAACGCATTCGGCTGGCATAGGTGTTGGATTAACTCGCAACGCAGGATCATTCGTTGGTTTTTTCAATTGTCGAACATCATTGCTGCCGTTACGACATAGGCAAGCCGAAATGCAAGCGCAACTCGGATCCTATTCCTAGTTGGACGGCTATGTTCAGCCTAGTATGGCACAACCAATTTTCAAAACACGGTGCTTTTGGACCATTTCTACAACTTTGTATCATTTACACGATGGACATAGTCTCGTACTGTAGAGGTTGAAGCTAAAGCAATACAGGACTTTCAACAAGAGGTCATATAATCATCTCTCACAAGTATTTTCACGAAATGTGTATTATATGTACAGTGCAAGCCATCTATAACCTTTGAAAATTATTTTTTGCGGCCCAAATTGAAGAATCATCATCGACACAACGTCAATGAATATAATTGGCGTGAAGTTAAGCCCCCTCCCAACACCACTCCAACAGCTTTTTATCCCAACATCATTTAATCTTGATACCAACCATCCTGATCCTTTTCACAACAAACGAATTCTTGTTTCTTCTGCCAACCAAACCAATGATCTATGCATCATGGCTCGAACCTCAAAACAGCAACGTCACATGAAAGCAATGCCGGATGCTTTTGAGACGAAGTAAGCTGGAAATACTCCAAGTCCAAGTATCGCCAATAGGAGCGATACTAAGGAGCATGTAGAAGTTAAATTCGAGGATTTTGAAGAAGAGCAAACGTACACCAATATTGTGAGGATTGAGTGTGATTGCAAACGACCTTATAGGCGCCTTACAAATTCTGACAGAGCAAAGCGTCGCAAACGTGCAGCTCAGTAAAAAGCCGCTCTTAGTGCAAGAAAGATAAATACATACTTTAAGGCTAAATACACATAGCGTCAGCCCATAGATTCTGGAAACGAGGACGCGATAGATGACACACCTCTTCATTCTCCCAACAATCTTCAAAGAGCGCTTTTGAAATTGAGCAAACGAAATGCACCACAGGAGGGAATTATGCGGATGCGTCTTGCCTCTGTTGCGGATACTTCAGGCTTATACTCTGTGGCAGTCACGTATAGTTAATTCTCGTTGCACATTCGCTAGCGCAATTTTATCTGCTTTATTAGCGCTCTATCGTGAATGCAAAATAGAGACTTGATGCCTCACAAATAATTGCGGTGGCGAATGACAAAGGGCGCTGTTTTGCCGAGATGCTTCGTGGCAGGAGACGCTTCTATCTTGAAACTGCTTTTATTCCCGAGAGCAAGGAGGTATAGCATGTTCAAACTATAGGCTTACTACAGGATGAATATTTCATTGCAAATGTACAGCTTTACCTTCGAAAGAATAAGATCTGCGTATTTCTAATGATTTTATCTAGCATGTCAATGATCAAATACGTCCAAAGATTGATCCTGCTGCATCTATCTAGCTCATCACTTTGACCCGTTGATGGAAGTTACTTGTCTACACTATCCATAGGTGAAGAAAAGCATGTACGTTAATGGCCATGACCGAGCAGATGTCGTGGCATATCGCACTCAGTTTCTGGAACGAATGAGAATCTATGATCCATTCATGTCAGATTTGTTGTCCCGGAAATGGAATTGAATATTTTTGCCTGACGGAGATTCCATCATCCTAGTGACGCATGATGAAAGCGCATTTGCTGTCAATGATGGCCAGAAGAGGCTATGGCTTTCTGAAGGCGAACAGCCACTCTGAAAGAAGGGATCTGGAAGATCTATATATGTCAGTAATTTCCTGACTGATTTCGGTAAGCCTATAGTTCTAGAGTTTTCGCTCATTACGTTGATTAAATTTAACATTTTCGGTCTGATTTCAAGGGTGGACTAGCTTTGAGCAAAGAAAAGCGGCTTCAACATAGCGATCTTCCAGAATACGCCTGCATAATCACATGACCGGCAAGAACTATGATGGTTGTTGGAATGCGGAAGACCTTCGAAAGCAAGTCCGGAATGCTGCAATTCCCATTTTCAATGCCGAATTTCCCAATGAAGAAACTCTCTTCGCTTTCGCTAATACGACTAGGCACGCGGCATTTGCTGAAGATACTCTCGTATCTCGAAGGATGAATCTTGGACCGGGAGGAAAGCAAACAGTGATGCGGAATGGAATGTTTGGAGCTATGATAGCGCAATTCATGGTATTCCCGACAGATGATCCTCAAGCCGGACAACCAAAAAGCATAAGTATCGTCCTGCTGGAATGCAGCCTTTGGACGCCTCACCTTTGCCTGTATCGCCGGAGTAAATGTCGTCACACAGGTAGCTGCTTCGGCTTCAGTGATTTTCAGAATCAACAGACTTTGAAGCTCAAAAGGTTGTTGTAAGAGATAATAATTTCGGCGGGCTATCTCATCATACTTAACCCCAAGTTACGCTGCGAATCAAAACTTATAGACTACTTTGGTGGGGAAGAAAAACGATACGCAAGAAGAATCGCGATTACACATAAAAAGGATTGGTTGCGACAGTTCCGGAAGCACTTACCTCAGTTTTTCTCGAAACAACCCGTCGCCATGTTACAATGTGCTTCCTTTATATGGATGTGCATCGGAAAGGTATACCCGAAGGGCAGCGGAATATGCTGTGAAAAATTACCGATCACATCGAATAGTTTCAAACTCAGGTCTCATGCCTTAGCAGCTTCTGTATAAATTTGGAAGCATGACATTGATGATTAGATTTTGCACTTGTTTTTAAACCCTAAGTTGCCGCTGATGGTGGACAAGTCTTACGCGTTGACAGGAGAGTACTCGTAAAATCCAGAAACACAAGGCAGCTTTTAGAGCCTTATAATTCAAACAAAAATCATCCAACTCAAAATGCAAGCCTTTTGTTTGAAAGCTCTAGGCTGTATCTATCACACAGGATCGCTATTTTTGTTGTGCGATGATTTATCCGTGAAGAGTAGTAAATCCATTCAGGCCCGCAAATATTACAGATTATAGGTGGTGTGCACTGTATACATATATTATTTTAGATAGACTAGGCAACTAGAGAAGTCAGTTAGTCTAATTCTAGTAATATAGAGCCTCCAACTATATCGAAGCACTTCACCTGTGATTGGATACTACATACAGGTTTTGATTGAATAAAGGAACCAGTGGAGTGCTGAACGGAAAGTTTCTTCGGGTGTCTTTATCGTGTCTATAAAGCCGAATTGATATTTCATGTTGATTCACACAAAAGCCCTAAACTTTATTAAGGCACAAATAATACACACAAAAATCCAAGAAACTACATATAATTCTGGCGTTGTCTATCTATCTCTCAAAAGACTATGGATTTCTTACATTGGGCCTTTTTTAATGTTGTGCCCAATTTGACCGCAACGTCTACACTTTCGGTGCCTGGAATCCACGATTTTTATGTAATGAAGGCTCACTTGTGGTTTAAAGACTGATATTGATTTCGGACATGAGGTGGTCTGCCTCTTGTTCGCTGTAAATGAGGCTCGTTTGGAGCTCGAGACCTCTGAGAAGCAAGTTCCATCGAAATATATTCTGTTGCAGTTTTTGTTGTTTACCTGATGTCGAATAAACCTCAGCAATACTGCTAATTACATAAATGATATCACAGGTAGGTGCATTAATTGAGCTTTTGCAATAGATTGCAGTTGGGTAACAGGCAATGGTGACGTGGGTATGTGAATGGAGATTATTTATGAACAATGCACCATTAGCTGCTGTTTTTCCCGAAGTTTGTGGGGAAGAGGCAATCCAATTGTCCTTATGAATTAGCTGCTGGGTTAGTTACCGTTTACGTATCTAGTTGCAAACCGCTTACGCCTCTAACGTATCGGGTTAGGTACTGGGCCGATATCTTTCTAGATATGGATGCAAGGATCTTTTAAGATTTTTGTAAGGAGAGAACTAAAAAGAAAAATGCACTTACTTTATGTCGGAACAGGAATAGAGCAAGCAATCGACGAAGTTGTCTTCTGGATTGCTTCATGGAAGATTTGTCGAAGACAAATCAACAAGGAAGATAGAATAAGGTTACCTTAGAAGAAAAAATTGTCGCTGCAGAAGTCATGCAAAGAAGAACGCTCATCAGTTGAAGACATGAGTGCCAGCTAGAGGAGTTATGAGAAGCTAGAGAGAATATCGTCCGACTCTGAGGAACCAAAAACAATCCGAGATTTCCGGCGACTAGATCCAGCTGGTCCATTTGATGGGTAACTCCCGGATGAGAGAATTTGGAGGATGACGGAGGATTACGAGATGACAGACGTTTCAGGGATAATCGGGTATGCACTGCACCCCAGCCTCAAAAGCAACCAATGAATAGAGGGGAGACAGACATGTTTGAACAGCCGTTCGTCATTACAGTATTAGCTTGCGTGGATGTATAGTCGAGAGGACAAATATTGAAGTCGGAAATGGAAAAAGCCCCGATGCAAATGACCGAACAATGCTAAATAAACTATTTCGGGAAGTGACGAGAGCCGGATAATGGGAACTTCTCAATCTCGATAAAGGAATGCGCAGAATAAGAATGGATACCCCCTCTAAACGATGCAGAATCAAGACTATCGCGGATCAAAAACCAAGTCTACATAATCTTGGACGAGCACGGATTGCAGGAATACGTGGAACATACGGATCCAAAACGCATTGTCACATGTAGGGTCGATCATTTAGAGGCTTCAACCTTTAAAAGCAAAATTGTGGAAAACATTGTAATGGACATTCACAAAACTAAAACGAAACACGCTGTGATCTTTTTCAAGTGGTGTCATGAGTTGTTGTAAATAGTCAGGAAGTCGGAACCGCATTAAATGATGGATAATACGCCACATATATGTGAGTATAAGGATACGAAGGCAATGAAGGGCGAAAGTCTCATGAACTTCCACGAAAGAATATTGGATAAGAATTCGAGCATTTTTCGCCAGATACGAATTGAAAAAGCGATAGGTAATAGCTCGAGTGCAAGATCACGTTTCAAGCGTTTTAATTGTGAAAGGGGGGAACTCCGTGAGAATTGTCCTATGTGTGATCCTGATGAAGCAGAGAGATTACTAAAAGAACGCAAAACGCAGAGCTAAAGAAAAATAGACCTCGTAGAGAGAGTATAAAATTAAGTGATTGAGACTCTAGCGGTGAAGGAAAGACCACAGTGGATGGAACTGCTAACGTAAACACATTATTGGATTCTGAACCTGATTATCGCATGGCATCAGCGGGTCTTGTAAGAGCGCTTTCAAAAGAGAAATTTCTCGCGATAAAGGAACGAAAAATCCCAGTAAAATAAAAACCATGGGGAAGACACCTTTGTGGTTAAACGAAGTGTTTTACTGCAGTGTTTGGAGTTCAATACAAGTGGAGGACCGCCGGTGTGGAAAAATTTAAATTGCTCGTAAATGACGGAGAAAATTCGATGTCACTATAAAGGATAGACAATTGATGGAAAAGATGGGCTATTCAGTAAAAGCGATTCTGAAAGGAGCCAGAAAGAAATAGCGAATATAACATGAGAAGAAAGAAACAAATCAAAGTACTCCGGATTCTAGCTCGTTACAACTTTGCGAAGATAAACTCTTCGACGATGAAGTGGAACCCAGCGATGAGAAGAAGAAGAATTACACCAGAAGTGAGCCAATCGATTCACACAAGGATCGTACTCAGAGCATTTCGGAGAAGAAAGTAGAGGAAGAGAAAATCGAAGGTGCCGCAATTGAACCGCTTGTTCGTTAAATGGAGTTTTTACTCAAATACCATGATTTTTTTCGCTTTGCGTTTGCCGCGGATCTTTCAGTAAAGGTCTAACGAAGGGTGCGTACCCAGCTCAGTTAAGGGTGTTCGCCCGTAGTACTTTTATTTAGACACCGTTCTGTTACTACAGTTTGTTGGTTATCTACTCTATTCTAATCACTAGTATGTAACGCTCTGAAGAGCCCGGTCCAACTCCCGTACAGTTATTTTCTGGTGTAGTTGCCAGCGGTCTTGACACGTCCATATTTTCATTGAGTAGGGTGATATTTACGTGGAGGAATCTTTGCCTTCGCCGAGGGGCCCCATCGCAGCCCTTTTGTCATCGCTGGGATTCGAACCGGGGAACACATGTGCACTAACCGCTAAGCCCCCCGACGGAGTGCAATCGTACCAACCCTAAGGTCGGATTGGAAAGATTATTTAGCAATTATATCAGATTTATGGCTTTCATTGCAAGCGGTGACACTGCACTTCGTCTGGACAGATCGGAATCGTCGTTTGTTTGATCAACGATCAGCAACTCCGACAGTTCCAGCACTTTCCGTCATTTACACCACGTTTAGTGCGCACGTTCGGTACTTTCGAAGACAGTGTTACGACCAAGAGGAACGCATTCGGCTTGCAAATGTGCTGGATCAACTCGGAACGCAAGGATCATTTGGTGGATTTTTTAGAAGTCGAAGATCATTGCTGCGGGTCCGGCACAGGCGAGTGGAACGGCAAGTGCAACTCGGATCCTAGTCCTAGTTGGCTGGTTATACTCACCGTAGTGTGGCGCACACCATTGCGCACAACACGGTACTTTGGATCATTTTACAACTCATGATACGTTGGACCGTTGTACAACTCACGGTACTTTTGGACCCTTTTACAACACACGGTAGTTTCGGACCATATTTTTTACAACTTTTTACAACTTTCAACATTTATCCGTTACACGATGGATACACTCTCGTACTGTAGCGATGGACGCTACCGCACTGCAGTACTAGCAACGAGGGACATATTATCATCTCTCACAGGTATTTCGCGAAACGTTTTTATATGTACATATGTTATTTCAGATAGCCTAGGCAACTAGAGAAGTCAGTTAGTCTAATTCTAGTAATATAGACACCTTCAACTGTGCTAAGCCCCCCAACGGGGTCACATATACGTACACAGCTCAGTCCCTTAAGCACTTGTGCGCACGGACCCCCTGCCGGAGGTCGCTAGTTCGATCCCCGGCAGTGTGGGTAGCGGTTTGAGCCCACCCAGGCAATAAGCTTGGAAAATATCTGTCTCCCTAGGTTTGAAGTCAGACTTAAGTGATTTTCACACGATCAAGGGCTCATGATAGGACCAGATAAACAGTGTAATGAAATCCTTGACAAAGTAAAGGTCTAACCGCTAAAGGTCAGATTAAAGGAGGGTTCGACCCCTATCATGGCAAAATCTAGACGATATCTACCTCTTCATAATGACAATATGGATACACATATATCGGAATGAATGGAATATGATCTGATGTATCGTAACCCAGATTCGCGATGGGAGAGCGTACCTCATATTGTGGTAAAGAACAGGTTGGAGAATACCGAATGACCATGGATTTACGGGTAATTTATGCAGTAACGGTGACAACGACGTGGCTGATGCCGCATCTTGAGGTCGTAATGGTAAATTTGATGGATTTAAAATGTTATCTCTCGCTGTATCGTGTCTGTTTTAATTGGCAGTGTGTGGATGAAGACAGCAGAGATTATTTTACTGTAGTGACATCGAAGGGATTATTTACGGTGAAGCTAGTCAGAATGGGATCGGCGGATGAGGTTGTTTATGCACAACAGGTGGATGAAGAAGTTATGAGGCCAGTACTCGGGAAAGGGGTAACGGTTATGGCTAAAAGATGTTTTCGGGTATGCAAGTACAGATGCCCAAATCCTGGATATATTAGGCGTGGTCTTACAGAGGTGTAATGAATATAGAGTCAAATCAAACCCAGAAAAATGTACATTCATCACATATTCCACAATCTGGTGTGGGAAGAAAATTTCAAGTGAAGGTATCAGTCACTGCCAAAGCCGCTTACAAGGCCTGTGTGAGCTGTAAAGTTCAAAGACGGCGGCGGAGATGCAGCAATCTTTGTGTATCGTAAATTCGATGCGAAACAACATTTCGAACTGTACAACATTGAAAACAGACCAATATGAGGCTCTAGAAGCCGCTGAGAAGGCGGCAGGTGGTCGTAAAAAGCAAAATCTTGTTCATGTGCTTCTATAAAATCACGGATGGGCATCTAAAGAGGATGAATGTCGAAAAATGTGAAGGAAGAATTGTACACGATGGTGTCTATGTCACATCCAAAACAAAATTGAAATATAAGTGTCGATACGAATGTATCGCAAGATCATAGAGAGAGGAGCGCGAACATCTCCATTTGGCGGTATTAGTGGTTCATTTCGAGGATCGATGCTGAGATGGGCATTTACTGAGAAAGAAGTCTACGCAATAGTGGAAACGTGTAAAAGATTGGATTATATGTTGCTGAGAGCAGAAGGATCTCATATCTTCACGGATCGTAGAGACTTCCAGTTTATTTTCGATCCAGGGAATATTGACAATATTATTGCTCGATATAGAGCTGACAAGCTACAGCGTTGGGCCATGGTGCTGCAAATGTTTTGATACACCGTTGAAGCATGTGGCCGGTCCATCTAATGTCTGGGGTGACCTGCTATCCAGATGAGGATGTGAGGATAATGAAAGGGTAAGGTGGAAAAAGAAGAAATCTTGTGCATTGGCAGTTGTCGAGAACATTTTACCGTAAAGTGGTTAGCACTGGATGATACAGAAGGAATTCAGCAAAGAGAGATTAGTAGTTCTCGCAGTCCGAATATAGTAATGGATAACCACCGGCTAGTTTGGACGGATGAAAAGTGAGTACATCTGGATACCGGGCAATTCCATTACATTATGAAAGCAACTATGTTTGGTAGCGCATGCGGGTCTGCAGGTCATCGTGGAACTGATACGAAATTAGACATACTGTCGAAATACGTGAATGGAAAAACATTAAAGCTGATGTGAAAAAATCCGTAAGCGAATCCAAACATCTCTGATGGCAAATGGACAAATGTCCGCGACCGTATGGAGGAACACTACATTCGACAAAATTATTCTTTTCGACACCAAAACGAATTGCATGGCTATACGTACGTGCTCACACTAAAGGATGGTATCAGTGGATTTTGTGAATTTGTACCTACAACAGCGGCGAACACGGAGCTGACGGTTCAAGCATTGATGGACTGGTTCAAACAATATGGTGTCATCTTCTTACAGGTTTCAGATCAAGGATCGCAGTTAAGAAAAAAAAAGGCAGTTATGTAGAAGCTCTGGAAGCTTAAATGCCCACCATCATTTGGCTACGGCTTGTTGTCCGTAGGCAACCGAGACCGTTAAGGTCATGAATCGGCAGTTAATCAAGGTGATGCGTTCATTATCGAGTGAACAAAAACAACGGATTGTAATTGGCCCGTTTTATTACCGCTATTTCAATCTGCGATAATCAGATACCGTCACGTCGACTTGGAGTAATTTATTCAGTAGCTTTTCTTACTGCGTTGCCGCAGGATGACGCAATCGGCGTATGTATCAGCCATCACTATTACAAGGCACAGCTGCGTTTACTGAACATAAACTTAGGGAAATGCACCACCACCATATGTCAGAACTGTAGAGTAATTGAGTGATATGCACAAAAAGGTGGTGGAAGCTTCCCATAAAAAAATAATGAAGATGCACGGCGTAGAAAAGTACGGAAACATGGCGTCTCTCCCTTGAACTTTTTCATTGGCTATTTTGTTCTGGAGGGAAGTGATACAAGGCGTACTAACAAGCTGATGCTTTAGTGGAAAGCTTTTATCGAGTGGTGGCGATGCTACACGTTGGACTTGTGACGTCTAGGAATTGATCGAATCATTTAGTGTCCTCACAAGACACGTCACCAGGTTGAAGCTTTTTCGAGAAAAGGATTTGAACGTCTCGCGAAATTTGACGGACTACGTCCTGTACGCGAACGGAGGACATTTAGTGAGACGTTTCTTAGACTACCGCCTCAATACCGATAATCTTTAATGGAGGTACTCGTGCCTATTGGAAGAAGTTCAAGATGTTGAGAGTGTGTAGACGGTTCGGCCGACCATTCCCAGCGGATAGGTGCATCCACGATCTGTTTATAAAATGGTTGGATGGTAGAGAGCGTAAAAAGCATTGTTTGTAGGACGTTCAAAACAACGTCTACTTTTCACAGCATCCTCTTGATACCTTAAGTCTAACAGGTTATGAGCCCAAATGGCGAAGAAGTTGCCGTGGCTGAAGGTCGTCAGCAACGGAGGGCAGATGCCGGTCGCAAAAGTGCGGCGCCCTGGAGGAGGAAGAAGTGGTCAAGTAAGAACGGAGGGACACGCAGAGCAAGCTGCCGGACCTCCTCACGGAGCGCATGGAGCGCATGGAGGCGTCGCAAGGGCGACTGGAGGATAAAGAGCGTTTGAAGTGCCACGAGGCTAGTGTTTCCAGTTTAGTGTTGGGGCAAGGCAAGAACATGACCAGAGAGAGGCGTTAAACGTGTGGCCACCGAGACGTGTGCCGCCCGGCGTATCGCCATCAACGTACATTGGTGCAAGACAGCCTGGATACGTACACAACGTTGAGATGGCGCAAGTGCCGCAGCCAGTTCTGCTGCAGCATTACGTGTCACCACACATGGCAACAGGACTCGAATAAGACCGCGTGCCGGATACGCGACAGAGGAAGCTGGTCATCCGACCTTTTTATGAAAACGAATTTAATTAAGGACTCGTAAGTGGTTTCCTATCGTGGGGCAAGATATTTATAAGGCAGATCATGTTCACGGAGCAAGTGGTTTCCAGTAGAGTGAAGAAGTCAAGATGGATGTACTAGGGCACCACTTGACCGGGATGGCAGAGCGATATTTCGTTGAGCAGGTCGAGGGGTGGTGCGAAGAGAAACTGACACTAGAGCATGCGATTCAGCGTCTACTCCATACATCTGCAACAAAGATCACTCCCGCACAAAGTATAAATCTTTTCACAACTCCCAAGAGCTCCAAGCGAAGCTGGATGGAGCATTACCTGTACTTGGTGGCGGTGAGTAAAGCTTGTGGTGGTGGCGACAACCTAGTTCAAGACAACACTATGCATTAGACTGACCCTAGTATGAGGGTGTCGATCTTGTCGGGGTAAAATCTCACGCGCATAGACTATTTGCGGCAGCCGAAAGAGCTTGCGCACTTTGCGCAGCCGGCTGAGAGAAAACTGCGTGGGAACAATATTGGAAAGGACGTGGTTAACTCCGTCGACAATGGGCGACGATCTTATCACAAGAACCGAACAGACAATCGCAAGGACCGTCAAGATGTGCGTACCTGCTACAAATGTGGAAAGCCAGGACATTTGAAGATAGCGTGCCCCGAGGGCAGCGCTGAGCTAAGAGCGACGGATGATGTTGACTTCGTCCTGACCATAGGCGGATCAAATGTCAAGGAATAATAGCGGATCGAGTCGACACCTGGTAAATGACGCTTCAATTCTGGAAGAACCTGAGAAGTACTTCAATGAGTGCGTTGCTGCGGATGGTGGTCACCTGCACATAACGATGGGCGGAAGTGTGATCATTACAACGACAGTAATCGGGAAAAGAAACAAGGTGCGCTTGACGGATATATACTTCGCGGAAAACCTGGAGAGGAACATTAATTCGTATGGTTGTTTGAGGGTAAAGGGTCTGGAATATCATACCGGGCCAGTACCGTGTGGTAGCCGCATTGAACGAAGGACCGGCTGTTTTCGACGTGGGAATACGCAATAACGTGTTGGTTGTGCGCGCAAAAAAATGCGAAAAAGAGACGACGGGACAAGACTTGCTGATGTCAGTACTTGCGCAACACGAGGAGGACGTCGTTCAGGATGTGCAGAAAGGGTAGCTAGTTCACTTTCATGAACAGCTTGCGCTTCTTGGAGACGACACTATCATCAAGATGGCCAGGTACCCTGCATCAGGAATACAGCTCACGGATGAGCTGAGCGCTAACTGCTTGGCTTGCGTCAAGGCAAACAAACCAATAACGCTCAGTCGCAAAAGGACACTGGAAGAAACGCAACGATCGATGTAGTTGGAGGAGTGAGGAGTCATATGCTCCGACTTGAAGGGACCTATGACCCCGCGGGGCAGGTTAGGCAACCGTTACATGGTCAATTTTATCGAACATCGGACAAAGTACTGTCGCGTTTTCTAGGCAAATTTCAAGGATGCTGCAGCTGAGAAGTTCAAGCACTTTATGGCTCTCTTTGAGCGACAATTCAAGTATTTCAAGAAACGTTTTTTGTATTATATATGTTATTCAAGATAGCCTAGGCAACTAGAGAATTCAATTAGTCTAATTCTAGTAATATAGACACCCACAACTGAGCGACAATTCAAGTGTCGGATTCACGTTTTGAGTACGGACGGTGGCGGAGAATACAGAACATTGGAGCTTTTCTGCAAGGACACTGGTATTGCGCGACAGATGTTCGAGTCACGTAATCAAGTAAGTAACAAAAAAGCAGCACGGATGCACCGCACCATCATGAACATGGTGCCGAGCATGCTATTCGCATGCGGTGTATATTCTTAATTGGAGTCCAAACAAGGCGAATGCGGGAAGGCAATTACGGTTGCAAATGCTCATTAAGGGCATCCCAAACTTAAGCGACATAGTGTCTTTTGGCTCATCGTGCACGGCGGAGTACGATGAATCAATCGGCGATAATGGAGGTTATCCGTCGATATAAATCCCAATACCGGTTCCAGGAGGGAAACGCAAGGGACGAGGACAAAGGAAACCCTGGACGCGATGCGCAAATGACCAGGGCAGCGGCGCAAAAGGCATGTGAAAACGTTGAAGAAATTGAAAAGCCTGGGTGGAGTTATAAGTAGCGTGCGGGAGGCGGACCTGAAGAATTTTGGGCAAGCCGTGAAAAGTGAGCAGAGGGAAAGGTGGCTAATTGCAATGTCGGAAGTGCTGCAAGCGCTCGAAGACAACGGAGTTTGGTTGGTCGTATAGCCACCCAACAATATCCACGTGCTGCACACAAAATGGGTCTATAAGAATAAAGCGGAAGGTGATGGAGCTATCGAACGGTTCAAGGCGAGATTGGTTGCCTGGGTTAATAGGTATATAGCGTTGATTATGGTCTTACGTTTTCTGCTGTTATGGAGTTGAGCACCGTGAAGGTTATTTTAGTGCTTGCGTTGCGTTTAGAGTACCTGCGAGACACGGGGACATTCCCAATGTGTACGTGAAGGCTGATAAAGAAGAGCATTTGGATATATACTTGGCGATTCCGCAGGGGGTGAAGATTCAAGATGGGCGTACAAGACACCCCATTCTCCTTGTAGCGTCTTCCGAATCTTTTTTAATGCTTCTACCATCCGTACTTGCGCTACAACTGAATAAGTCTCTCTATGGCTTTAAGCAGGCGGCCCACCCGTGGAGCAAAGTGCTACACGCCAGGATGGATTCACGCAGTGTCAAACCGATATGTGCTTGTACTATAAGCACCAGGAAGACGATGTGACTATTGTCGGTGTTTACGTGGACGACTTACTAGTCACAGCGTCTAGTCCGAGGATGGTAGAGCTGTTTTTCGAGGCGATGGCATGTTTATCGATTGAATATTTCGGCGAAGTTTGCAAGTTTCTCGGGATGCGACTTAGTTTGGGGGACGAAAACTCGTGCACAGTGAAGCAAGAGGCGACAATTGAAGAAATGCTTGAGAATCATGGTTTGATGGAGGCGACTAGTGTTTGTCCGCCTATCGGTGGAGAAGATAATGAAGTGGAGAAGGACCCGGTTTTGCTGACAACGGTAACGAGAAAGAGAAGTGAACCAACGATACGCGACTTTGAGTCGCTTGTGGGGGGCTTACTCTGGGTTGCAAGATGTTCACGTCCGGATATCATCTTTACAGTGCCCAAAGCCACTCGACGCACTCACCAACCTACTATGAGGGGCTGGAAGCTGACGAAAAGAGTTGTCAAATACCTAAAAGAGACCAAGAACCTTAAGCTCAAGATGATTGTTCGAAGAAACGAAGGAAACAAGGTCGGTTTGGCGAGCTGGAATGACTCGAACAATGCGGCTGATAAGGCGGACCGTAAGTCTTTTATAGGCGTAGTAGCACGGTGCCATTGTGCAGGGGTTGTGCAAAAAGCAAACCGGGGTGTCGCTTTCGGCAATGGATGCCGAGTTTGCGTCGGCCTTGCAAATGGGCAAGAATTTCCAGGTCGGGAGAGTTGATGCGCGAGATTGGGTTTCAAGTGGAGGCCCCGATGCCAATGCTCATGGAAGACCAGGCTGCTATCAGACAGCTGGGGACTGAAGGAAATATGTCGAGTGTCAAGCACGTGATGTGCGCATGAAGTTTATACGCGATTATGCGAGGAAGGACATCGTGAAACCGAAGTTTGTGCAATCGCGCCTTATGGAGGCATACTTACTGACAAAAGTGTTGTCGGTGCAACGGATTGCAGAACTACGATAGTTATTTAATTTGCTGTAGACATAGAGTGTGGGCGAGCGTGCGACGACCGAGGAGAAGAGTATTGGAAGAAATTCAAGATGGTGATAGTGTGTAGAAGTTCGGCCGACCATTCTCAGCGGGTAGGTGCAGCCACGACCTATTTATAAAATGGTTGGATTGTAGAGGGAGGGTAAGAAAAACTGTTTGTAGGACGTTCAAAACATCTTCTACTTCTCACAGCATCCTCTTGACAACTCAAGTCTAGCAGTGCAATGGATTGGATTGGATGCACGAGAATTACCTGGGAACTAGCGCGTTCTGATGGAGGATGTTCCTACCTTATTGAGGCAGTGGCTAACTGCCGAAGCTAAAGCGACCGAGATGCGAAATTTATCGTCATTGAAATAAGAATGAGAGGGATTTATGAAATAGGTACCGTTTACGTATCTAGTTAGGAACCGGTTACGCTTTTAACGGATCGAGTGAGGAACTCGACTGATATCTTTCTAGATATAGGTGCAAGAATCTTACTAGATTTTTTCAAGGAAATAACTAAAAAGAAAAAGATACGCATTTTACGTCGGAATAGGAATAGATTAAGCAATCAACGAAGCTATCGTCTGGATTGCTTTGTGGAAGATTTGTTAAGGACAAATCAACGACGAAGACAGAACATTGGCCCAGACATATTGAACTGATGTTCTTTTATCCAGTGCACACCAGATAGTACACTTACATAAGCGAATCTTGTAATTTCATTGATTACTTGATCATAAAAATCTGTCATTCAATTTGAGCTATTTTCGGAGCTTTCTTGGTGCTCAACATACTGTGTGGTCCTACTATGGACTTGTTGCACATCGACTGTTGAAAAGTGCAACCACAGTTTTAATGCTGAATCATTTCCTTCTAACCTGGAAGTGTATATGTTTCCCGGATGGAGGTGAAACGAAGTCCAGGATTCAACAAATAGTTCTTTGAAAGATTCCATGTTGTCTAGATATAGCTGATGATTGCTGAATAGTGTGCATATTTTTGCTCAAACTCTTTCGAATTTGCCTCTAAATTTTCAATGCTGGCGCTTCTGATTAATCAATTCCAATCTCCCTTAAACTCTGTCCATTCCTCTTCAGAAAGTTCTGTTTGCAGTGGGAGAGAACATTTTTATTGTTGGGCCAAAGACTGAGGATATTTATTGTATCGGGATTACCGTCCTGATTGCTGCCATGAGTGCAAGCTCCCTAAATTAGTGATTCATTGGTAAAAATTAGTGATCTAATTTTATCAAATGCTCAAATGTAATCTGCTTCCCTCTCCTCGTATAGAAATACGAGGGAGGATGAGAAAAAGGTGTTGAGTGATATCATCCAGTACATGAAATAGGGGCTTATGAATCTATTTCTTTTATAAATACAGTTCAACAAAAAGATATAGCGATAATTTTGGGTGACTTGAAGGATATGGCATTAGGCAAAAAAAAATTTGTAATTTGGGTGTCATCACAGCAATATTCAGATGGTAATCAAAACCTCGGTTCCCATCCAGTGAAGAAGCCACTGTGTGCGTCCATGCATGTACATTACGGTGGTTTACCAGAATGCTTCGGTTTTGCTGAATTGCAGATAATGCTGGTGCCGTTCTGGTGCCTAAAGAAACTTGCTGCGCAGGAGAATAGATGTGAGTAGGAAATATTATATACTGTCATAATCCACTGAACACCAAAAGCTTTAGCTAATTTTACTTAGATTCTACAGGGACAGTTGCGAAGACGTGTATATGGCGTTCAGTCATTCGTTGTCCTTCTGTCCTGGTCTACAGGATCTCTCTCGTATTTCAGCTAGATCTCGGATCCAGTTGAGCGCTTTTTGATAGCAGAATATCCGTGAAACTAAGCGTGGGATTGAAGTTCTTGAATGATCTTATCAGATTTTGAAATGCTGGCGTACAGGAGGAGTTAGCATGTTGAAAAAAGGAACAGATGAATAGTGAAAAGGGTATGTATACAGGTATAGAGGAAGACTAGTAGAACTTACAAGATGAGAAAGCTGTTCCAAAGTTTCATACACAGGAAAAAGAGACGCAAAAATTTGAAATAGGGGGAGGGTTAATAGGGGTATATGTTTTGGCTTCTTCCTTCAATTTGCAAGTGAATGTAATAGCCGTTATAGCGATGGTGCAGCATTTTTGCGAGGACGATCCATCTACCCCCACATTCGATACATGAGTGATCTAAAGAGTTTATTCACTTGTCGTGGTGAAGAAGCATATGCTACATTTCTCGATTTTGAGAAAACGTACGATCGAATGGACTGGTCGTACATGTTTTTTTTTACGGTTTTGTCGATAATGAATTGTGGAAACTCGTTCATCCAGTGGACAAAGCTGCTGTACACCGGCACGTTGTTGTCGAATGAAACGCTTTCACCGGAATTAATTCCGTCGAGGGGAGTGAAACAAGGTGACTCCACTCTCCTCATTGCTCTTCTCATGACGATTGAGTCTTTGAGAAATTTGTTGCGGAGGAATGAGGGACCGGGGATATGCATCATTCCAAGGGTACAGCAACGAGTTTGTTTTTTGCGGATGACTCGACATTACTATCGTCGTCGCTCAGTGGAGTAGAGGCGCAGCTCGAGATCGTTCAGAAGTATTGCGATGATTCCGGAGCAAAGCTCAACCTTATCAAGTCAGCTTTGCTTTCACTGAATCGACACCATGTATGTAACTCGTTTGCAGGGTTGAAAGCACTCTCACCGACCGAGTCGGTAAGTACCTGGGATTCCATTCAGTCAATCACCCGTTTGTTATTTGATGATCGAATATTTAGAAGATTCTTATTATTGTTGATTCCGCCAGTGGTTTCGTCGAGCCAGAACAGTTCGTGGAAGACTACTGGTGGCAAAAACTATGATTTTATCACGTCCATGGCATTTTACAAATCAATTTGCCATTTCGCAACAATCGATTTGTTTTGCTCGGAAGTATGAGCGAGATTCGACACACCTTCAACTGATCAAGTCGAAACTCTTTTACCTACCTCATTCGAAAGGTGGATTCCAGGTTCCTTTTATCGCAGCACAACTGAAGAAAGGTTGCAATTTCTACAACATTTCATAAATATAGCTTCACCCAGTAACTGGACACTTATTGGCATGGAGATGGCACGATGTAATTTGCCCGATTTTGGACCATATCGATCACTCGATATTCTCACGATAGTACCACATTGGCATGGTGGAAGCAGACATGTGTTTGGTGTCAATTAAGTCATTGAGATCTTACCGGCAAAGATCTATCACAGCAAGAGCGAATCATCAAGATGTTGGATGCTCTCATATGGTTTCATATCGACCCTCATCTCCAGTTTGAGAAGGACAGGGGTCAACAAGTGTATCTGCTCATCGGCGATGTTTGGGAATGGTGCTCGAACCAGCGCGCATATTTCGGATGCGACTCGCTCAAGCGTTTCAACTACGGTTTTTCGTGAGTTGTTTGGTGGACGACCGTATTGTTTTGACTCTGCTCTCGAATCCATTTTTGCGTTTTAGTACAAGTAAGGTTGGAAAGCCGTCCAACCAGTCTCAATCGAAGTGTTTATGCCGGTTGTTCGTCGAGGCAACGCAAATTCTGCGAGGAGATCAGCCTGTTGGAACATGCATATTCATTTCAATTTGGCACTCAACTCTTGGACAAGCCGGTATTCTTTACGATGATCCTCGGAATCAACTTGATCGAGTCGTTGTGAAGGCATTCCCACCGTATAAACCGCACCCTAAGTTGCTTTCCGTATCAGAACGTGATCGAAGCGGAAAAGAGGGACGTCAACATGGGTGAAAGAATTTACCAGTCATTCAAACGTCTTTGCAGACCTTTTCTACCAATCTATTCGGATATCCAGTTCCGACTATACCTCTGTATTTAACCAGTTTGAGCACGGATTTGGTTTTTTACAACAATCACACCAAGAAACCATCCTGTGCACTCAGAAGCATTGTGCTGATGTCGAGAGTTACCAGCATTTGTTTTTCGATTGCAATAGGACAAGTCCAACTTGGGAAGGGTTTCCTTCTTGGACAATCTTCTTTTCTGTCAGACCGCGATGGTCACATATCGCGTGTGCGCGCATTCCTGCAATTCGTGATGCGTGGAAAGCTTTTCGAGTGATACCGGAGGATCTTTTGTTGGAGAAGCGTGACTGCTGATGTGGAAGGGAGTGTCTATTGAGTTGAAAAGACATGACGGAAGATGGAGAGACGCGCCTATTAAAATAGCAGGAATGCTGTGTATGACCTATGAGTGATTTGTGTAACGGGTACAAAAGCAACTAGGGCATAAGATCAAATTCATTTAGTTTTTCAATCATCTATCTAACGGTCAGGCAAATCAACAGGTTATGAGCTCAATAGCGAACGACTCGAATCCTCAGCAACACGGACGGGCACACAAAGTCGCCGAGACGAAAGTACACACTCTGGACGCAACAGCTGACCCGTATGAGCTGCACGTGGAGACGCAACGGTAGGTCTCGGGCGCGTACGAGATCCAAGATAGCGCGAGTCTGAGGGGATGGATCAGCTTGTGGGACTCCTCGCAAGGATTGTGCAGCAGCAAGCTCAGTTCGTCTCAAATCAGCTGAAAATGCAAGACAAACTGAGTCACCGGGCTGAAGCTGCGCCAACTCCACCCTCCGAGAACTCATTCAACGGTTTAAGCGCGTTTACCGACTTTATCAGAGAGCACAATCGTCCACTGAGGAGGGGTTCACTCGATGAGCTGACGCAACAAGTGGAGAAGAAATCAGCCACCGCACCCTTCACAGCATTTCATGCCACCAAAATATCATGGGTTGAAGATATCAAAGCCTCGGGACCTGGATTGGTCAGTCTTTGCCAAGTTCACGGGTAAAGAGACTTATCCGGGTGTGTGCGCTGACTTCAAGGCGTGGGGACTGCGTTTCCTACAGCGACTTCCTACAGCGACTCGGCGCAGCCCAGCTGATTAGCGAAGGTGATTGGCTAGAAGAGTTTAAAGTCCTTGCGCCCAGTGGTAAGCTGGATGGTTCGGCATTCAGCTACTACGCAAAAATGCTACCGGTATGGACAGCAGTGTCGAACACACTTGAGAACGTCATGAACAGCATGCTGATTCTGTACATGACTCCCATTACAAGCACGAAAGTCGCTGAACTGATGACAAGCGAAAAGGATCACAGCAAAAGATGGCCAGAGCACTACCAATACCTAACTATTACGTGGCAGAGCGTTTGGGTAAATCGGAGCAGATTGTGCTGGAATGCCTATGCAAGTCGGCGCCAGCACATATCAAGACTACAATGTTAACCCACATGAACGCTCACCGACCAGATTACCGTGTGCAAGCTGCCGAGCTTGTTGCATTTGCTATCGACTTTAACATCAGCATGAGCAAGCCAAAAGGCGGAGCGGGAACTGGCCGATATGCCGCACAGATAGGAAATGCCAAGTCACGCACATGCTATGGTTGCAGAAAGACTGAGAGTATTGAAGCCAAGTGTTCCAAGCGAAAAAAGAGTCGAAACTCGCCGTCAAGTCGAGTCGCGCTGGCGACAGAGATGATGACTCCGACTCGTGGATTCTGACTAGTGGGTCAAGCGTGCATCTAGTCAAAGATGCGAAGGTGCTGAAGAATGTGATGGATTGTGACCAATTCTGTCGCGCGGCGAAGAACACGATGGTCAAGGTGATAAAGGTGGATTCAGTTGAGCTGAAGACAGCTGTGAAAGAGAATATAGGTGACCTAACCGAGGTTTACTACCCCGAAAACCTTTCTAATAACGTCATCAGCTACGGAATATTAGAGGGGCGTGGTGTATTTCTCGAGCTAGATGGCGAACGAAGCTACATGGTGCGCCAAGCGGACAGTATAAAGTTTTTTGAAGTCTCTCGCCGCAACAACGTCCTAGCAGTTGGCGTCATGAGCAAGATAACGAAGGAGGCGCGCGTTCAAGTAGCCAACTCAGCCATGGTACATGGCTACGATGGAATCAATAAAACTTTTACGGATACGACACTACTAGAGTTGGATCAGCGGCTCGGTCACCTTGCCTATGGCGCTGTCGAACGCATGGCCGACTCAGCGGGCTCAGCTATACGGCTAACGGACCGAGCTTGTCCAAAACTGTCTGTCTTGCGCGAAGGGCAAGCAGAGCAAGAATAACCAGTCTAAAAAGGATACGGGCAAGAATGCGCTGATCGACAAGCTTGGTGGCGTCATCGGCAGCGACATTAAAGGACCGATGACTCCGTGAGACCGACGTGATGATCGGTACGTAATCCACTTCGCTAACTACTCAACGAACTACGTCGCGTTTTCGTTACCATGAACAAGGTTGAAACGACAAATGTATTTAAACATTTTCTGCTTTACTTCGAAAAGAGATACAATTGGCAGGTCCATGTGCTTCGCACAGACGGTGTAAAGGATTACGTCAACGTCGACCCGTTTTGCAGTCGGCTGGTGTCAGACCTCAATTCAGCGAAGCTGAGAACCAGGCGTCAAATGGAGAAGCTGTGCGGATGCACAGGACGATGCACAACATGGCCAGGTGCATGCTCTTTGCAAGTCGGCTGCCACTATTGTTTTGTGGCGACGCTGTTGAGTACGCGGTTTCTGTGTTAAATCGAAGCTCGTAACAGCGCCAATAAGGATCGTCTGTCACTGCTGGAGATGTTGACAGGTACGGCTCTGAACCTGACCGATATGGTGATCTTCGGCAGCCTGTGTTCAACATTCAGAGAACCCGGAAAGAAAACATGTAAACCGAGATCTCAAGTTGGCATGATCATTGGCAAGAGCGATGAAACCAAGGGTTTGAGGGTGTACCTGCCGAAAGAAAGAATCGTCATTACAACGCAATACATACGTAACGTTGAGACACTTAATAGCGAGCAGAACGTGCAGCTACAAGTGCAGCCTGAGCGCGAATATCCCATGCTGCGGCATGCACCATTGGAATCCGAAAATGCCGCGAAGCTGAAGCAGCCAGCGGCGGTAATACCACCACAAGAGCTAAAAAACGAATAAAACGACGCCAACAGGCAAGAGGAACTTCGGTAAATCGAAGAGGGGCGCTTTAAGGAAGATAAGAATACGGCTGTGAGCAAGAATCTCGCCATGCTAGCAGAATCTGACAGCGAAGATGAGCTGTTGCCCGAAGAAGAGCAGACGCAGAATCGGATGCAAACTCGCAACATGGGTGCCAAGCATGTACCGGTGCATCGATTAAATGCAATAATGCTTAAAGATCCCAAGAACTACCGCGAGGTGATGGAGGACCCGCCAGTAGAGCATTGGGAGGAGCCATGCGTACAGAGATTGATGCATTGGAGCACAACGATATTTGGGACGTCATCCAAAAACCGCGCGACGCCAAGTTACTGCATAGCAAATGGGTGTTCAAGCTAAACATGCACGCTAATGGTACGATCGATCGATAGAAGGCGAGGCTGGTGGCGCGCGGAGATGAGCGAGTATATGGCGTTGATTATGCCTATACTTTTTCGGCAGTGATGGATATAATATCCAGCAAAGTGATGCTGGCAATTTCACGGATCTAGAGGGTACCTGCACGACACGGTGATGTGCCGAGCGCTTACATAAAGCAGAAAAAGAAAATGATTTGGAGATACTACTTCACATACCTCAGGGAATGGTAGTCGGCTCGATGTTGATGAATAATCTCGACTCCCGATACAAGACACAACTCGCGCTAAGACTTGAAAAAGATTCTATACGGCCTCAAACAATCTGGTCGGCTGTGGAAGTTGATGCTACATGACATTTTGATGTCTTTGAGTTTCAGTCAGTGCTACACAGACATTTGGCTATACATCAAGACTAATACCAATGGTAAGACACTCGTGGGAATCTACGTGGACGACGTGCTGGCGACGGGGATCAGTGTCAAGAAGGTTGATGAATTTCTTACCTAAATGCAAATTTTTGAACTGAAGAATCTCGGCATAGTTACCAAGTTCCTTGGTATAGTATTCGATTACGATGAGCAGACCGGGTGGGCACCTGACCAAGAAAATACTATCGAAGAGATGCTCGACAAGATCGCGCTAGCCGAATCGGTGCCGGTCAGGGCTCCTATCGGTGGAGAAGACGGCGACGAAGAAACTGCGTTGCTACCATCTGGTGGGAACGGATCAGCAAAGAGACCAACAGTGCAGACATTCCAGTCTCTGTTGGGCATTCTGCCGTGGATCTCCCGGTGCACACGACCGGACATACAGTTGCGGTACATCGAGTGACTCGACGTTCGCATGCACCAAGTGAGAGTGATTGTACGAAGGCGCTGAAGTTCATGATGAACGGAAACAAGACCAATATGAAAGACGAAGGCGGTCCTGTCGAGGCGTACAGCGACGCCGATTACGCCGCAAGTAAGACGGACCGCAGGTCGGTCAGGGGTGGTGTGTTGATGGTGGGCGGCATGGTCGTGGGATGGCTGTGCAAGAAGCAGGAGTGCGTCGCCCTATCAACAATGGAAGCCGACTTTGTGGCGGCCTTACCCACAGCGGCTGAGATGATGGGCATCATGGAACTGCTAAAGGAAATCGTAGTGCCGATTATGCCAGGCTCCATTTTACATGTCGACAATCAAGCAGCAATCGCTCAGGTCAAGGGCGAGGACACGTTAGGTCGAGCGAAGCACATCGACGTGCGATACAGCTTAGGATTTGGAGAATAAGAAGATACTCAAGGTGCAATACTGCGAATCCAAGAGTTTACCAAGAACCTCCCGTCGCCACGACTCAGCCAGCTTCGTGGACTTGTGATGCTCACAGGGTAAGTACGACCACACGGGAAGGAGTGTTGAAGGAGCGTGACTGCTGATTTGGAAGGGCGCGTCTAATGAGGTGAAAAGACATGACGGAAGATGGACAGACGCGACCATTGAATGCTTTGTATGACCTGTGAGTGATTTGTGTTACGGGTACAAAGGCAACTAGGGCATAAGAACAAATACATTTAGTTTTTCAATTATCCATCTAACGCTCAGGCAGATCAACATCTTTGGTTTACAATTAGTCGCGGTTGCGATTCATTTTACTTGAACGGATCGCATTCGCAGAAATTTCGCCCAAGGCACTTCGACACCAACTGCCCCTGCTGTTTTGGTGATTTATAGCGCACTGAGTACCCATATCCGGTACTCTCAAAGGCAGTGCTACACAAGTACTAAAGTCTTGTCGACATACGGGTTCAGCAAAGAGATATTTCTCCACTCGGCCCAGCCTGCTTCAAGTTTTTAGTCAGTGAGCGTAACGTTTCTAACTCAGTACTATTCTTTTTCTTACAGTCGTTGAACCTCGGTGTGGGTTTCTAAACCAAATTAGCATGTATTTTTCTTTATTTATTGTACTTTAGGCATGAGAGAAGTCATTTACGTCTACTTCTAGTAATATAGACAACTTCAACTAGAGTAGAGGTGCGTCGATTTAGTATTTCCTTATATGTATCAATCACAAATTGAAAACAGCTTGGGCATTCAGAAAAATTACCGAGTCTTCCTTGATATTAGTCTGTGTGTGTGAGAAAGACACATTGAGCTAACATGATATACTATTTCGCTATTATCATATACCGCCACTACTTTTAAAATACTGTCTATGTAGTAATACTAGAAACAGTAAAATTGCTTCCGCCCTGAATGCATTACCTGCAGAAATCAATTAGTCACATCATTCATTCCCCTTGTGCGACCGCCAAATTGCGCTGATAATACGTCTGCCATAACTGCACAAAGCACACCACAAACACTAACAACAAAGATCCGAATACATTGGCTGTAAACGTCGCAGAAGTATGATCCCATCCACAGTATTCTGTAATACTCATTTTCACCATCGGATACAAATTACTCATAATCCATAATCCGAAAAACATGGCTGACACATAATTCCAGGGACTCGTCGCATTTTCATACTGAAAGAATCGAACAAGCGCCACAAACTCACTGACAGCGATCGTGAAAAACATCAATACATTCGGAATTTCAGTCCATGACGTCTTTTGTCCGGCTCCTGTGTTTGCCCACGATTTGTCTTTGCCCGTAATACGCGCTTGAATGGCTTCGATAATGGCCAGTAACGTGATAAAAGAGTACGAGAACCAAGTTTGCTGAGCACGCCACACGTCATTGTTATCAACAGCACGATTTGCTAATAGATTCAGTATCCAACGTGAAAGCATAAGTGGTAGAAATGAGTACATAAATCGATTCCCACGTGCGTAAATCGGTGCGTCTCCAGTACACAGATAATAAATCGATATCACCACGTAACATAACGCCGGAATGGATCCAAAAGGATAAAAAACAGAGTCGTAAAAAAACATTTTACGCGGGAAAGCCAAACTTGGTTTTGGATCAGGCGCAGGAACACGAGGCGGACGCCAGTCTGGATCAACTTCGGACTCATTTTTCATCAGTAAAATCTGCACGGCGCCTTTAGCCCAACGTTTTCGCTGACCCATGGAAGCGGCCACTGTTTCTGGGATTGCTCCTTCACAAAGCCGAATACGGTCTTTCGGGTCGCCTTCAAAATCTTTACGGAAATAAACTGAGTCCCAACCTGAGGTATGCAAAACATTTCCAGTAAACGCATCTTCCGTCTGTGTTCCGTACTGAATACCACCGATAGAGTCGAATGCTTGTCGACGAAATACTGCATTTGTGCCTGCAAATGCCGCAGAATCAAATCCATCACGACCACATTGCACAGCGTCAAAGAAAATCGTGTTTTTATGTCCACAGGGATCTCCCATAATCGATAATTGTGGTGTGTCTTGAAAGTATTGCGGTGTTTGGACATACGCCACCTGATTCCATGAAATGTCATCTGAATATTGGCGACCACCTCCATCGACTGCTTCACCTTCCGAGAAGAAAAATGGCAACACTGCCAAAAGCAGCTTTGGATGAGGTTTCATATCGTTATCCAAAATGAGAATATATTTACCATCGGCTCCTTCATTGAATAACGCATTATTGATATTCCCGGCTTTGGAGTGATGAGTTTCAGGTTTCATTCGACCGATAAATGTCACGCGTGGGATTCCACGATCACGGTAATCATAGTCATCTGAAAGGGATCCCACTGCACAATCGCGACGTTGTACACCTTTGCCGCCTTCTTTCTTCAGTTCTCGTACGGATGAATGTTGCCGTCGCCAGGATTTCAATACACTGTCATCCTCAATAGGCCCCACAATGCGTTCATGCATTACTCGAGCAACTTCTCCACGCAAATCGCCGGCAATCTCGATCACTTTTGTGTTCACAGTCACTTTGAAATGATTATTTGCGTCCCAGACAGATTTTGTGTATCCGTCATCCAAAATGTAAATGTGCAAAAGTTCTGGCGGATACTGCATCGCTAAACAGTTTTTGAGTGTTTGCATGCTATCCACCACGGGTTCCATGTAATGACATAGAAAGACATCAACACTTGGCCATTGTTCTTTCGGAAGAGGCGGCTTAAAATCGTTCATAAAGCGGGCACCACGACGAATAGGACGCCACATACTGAAATTATAAAGCAAGCCAAGAAAATAATTGAGAACTTCGGAGAATGCGAGCATGACGAACATAAACCAGGGTCCAATGGGTGGATCTCGTACACAATAACCTTCATCTGAAAGGATGTCGAAATTCTTGGTCGATGAATAACAGCCCTCACGAACGCTTGTCTCCAATTTACTACACGGAAGTGTTGGTGCTGATTTCGTACATTCATATTCTTGGGGAAAAAATGTGAAGAGATTATACAGCCACCAAATGCCTGTGATGCCCGTTAGAAAGTAGACCAGATGGAAAATATTGGAACCGGACATTTTATATTTTCGAATATTGGGTGTCTCCACTGGTTCTGCTGCACGATTCGCGATAGAATAGGTACTCATTGCAAATGATCGAAAGGAAGGTTCATAGTAATTGTTTGGACGAGCCATACTGTCATTATAGCGATGCATTTTACCATCTGGATCCTGTACACCACCGTCCATAAACCGAATCGATCGACCTTCTTTCATACTCGTTTCCTTCGCCAACATTGGATCCACAAAAGACGTGGTCGAAAGATATGCCCGATGAGGTACTTGTTGCCATCGATCCGGTACATTAGTTTTGGAATTCACTGAAACCGATGGCATTTGTGCTTGTGAGATCGATACATTTGGTTCTGCATCCTCTGATGGCATCGCCTCACCACATTCCGTACAAAAAGCAGTTCCCGTGGGTACAGTGGCAAAACAATTCTCACACACTAATCGAACTCTTTCAGCCGAGTTTTGGGCTGAAAGTGTGCTTCCAACCGGTAATTCCGGTAAGTTTTCTTGCATCGCGGCAGCAAAACTGGCTCGTTTTCCGACTTTATTGTAGCATCCCATCCCCCAGCGCATTGCGCATTGATTGAGAGCTCCACATATAAAGACTGCGGCCCAAATAACAAACATGAGAGTTCTCTGTGAGTTTTCTATTTTCCGGACGGCTGACGCCCCACCGAATTGAATTGAGTCGTACATAATGCCTGACAGCGATTCTGATGGATTGATGAAGCGAGATATACCATCTGAAGTCATCCATGAGCCGACCAAAGCTGAGAAAATGAGATATTTGATCCGATGGGTTTCAAGCTCCGTGGACTTCGAATGTGATAGAAATACCAAGAAGAAAATAATGGCGAATGAAATAACGAATTCTTGTCGAGCTAAGCGATTATTGGCTGGAAATAAGCCAGCACCATTTTGTGCATCGAATAACAACAGATACGATCCAACGATACCACCAGTTACGATAAGAAGAGTGTAGCAACTTAACGTTGTTACAAAGATAAAGATGGCAGCTAACAATACGCCAACACCAGCTCCAGCAATTAATGAAATCCACTCATTTGTATCCGAAAGCTCGATAATTGCAGCGTAACAGATAACGACTCCCCTGAAATCAAAGACTGTTAAGGGATGAAATACATGCATAAAGTAGTTTGCAAACGTACAAGCCTAACGCGGATAAAATCTGTGTTGCTGTGTAAAGTGATCGAGAACCAAGGGAAAGCGAAGACCAACCACCTAATGCGGCAGAAAGCCCGCCCGCCGTACCAACGATCCCGACCAGCAGATCGGGCACGGTCATAATTTACTCGTTGTACTTTAATGTATCACAAGTCGCTGGGTAGTAAAATGACCTTTGAATAGGAGGCCTTCCTTTTAGTGCAGGGTCGTTTTAATTTGTTTGCAACCCAAAAGCTACGTTTGGCAGCAGTTACAACGTCCGAGACGCTTTGTTGCGATTGTACCGCAGATATTATTTGCAAAGGTCAAGAATGAATTGTGGCCAGACAGAGGGTTCGATGGCAATATTTTGTTGCTAGTTGTTGAATGAGTAAGAAGTGTGGCGAAATAATCGCATTGCAGAAAGGTCAAAGAAGAACTCTATATAGAACCAGGAACAACGATTTCTGACCACAGGCAACACTCGAAGCGTCCTATGAGACACTATTTTTACACAGGAAAATTTCACCCGTTAGGAAAGCCTGATCACCTGCAATATACGTAGCGAAGATGTTCTTTAAAAAAATCAATTGATTGCTCTATAATGTACCACACATCGAAGCACGCGATTGTGCTCTATACCGATCCACGCTTTGTTGCGGCGTGGGTCGCAAAATTTTAAATTCTATCAAGGGTGCATTTGCAATATTCGGCGATCGCCAGAAGAGGCTTTCCAAGGGAGTAATTACAGTGAAACATTTATTCTGGGCTAGGGCAACCATAATTTCCGATCAGAAGGATCGTAAAATCAGTTACTATGTCCGAAAATTACCGACGCATGAAGAGTTTCCAATTTTTTGTCTTGGAGCCACTCGTCCAACTGGAAAGCATTTCCTCTTTGTAGAATCTAATGCGTTCATTACCGTTCGTACAATGTTTCATCTTAGCGTTTTCTTTCGTACAATCAAAAATCGTCAAGTGGAATCAGACGGCCAATTATGTCATCGAAGTTGACACAACTGATTGGTCTAATTACTACGGCGAAAACGGTGGTTGTGTTACATGTCCTTACACGTGCGTTAAGCCAACCATCGCACCCGACGGTATGAAAATCAACGGTAGTAATGCGACACAAGCACAGAATCTTCCTTCCATTTACACACAAACCAAATCAAATGGTTGTTGCTACGCCGCCCCATCTGAATCGAAAAAAATGCCAAGTTGTGAATCTGAAGCAAACCCATCGACAGCTGAAGCTTGTGGTTTCTTATATGGTCCAACACTAAAATGGCGAATCGGCGATTCCTCAAAACCCGGGAATAAATCAGTGGTAAAACCTTGTATGTATTATAACCCTGTTACCTTTCTCATTGCGCCATTCTTCTAGATTGCTATTCTGTTTGCATCCGTCGATTGTGAAAGTTTTTGGGCTGTCGGTTACGCTCCAGTTCGGTATGTTGCACAAACTAAATCTATCAAAGGTTCCAAGCAAATCAATGGCGGTTGCTATGGTAACCAAGCGGGAGAGGCGATGATTTTAGCGGGATGTTTAACATCTGAGATCAAATTCGACAAAGGATTAACGTACTCTTGGGACAAACTAGCTCAGAAATGTCAAGGCATCTCTGGAATCTGTGCTGTGACAAATGGGTTATGGACCGAACATCTGAAGTGTTGCACGAAGCGAACTGGTGTGACTTCCGTTTGGGACAAACACTACAAGGTCTATGAGAAAGCAAATACTACCAGTACACAGTTATCGGGTCCTGCAATCATGTTAATTGTATTGGGTGGTGTCGCATTCATGATGGCCCTGATTCATTTTGGTGCGAAAGCGCGCGAAAGTGCTAAACGGACGGCATTATTACGTGAACAAGAAGCTACAGACGATTATGAAGAGATCATGACACCTTTAACTGGAATAGACAAAGTACCGCCACCAGGAGGTGTACAGCGTTCCATTGGTCCTTCCAGCATCGAGGTATCGCTTCATGAAGGAGACAAGATCTTCCGTAAAAAGGAAGAAGAAGTCTTATACGAAGGAGAAATGTTTTAGTGTTTACATAGATTTGTAAAATATTAATAATCAATCGATTAGATGTGGTATGCGATTCTGTTTTTTGACATAAAATCACCCGATAACGCCATGTGTAGTACGATTGGCTGAAAAACTGTAGATGCCATATAATTTTATGTTCCGGCGAAGTTTGTGTACAAAATCTGCTCAGAAATCTTTTTCACACGCCATGAATATCGGGAAAAAAGCGCATCTACTAGTAGCCCAGCAAGTTGAGGGTTTACTTTCGATTGCACCAGAGAATACTAAGGAGGTCAACACGGATGTAAATGTCTTCTTTGTGCCGAAATCATCTGACTTGTTGACAGCGATAAAATCCCAACTCCCGTTCAGCACATGTCTGAACGCATTGAAAGACTTTGAAGCCGATTTATGCAATCATACCTTCCTGTATCCAGTCTCAGATGACGAAAAGACACGGGCCTTGTTGATTGGATTGGGAGAATCTCCGAAAATCAATGAAATGTCTTTACGTAAGGCCGTTGATTGTGCTGTTAAACAACTGCGTCAGAAAGTCATTTCCGAAGCCACGTTCAATCTTCCAAACAATCTGCAATCCATCCCAGCTATTCGTACAAGTCAAATAATTGCTCAGGTAATCCATACTTTGGTATCCTTGATTAAGTACCGCCACTCTATTATGCATATCCTAGTCAGCAATGTTGTCCAATTATCAATTCGACAAGTATTTAACCAATAAGAATGAAGATGCAGAGGACGACAAATTGAAGTTGAAGTTGCCTTTGCGGCAAATGTTTTTGCGCGCGCCAAACGAATCCAAAAAGGTATTTTCTTACTTCAAATGACTCGAATCTCTCGACTTCCCGCTGAAGGTGTAGTGCATCGAAGAGCAAGTCGTTGTGACTCAGGAAACGATTTTTGCGCGGAATCTCGGTACGCCATTACATACATTCCTAACATACCCTAAGCGTTAATTAGGAAATGAGCGCGCTGATGTGATGACACCTGCTTTTATGGAGCAAATCGCAATGGAGTGTTTGGAATTGCCCAATGTGAAAGTGACTGTATTGCAGCAGAGCGATTTAGCGAAGGAAGGAATGAATATGTTTCTGGCTGTGGGTCAAGCAGCAACTTGTCCTCCGCGTTTGATCCTTATGCAGTATGAAGGCGATCCAAATTCGACCAAGAAAATCGGATTGGTCGGCAAAGGAATCACTTTTGATACTGGCGGACTGAATCTGAAACCAACGGGATCGATGGAAACCATGCACATGGATATGTGTGGTTCAGCGGCTGTATTTGGTACCTTTCGTGCGGCGGCGCGTCTCGGATTGAAAGTCAACATTGTTTGTGCGTTGGGAATGGCGGAAAATGCTATCGGGTCGAAAGCTGTCAGGCCTCATACAATTGTCAAAGCGCATAATGGATTGACGGTTGAAATCAGCAATACTGACGCTGAGGGGCGACTGGTGCTTGGCGATACGTTGTCTTATGTGCAGAAAGTGTACAAGCCCAAAACATTGATAAATGTGGCGACACTCACTGGAGCTTGTGTCGGTACGCACCCCTCACTCTTTTGCATTGCTTGAATCTGACGTGAACATCGTTGTGCGTAGTTGCGTTGGGTGAGTATGCCGCGGGAATTTTTTCCAATACAAAAGAGCTCGCACGAAAGATTGAGGTTCGTATCTTTCACATTCAATTGTGCTCTGTTTTTGATTGTGATTTAAAAATTTGTAGGACTCCGGAAATGAATGCTATGAACGCTGCTGGCCGCTTCCTATCTTTCCTGAGCATTCTGCTGAACTGAAAGGCCATCAATCAGATTCTCGCAGTACCGGTAAAGCACGATACGGTGGAGCTAGCGTTGCTGCGGCTTTTCTGCAGCAGTTTGTAGACAAAGACGTTGCATGGGCACACATTGACGTTGCGGGACCTTGCATGTACAGTCAAGATCACCCAAACTTCCCCAAAGGAGCGACTGGTTTTGGTGTGCACGTCCTCTACACGTACTTGAAAAACCATGAGCAAAGCTGATACAAGCCGATGTTGCTCATCGAAAGCGTAAACATCGACCTATGTCACAAAAAATCGCTTATTTTGTTACTCAAAGTGAAATACAAACCTGAGCTGCTACTCCACATCCTCTTCTTGCTCTGCGTTAAACCGATCTGCATTGGAACCCTCCCACCATTACAAGCAGCTGCAACTCATTTCGTTATATGCTGCAATCACAGATTCCGTCTTTTAGTGCGTTCTTCAGCCCGCCTGCTAGACAGCCAAGACGTCGGCTGAAATGCGGCAGTACCGTGTTGAGGACTCGCTTGCGGCATCATTGTACGACGTTGCATCTCCATTCCAATCTGAAAGTAACAAAAGCCTCAGCATTTCCTTAAACTGAACAAGTCGATCAATAGCGATACAAGACCTCATAGAACGAAGACATCATCAGTGCTTGTTCACGGGAGTATGATGCTCTCATTTCTTTGAGACGTTTCTCAAGAAAGTCTATTTTTTCTTGCTTCTCTCCGAGCTGATTCCGATGAGAGCTCACAGTGACCATATATTTTGTTTGAACAGCATGCAGCGTTTTTCGGGTATAGCTTTCCAACTTGGCACGCTGTTCATTAAGTTCATTGATGGACGATTCTTTATCTTTGAGCCGATTGGTGAGTTCTTGGACGGTAGCACGCATGGAATCGACTTCTTCGACGTCGGATTGCTGCAACATGCAGTTAAATCGCTCAGTTCAGATGGCAGTTCATTCGACAACGCACGTACCATCCTGGATAATTTATCTTCATACTCTTCAATCATTGTTGTTGTCATTCTGGAGGCTTGTTCAGTGTCACTTGAGGTCTTGACGGATGCCGAAGACGCCGGGTCAACCAAACTCGATGGAATAGTAGGATGATTCTTCTCTACATTTTGTGGCAATACTGGCAATTGTGCTGCGACATTGGAGAGTATTGGTACGCCATCTTGTTTTTGTGCCATTTCCAAATCTTCTTGTAGCTGTTGGTTCTTTTTCTTGAGCTGCAAAATGGTCACCTGTAAGGATTCTTTGGCTTTGGTCGCCAGCTCTAATTCACTTTCCAGGTGTAATTGTGTAGCATTAGGCGATCCGGACTTGAGCTCGGCATTCTCGCGTTCCATGCGACCAAGTCTTTCCTTCAAAAACGATATAGACGATGATCCCAGAAGCGCGTTGGAAGCGTTCTCATGATCTACACCAAAATCGCAATTCTCACAATCATTACCTTGCTGAACCAAATTGGACACCTGAGCACGTAATTCCTCAAGCTGATTCTCTAGAAATTCCTTTCCTCCCAAAGCGCTATCAAGTTCCTCCTGCAATCGACGTATTTTCTGATCACGAATATGTAAATTCGACCTGTCTTCGACATTGAGCGTTTGCAGCTCGACAACTTGATTCTTGTACTTTTCAACCAAAGCTTTAAGCGTCGGCATGGTCTTTATTGTGCTTTCTAAATCCAATACTTTTTCCAAGTATTGCGCATTATGTGTCTCGAGTTCTCTAATTTGATTCTTTAGCGAATTCATTTCCTCCAATTTCTTTTTATATTTCAGAAGACTCGCTTCCAATTTACTCAATTGACCGACTTTTGTCCGAGAAATATCAAGTTCATCAGCTTGCCGACGCATCTCATTTTCCAACAACATAATTCGCTCGTGTGCTTCTCCCTTTGTACGCTGTAATTCCTCCTTTTTAGCTTCTAATTCCATCATAATCGCATGTACCTCACTTTCCACAAGTTGTTGGATCTTCTTATTGTCTCGCGTGAGTGTACTTTGTCTTTCAAGCACCAAATTCTGTTTTTCATCGTGTAAGCGATTGAACTTTTCTTCAACACCGTTCTTCTCTTTTATCAAATTATCAATTCGCTCTGATAATTCTTGTTTCTCGCGCTCGGCATCGAGCAATTTCATTTCCAAAATAGAAACTTTCTCAATGTTTATTTGCAGTAAGCGCTGTAAATCTTCTACAATGACTTCATCCTGTACAGAGTACGAGAACGACGTTTTAGGATCAGCCGATCTATGATCAAGAGATGGTGGTGACACCATCTGAAATCGGTGCATGAGGTTCTCAATCAAAAGCATCAAATTTTGTTGTGCGGTGGCATCCATTTGCATTATCGGATGAATGTAATCGGATTTTCTCGGGCACTGGACAGCACATCCCAATAACAACTCAATCAGCTTGCAAACTTCTAATTCATTGCTCTCTTTCACAATTTTGGAGACGTTGATGAAATTCGAGCTGTTACAATTTTGACTCAATTCCTCACGATAATATGACTCAATGGCATTGACTAGAGTTGTAATATTTTGTAGTCGACTGGAGTAATCTGCATTTAGTTTGATTGTATCTAATTGTATGTACGCTGGGTCACTATCCAACAGAAGAAACGTTAATCTAGGCCAGCAAATGATGTCATGGCGAGGCAATATTCTCACATTTTATGCATAAGATACGATAGGAAGATGCCATCACAAAGATCTATCAAGCTGTGTACATCGCAACATGACTGTGACAGATTCGATGAGGATTGTATGTTCTCTACAAAGCTTTGTATCTATAATAAAAATGTTTTGAGATTAACTGAACAAGCAAAATCGACGATACAAACCCAGCTTAAAAGACTCTGTTGGGCATCCAGGTTCATTCCTTGTCGCGGACCACGTAGATCGAATTTTGTGTATCAAAAGTTCGTTTGGTGTGAGCCCCACAACGATAGCGCACTGAACGGGTGATACGAGTGATAACGCATTGTAACATTAACGCTCTAGATTTTATTAACAGATATAACATCTGAATATAGCACTTTAACTGAATTCATCGCTTTTTCCATGTCGAGGCAATCAGAAGTCGCAACAAGACAAGCTGCGTTAGCGGGCGCATTTGCTGGAGGTAGAAGATTATTTACTATTTACGAATTATATTGACGTATATGAAAGGAGCCACACGCCTGATTGTTGCGCCTTTCGGTACGCAATTTATCGGTTGGAGAAATGGTTCTAATCATAAATATATACCTTCTAGATCTAATAAAAATTCGGTTTTAAACAAATGATTATTAGCAAACTTTTCTGACGATGCTAATCCTATCGCAATACCCAGATTCCAAATTCAAGAAGCGATAAGATCCCCCAGCGGAAAAATCATACTGAATCAAGCTCTACGCAAGACCATTCAAAGCGTGCATGCAGAGGAAGGCATTCGGGCCTTTTGGCGGTATACCTCACTACTTGATATCCTCTGATACTGCATAACCATCAACTTATTATACCACAGAGGGAACCTGTCGGCCACTGCGCTATGGATTTCGTATTCTGCAATTCAGTTTGGCTGCTACCAGAATATGGATCGCTTTTGGAGCACAGAGATTATACATGCTCATCCCACAAGTGTACATGTCGTCAACGGTGCTATCTCGGGAGTTCTTGCAGCCGTTTTGACATATCCTCTGGATTTGTTTCGCACAATATTTGCAGCTCAAGGCGTTCCACGACGATACCCAACGATTCCAAGTCTGGCTCGCAGTTTGTATCAGACAAAAGGCGCGAGCGCCTTTTTTCAGGGAATAGGTCCAACCCTTTTTCAAATAGCACCATACATGGGTCTGAGCTTTGGTATCTATTCAACTTTGGACAGATTATCGAATTCGAAATCAAATAAAAGTCGAATTTTGACAGCCTCCAAATTATTTTCGTATCTTGGAAACGGTGCAGTGTCTGGTCTGGTATCCAAACTGGCTGTATATCCGATCGATACAATAAAGAAACGGATGCAGATGCAAAGCGTTCAACGCACTCCAATGTATGGGACCATACAGAAATATACATCCTCTTGGCATTGCGTGAAGACTATCTTTCATTACGAAGGACTATATGGTTTTTATAAGGGCGTGACTCCCAGCATCGCCAAATCGGTCGTTACACAGAGCAGTACATTTGCGTGCTACGAATTGGGGATTCATATGATCAAATTTGTAGAAGCTCGGTAGTATTCAATGTGCAGAAACCGTCAAATGACTTGAATCACGGGATTGAGTTTCAATAGCTTTTACATTCACTCGCGCTCAATCTGATTCGGTATCAGAATAGATGAGCTATCAGTAACTAATTGAGTTCGACGTCCAACGTTGCATCAGCGATTATACTGTACAATATATTGCCTTTTGGTTGTGTTTTATCCTCTGTACGTCTTCCTCTATACTAAAACTCGAATTCAGAATCATTTTGCTTTCTGAGTCGTTCGAATCGCGCTGTTAATTCATCAAAGTTGGGAATCTGGTCATCAAACGATGTTGCTTCCTGACCACTTCGCGCCGAATCAATTCGAGCTTTCCACATTGTATGTTTGTTGGAGCTACGCAGACTCGATTCGGTCGTATTCTCGTTCGCTTTGGCAACGGGGACAATTGTTTCTTTGTCTGTATCAGTTTTTGTTGGCGCCTAGCACAAAACTCTTCAGAACGTGCCTCAAGAACTGATGACAATGACTACTCCAACCGAAGCAAATACGGACGCGAAATCAGGCCCCGAAACTCCGGTAGCCCTTACACTTGTACCCGTTGGAGCAGGGATAGGAGCCAGCGGATCTGCCACATCTGCGGACTCGGATTCCCACCGAACTTTGTATTGTTTTGCAATTTCTCTGAGGTAATTTATCACTAGATACGCACTGGGCGGCTATGAGCAAAAACGCGATAGAAACAGAATCTTCTGTGCGTGGTACCATTTCGCTTACTTCAACCCCAAGTTTGCTTATGACGCGTTCGTTGACACATCCTTTCAAATTCTGCTCTGCGGCGGTGATGAATTCTTGCCCATATTTCTTACTCAATTGCTTTTTTACCTGCGCAAAAGTAAGAGGAAGACTGGTGATAGAATCAAAGAAATAGTACTTCGATAAGTTCGGGAATTTCGGTTCGAGAAGCTGCCCAAAGAATTGTACAAAGCGACTCTTTCAGATCAATAGGACACTTTTTTTGACTTTCAATGAGATTCTATAGAGAGGAACAGTGAGCCCAAATCGCGTACGTCTTCAGCTTTACCATCCGTTCGGCAACTAGTTCACAAAGAAGCGCCAAAATCTCGTATCCCTCGACCAAAAAATCATCGCGAATGATCCGTTCGACCTAAACAGAAACTACAATGAACGCTACATCATTACCATAAATTACTAAAACGATCATACGCGAAGACGTGCTTTTTCTTCTTTTCCGTCACGTAGAAACTGCGCAATATCTTTCCTTTCAGCTTTAGCAGCATTGGCTTTTTTGTTTTTGACAAGCTCAATGCGATGTACAGCCATTTTCAGTTGCGGTTTGCATTTGTTTCCATGAAATCCAAACATGAAAATCTGATGTAATAGAAATTCTATTGGCCGAGTCCAGAGATTCTCGCAATGTGAATGGCTGATAAATATATACGTGTTTTGGATTGGCTGTAATTCAGCACAAAGGACAGTATCAACGAAAATGACGATAACAAAGAAATGGTTTCCAATCGAGTCAAATCCTTTAGTATTAAACAAATATTTGGAGAGAATGGGCTTCCCCACAGCTGCATATCAATTCCAGGATGTCTTATCAACTGAAGAATGGGCGTTGGAAATGGTCCCTCAGCCCGTTGCCGCCGTTATCTTTTTATTTCCCATCAAAGAACAGGTCCGCGATTTTTCCATTTTGATACCGAGTGCTTAGGTTCGCTTTTTTCAGACCGAAGCTTATGCCAAAGAAGAAGCACAAAACCAGAAAAGCTCGGGATACAAGAAACCCGAAAATGTGTTCTACATGAAGCAAACAATTGGAAATGCCTGTGGAACCATCGCCATGCTTCACGCAGTCGGAAATATCCGGCACGCAACCGCCTTCCGTAAGTTCGTTTTTACTGTACACCATTTTTAAACTTCGTTTTTGTATAGCACCAAACAGCTTTCTGCAAAAGTTTTTCAAACAATGCGATGGCAAAAATCCGCAGGAAGTCGGAGCGCTTTTGGAACAAAGTGAAGAGGTGACACTCGCTTTCTTGAGAGTACAAACGAATGCTGAAGGAGCTTTACGTAGCTGGAGACTGTGCACGAAAGCGTAGCACGAAAAGGCCAATCGGAGGTATACTGCAAGAAGTCTGATGAAAACTTCTAAACGCCTTTTCTTCAGCAATTGGAAACCGTGAATGATCCCATTAATACGCATTTCATCTGTTTCAGGTCGGAACGCAAATCTGCTGTCTGAGTGTGAAAATCTGACAGTTTTTAGCTGCATTGAGAATCGACTGTATGAACTCGACGGACGAAAAGACGATGCAATTGACCACGGTGACTCCTCTCCGTCCACGCTTCTTCAGGATGCGTGCAAAGTGATCAAACAGTTTATCGCTCGTGACCCTGATGAAGTTCGATTCACGATTTTGGCTCTAGCCCACACAGTAGCTGATGAATAATGCGACAGAATCTTTGATTTGGCATTCATTTGCGTCTCAATTTGCTTTTCTGCAAACTTTCGGCCGCTTTTCGTCTATTGTATGGCGTATCCCACGGAATTTTATTAACAACTTCGGGTAACAAAATTTCGGTTTCTTTCATAGTTTTCGGATCCATTTTGGGCTTCACATAACATATGGAAGCACTTTGCGACAGCAACAGCCCCTTATGATACTTGACAATCTCAAGAAATAAAAGCTCACCTAATGGAACAGTCAATTGGAGCGGCTGTGTAAGCTGTGGAATCACCTCTTTCAACTGATTCATCAACGCGGATGAGAACTTGAGTCCGTCTTCCAATACAAACTCTGCCTCAGGGACGGATTCGCATTTCATTGGATGGTCGAGCGCGCGACGATTCATGTCCAAATCGTATTCATTGACCTGACAGATGACGTGATTTGTATCGAGTGCCTTGCGCATGATCAATCGCTGCATCCAAGCTTTGGCCAATTGTATCTTCTCGGCACCACTTTCTTCACCAATCGATAGGACGGACAGTGAACTCGGCAAACAGTCGCTCTTTGAATCTTTTTGAGCTGCAGTGGGTCGTTTACATTCCGTCTTTTTCGACAAAGCGATGATTGCTGCACGAAGAAGAGATACGGGCGATACGATTCCCTTTTCAGAAAATGATTCATTTGTAGAATCCTTTTGTGAAGCCAATGGAGTGCTTATCATGCAAAAGGAGCCACTCGTCGTCCTTTTCGCCTCATAAACGCATTCTTCTTTCTGCACTGTATCATCCAAAATTCTTTTGAGAGTTTCATTTGCGCTTTCGGCTTCATTTTGAGTCAAGTTTTGGAATTGATGGATACAGCGCAGAAAATATTCCAACACTCGATCTTTTGTCCATTCTGTTGCAACACCTTCCAATTCCCACACGCAATCTAATGATATTGTCTGACTTGAGGCATTTTGTCGTTTGGGCTTTGCAGGCGAAGGCAGCGCATGGAGCTCTACAACGGCTTTCTGAGGCTTTTCCTTCTCATCATCAACGGAAGACTGCATGTCGATAGTACTGGAACGCATTTTGTGATGCCGTTGAAAACGCTCAGAATTCTTACCCAATATCGGCTTTTTATTCACTGGAGTCTCCTTTGCAGTCTCGAGGATCTTCTCATCGTTTTTGGATGTCTCTTCCACTCGTATCAAACTCACTTTCCGTCGAGACGAAGTCGCTGTGTTCTGACTTGCATCTGTATCCCCAATTCTCATTGTGTCAATACAAATCATTTCCTGCATCGACTTTGTTTCCATTTCGCTTTGCAAGCATTCGAAATCTCGTTTTTGTGTCTCCATTTGTGTCAAAATGTTTTGCATCGCACTTTCATGTTTTCGCCTTAGCTCCGCATTTATCGATTCCAATTCCAAAACTTTGCGTCGCAGTTGCTGAATGCATTCATTGGCCTCTTCCAAATCGCGTTGATGTCGAGCAGCTTTTATCTTCCATTCATGCACTTCCCAGTTCTTCTCTCGCGAATCATTCGCTTCCGGCCACATGAGAGCTTCCGTTTGCCTGTGTACCTGAGCGACATTGACATTCATGTGAAAGCTTTTATCCACATGCTTTAGCAAATATGCTCTCTCATTATGGAGGCCTTCCAAAACAGCCTTAAGCTCGTGAACGTGACGCTCATGAACGATTTCTTGAGCATTGCAGCCGCGTATCGTTTCTATGAGCTTGGCATTCCGAGTCTCGAGCAAATGTAAAGCCGCGTGTGTGGAGAGTAGCATCTGCTTCGCTGTCGATATTTTATCGGCAGCATCGTGAACGACTTGATCGATGGATTCAATGGTGCTTTGAATCGAGGCTGGCTCGTTGATATGCTCGACGTCTCGATCGTCTGAAGCTGGCGGTGCTGAGAGCATATTGCGTTCGATGCGATCGCATGTTTGAGTGAGCCCTCGATGCGTTGCGAGAAGTAGATCACCGACTTTCCATCGATTCGGAGATGCGACAAAATCATTTTCAAACACATCAGTTTCTATTCCGTTATCTGACAACTCAAATTGACGAACGAGTTCGTCAACGCGAGCTTGAATGACTTTAGCTTTTGATGAAATGCTTTCAGGGTCTTCTATGGTCGTCATTTCTTGAATGGGTACATCATGAGGCTTTGAGATATCACGTTGAATCGCTTTTTTCTCAGATCGACGATGCTCAAGACGCTTCACAGTTGTCTGCGGGCTGAGTTGCTCCATTTCAAACGAATCGATTCGAGTCTCAATCACACGTAAAAGGAGCAGCGGAGTGGCTAATTTTATCTTATCTGATCAACGAACCGACAAATGGACTAAATTGCTGGTGTACGCTTCAGACTGTATGCTAAAGCCTCAGGAATTGTCAACAAGGTTGAGTAATGCGCGTTCGACATCTTCAAATCGTTCGGAACTCGCTCGACCGCGTCTAAAGTATCCTTGAATTTTTTGTTTTTCTTTCTCACTTAAGCCTTCAAGACACGCCTTCAAATGCGCAGGAGTCAAATCTTTTCGTGTAATGATACCACACACTTCATTTCGACGATTTAATACGACCTAAAGGACAAATCGTTGGCAAAAAAAGAAATGTAGAGGGATAAACGAACCAAATGACGAAGTCCAAGCGATCGGTATAAGCGAAAAGCGCGTGGCACTGGAGTCTACAATCCACACATTATACTTTCAATCATTGTCTAAAATGTAAATCGCACCTGTTCTTGTACTGTGTGTGGGGTCGGATTCAAATACGGTGTCAAATCCATCCATAAATCTTGTTCGTCTCGATCCAGTTTGATCTCTTCAATCGTCGGATATCGCGGGTAAGAGCTCTCAATGTCCCGATACGAGAGCGCATACTGATCATTGTACAATAATGTCGTCTCGCCTGCGGGTTTTCGAGTGAATGGAGCTGGTTTCTCGACGAAAAAATCTTTACGTTGCAAGAGAACGCATAAATGACGTCGATAAATAATCCCTGCAAATCGTGGCGCCTTTGCTTTTTTTTTCAATTCATTTTCATTTTTTTCATGATCGATTAAAACCACAGGAAAGCCTCCATGCTGACACTGCTTCAAAATCGCGTAAATCTCTCCGACTTTGGCGATATGAGGCACACAAACTGCAGGTTTGCTCATGATATTCTCCGCACGAAGAAATCGACTGTAATACGGCGGATCATATTCCAAAAATGGTAATTTTTTCAAATGGAGATGAATGTCATATAAACCTTCATTAAAGGTATTTCCCACCCACCTCGCTGCCATAAGACACAACATGATGGGTAGACCCCATTCAATGACGCCAGTACATTCCAAAATGATGACAGTAAGAGAAATCGTCATTCGAGCCATCCCACCGAGCATTGAAGCCGCACCGATGAGAGCAAACATCCCATCAGGAGCTACTACCGGTACAGCTAACCAATGCAAGAACATGACACAAAGTCGACCAAATGCTGCACCAGCAAGTAAACTCGGCACAAAGAGTCCCGAGGGAACTGCGACTCCGTACGTCCAACACGCAAATGTATAAAATCCACCAAAGAAAATGAGTAAAGAACGCGATGAAAAACTCGATGCGGTCGTAAAATGTAATAATTGTTTGATAGACGTCGAGTACGAAATTGTGAATAGCGATGCTAAATCGTTAAATTCGCCTTCAGGACAATACATTTGTACTAATTCTGAAGCATATGGACCATCAACAGGTCGACAAATACCAAAAAAATAAGGCAACCAGAAGGACACAATACTCATACAAAACGCAAGTAAAAGCGCTTCAGACAATCGAATCCATCGGTTTGTGATCATTCGAATACGAAATTTAGTAAGAAGTGTATTTGCGTGATTGAATGCAGCTCCAAAGACACCACCGAGCATACCCATTCCAATAAAATACACTAAATCTAACACATCGTACGCTTTGGATTCATTAAAAGGCCCAAATGAAAATGTTCCTGTTTGTGTTCCGAGCACACCGATGAAAACGCGAGTATCTAATTCTTTGGACACTTCCTCACTGGCAGGATCCACAAAAGAGAGAAATAAATTGAATACAAATGCAGACACCATCGCACAAAAAAACGTTCTCCATGTGAGATTTTGATGCCAAAAAGAAGCACCCTCTTCTAACGCAAATAAAACACCACCGATTGGAGCTCCAAATGCTGCAGCGACTCCGGCTGCTGCACCACACGATATGAAATCTCGTTTTTCTTTATCATTTCGAAAACCTTTAAATTTCGTCCAGCTTGTATCAATCCCAAAACTCGATGATTTGCCTTGACTGAGTCCCGCTCCAATCACAGCGCCAGAGTGAATCATTGGTCCCTCTTTGCCACCAGGAAGTCCGCCGGCTACTGAGAAAAGTATACCAAACGCTTTGCAAAATAGTGTTTTGAACCGCACAACGCGATGAATTTTAATTCCATTTAAAGTCGCTTTGATTTCAGAAATTCCAGATCCAATCGCAACAGGACACAGAATTGCGACACAATAGGATGCGATGAACACAAAAGTTACACTGCACAGTGAGTATAAGAAAAAAGAAACACCAAAATGAACAGAATGAGTAGCTTCTCGTTTAATGTATGATTCCATAAGATTGGTACGAAACGAGGAGAGATATTTGGTTGCGATTTCAACGAAACAAGCCAAGAAAGCGGTCACTAATCCGATACTGAATGTCATTAACCACCGACCCAAATTTAATGAACGAATCATTTCTTCAGTTTGTTCGTGATCATGTTGCAAGTTGACGCGACTTTCATAAAAATCGTAGTCGAAAGATTCCAAATGTTGCGCTTTTTTCAGTTTTTTTTCATCATCAGATTCGATGGGTGTATGATGGGACGGTGGGGTGTACAGCCAATCGGATAACGCGTTGCCGGTACCGTGACGTGTACGCAAATATTGTTCCAATTCAAAACGCGAGGAAAAACGAGTACCAGTGAATAATTCGTTTGGAAAAGAATGAGAACGAGTAAAATTTCTAAACAGAGGGAAGGATGCGAGATTCTGTAACAGTGTAGACTCATTAGAGTTTATTTGAGTATGTGCGGTCGTGGAAGCTGAGGAGTTTGATAGTGGTGCATAAGAATAGGGAACCATAACGACATCACGTGCACCATCTGAATCGACGGAAGTATTCAAGTTAGTCGGCACAGTGGAAGATGCGTGTGGTAACAACGGGCTTGACTCATTGGGATCCTTCATTGGAGTAATTTAACAAGGGAGTAGAAATTGATTGAGTAACAGTAAATAACGCAGGGAATGGACTCAAAGTATCGAAATAACAAGGACAGAGAGTCCATCCACATATTTTTTTCGAATGTTGCGCAAAGTATCGTACCGATTGAAATACGGTTTCAGTAAACTGTAAGAAGCAATTATCAATTCGACTTGATACAAATGCCTAGGCGTTTTTGTGCAATATATTTTATACACCCTGATACATGATATTACTACAATAGCGCCCCATGGTTTTGCAAACATCTCACACGCATCAACGTGAACTCTTAATGTATTAAATTGCGGCGTACCCTTACTCCACCGCTTTTCATGCCGCAATTACACGGTTTAGGGTACAAAAACTCCGACACATAAAGTTTGAGAATTCGATTATGTAATGCTTTATCAAAGAAATAACCGATTATTCTTGGCATAAACGCTTACAGGTTTTTTCCCCACTGACGCCAGCGTTGGATAAAAAGCCGCAATTTTTTTTGCCAAAATCGACCGGATGTGGTTACAGTATGGTCAACTACCGTACGCATGACGGGCTCCATCCAATGCAGAATTGATCACTTATTGTTATTATCTGATAGCACATACAAAATCGTTTCACTCATTTCGAATATCGATCGTCTCTGCTTATCACTTGCTGCTGAACACTCAAAAAAAAGACGATCACGTAACTGACGCAATACGTGCCGACTTGTAAAATAACATAAATAATTACAGCATTCAGATACGTTCGAGCGTACTATCGAGAATGTTACTAGAACGCCTCACGAGGAATTCAAATGGTCTCAAAAAAGCATCCAAACAAATTATAAAGTCATCTTCTTCGGAAGCGATATGTTGGGACCTTAAGCACAATCGCAAAAGCAGTGATTTCGACAATCATCAGCTGAAAATGACTATTTCAGACTCAATTTCTTTGACATTGGAACAGACGGATACATCGGTCGGTAGCGACGACGAAGAAGAATTGGAACAGGATAATCAAAAACCTCACAGCGAGCCGAACGAAACATTTGTGTATGAGTATCCACTAGGTCGATGGAGAAGAGAACATTCAGGTTCCGCACGGCCATGTCTGAAAGTGGCTTCTAATTGGGCATCAAGCACATCCCCTATCTCGATTCGGCGAGGAGTACGTTATCCTCACGAAACATATCGCAAAGATGTTCGATATACACATGAGGATTCACAAATTGCGATTAAAGCTCACAATGCCGATACGACATCACCTTGGTCTCTTAAAGCGCGTATCGTGAGTCCTCGTTCCAATCTGATAGCATGGGCACGGGGGCAACCGGCAGAAGTGCGATGGCAAGTGCTCGATCACTCTATTCGTACAGTTCAGATTGATGTGTGTAATCTTGGATGGACTGTGCCCACAACAATCACATTCAATGCGCCGAACACTGGTTCATTTGTATGGCGCAAAGTAGCATGGGGAATGCCGAGCTCACGACAATATTACATCAATATATACAGTATCGAATACGGCAGATACAAAGACTCACAAGATATCAATATTGAAGGGTATCGCCACCTTGTGCTTATTGGGCAGAGCGAAGAGTTTACCGTCATGAACGCTGGCTAAAGACGGAATTTTTAACTGTTATAAGCTTGCAGCAGGGTCTACGGGAAGCAGCGAATTTTTTTAGATTAGGATGGTATGTTAAGGTTTAAATGCAAGTGCACGACACCGGATTGGCAAAATGTAACGGAACATCTTGGAAGACGACTGAACAAGGGATGTTTACGCAACAACCCAGCACAGATTTCACACCGCTTCTATAGCGTTCGGCGATTTCTCACTTGGTCGTCGGAAAGTGTTGGAAGATTTCGTCAAGTCAGATCAACATTTTTAGCTTGGAGGTACAAATTTAAAGAGATTTGATTACGTAATTGAACAAATAGCAAATGCTTGTAGATGGAGCGTCTGTGACACTTTAAATTGACTGATCTCACATAAATAAGGTTGTACAATGAATGCAGAAAGTCGTTGCTGACGACGATACTGCAGCTCGCACGCCTGTTATCGATCGATCCCACTGAACGTCTAATCGATAAATCCCAGTTTAGACGTTGACCACTCACATAACTTATGACTCACATGAGCTAAGTATAACCTGATACGGAGTGATCACAAGTACGAAGAACTTTTTCCTTCGATATTCCATTTGCCGCTGCATCATTTCTGTCCAAGGGATCACGAGCGATGTTGGCGAACTTATTTCGCCTTTTAGCTGGATATGAATTAGTGATTCTCGTGAACTTGTGCACCTTCATCGCATTCGGCCAAGCGTGGCACCATCGGATACTTATCTGCCAGCCAAAAGGATACGTTCTGACTATGCATCTTACATGTAGCTACATCTCTGGAGCAATTCTCTAGCTTTTCTGACACAGCGAACATTCTGTCATGCCAGTACACAGTTTCAAACAATCAATCTCTGTCCTGATGACGGTAGAGTCTAAAGACAAAGACTTGCATTTGGGAATGAGGTCGAAATGGACTTGAAGTAACTCCTCACTCCTAATTTTGAAGTAAAAGTGAAATGTGCGTATGACCACACCAAATGAAAAATCACGAACGACATAAGTGAGATGCCAACTATTATCATCCACTTATCAATGTTACAAAATTTTAATCATGGGAGTCAGGGTCATAGAAGCAGATGTGAAGAAAGTATTACAGCGATATGTAATATTTTATTACCGTTCGTACGGGTTTGTCGCATTGCCTTTGATGCGTACCCATCGTAAAAACCGGATAACCGGACTTGGCCCGTTTCTTTCTAGCTCGCGTAGGAAACTCAGTGTGAGTACAAGTGCTCATCCCAGTAATTAAGCTTCAGTTCTATTCACGTAGAAAGTGATTCGAAAGTAAGAATCGCAATGTCAAGCATTGTACGTCAATATGCCATGGTGGATCAGTGTAACATCCTTTGGGCGCGCTTAAAGCGATCAGTGAGTGGAGCACACGGTGACCCTCCGCCGACAGGATTTAAAGCAAAGGTCAAGCGAATCTCCCAGAAGACGATCAGGTTCATTCGTTACAGGGGATTGTGCCCGCGACGTCAGAATTTTAAAGTGACGCTATTTGGTCAGTCCAAATCGAAACCAACCACGAAGGTTAAAGAACCGTTCACAGTAAGCATACTACCGTATCCTTATTTGGATCACGTCATGTACGTCGTATTCATGTAGCTGCTTCCGTCCTTTGGTCGCTAAAGTGGTTCCTGGAAATCATGAGCACAAACAAAGGGACATAATAACGTGTTGATGATCGAGAAGAAGATTTGATTTGACCGTTCCGCGGAGAACAACCCTGCGCTCTAAGGAAGCTATGGAGATGATCATAGATGCCACTTTCTCCAGATTGCAGTCATGTTGGAGCAATCAATTGATTGGAAATGAAAGACTGCAACGAATCAATTTCACTGACTGTACTTTGCAACTCGGACATCATGCGTCATTATAAATGAATTCGAAATTACTCAGAAAAGCAGCTGTTCATTATAGATAAGATCGACACGACAGAGACAACTTCGACTTGTATATTGTCTGTTTGTTCATCTTTCGTTTTTGGAACAATATAAACGACACAAATCATCGGGATGCATGAGCAATTGTATACCATCATTCACGCTGTCTTAGGTGGATTACACTGATATTTCGCATGTTTGGAGGGTAAAGAAATATTGAAGCAAACGACGAAAGAACCTTCTGTTTCATTATTGCTTTATCGAAATTGATCTTCTGCATTTTCTTCAGCCTTCGTTTCTTGCAACCCAAGTAGCTTTTGCCCCATAGTCCTCACTGAGCCGCTATTGAAGTATGATCGATCATTGCTCGAAATTGTAAGCGTCGGCTGTCGCAGTATGTGAGTTTTCGGATAATCGAATTCTTTTTCAAATACGGAATTACAGCCACAATGCCAATCTTCAATTTTCGGTTTAACCATCCAAACATATCCATTCACGGTTGATATCAGTAGTACCTCATTCAAAATAACATAACATGCCAAGCAGGTTGGATTTTCGTATTGAACGAGCACAATAACGTCAACTCTACCAGAATAGTTCGGGAGGTTCTCGGTATCTGACGTGCTGCGTGAAGAGCCAGTGTCAATCTTATAGGGATATGAGTCGGACTTAGTCGGTTTTGAAGTGGACTTTGTCTTTTTTCCCCTCGTTTTTGGGTTTCCATAGAACAGCATCCTTTGTCGTTGTTCCTCATACGCACACATTTCGGAGGGGAAAAAAACAAGCGTATCGCAATTTAGGTCGCCGGTAACGCTGATGCATCTCTCGAGTTCTGACATTGATGTAGACCTATAATCAATCAAGGATGAGTAATCTGAGAGCTCTATAATGGCATGTCCGAGGCATTTTGCACAGCGGGAATTTTTTGGATAATAAGCCACAACACAAAGCAAAAAGGGAGTAGAAATATCTGATGACATTTTCGTGGTCGAATATGGCGTGCGAGGAGAGATATCTGGTATAAACTTTATGGTCGAATACGGCGTGCGAGTAGAGATTTGAGCTTCAAATGAAGGTGACGGCTCAAATTGAGTGTAGTAATTACTGTCACACTCATGGAGTTGACTCACTTCATAATTCGGACACTCATTTGTACATTCATGTAATCGCTCTATTCCATCAATCTTGTTCTGTACAGACATGTACGAAACCAAGAAATATGCGGGTAATGAAGGCGACGCGCCAATGTTTATCCAGTACCCGGTAGCCCCTCTACCGGATGCCAAGCATTTCATGCAAGTTGACATATCATTACTGTTATAGAACAGACTTGGTTTGCTGTGGATTCGGATACAGATCATCATGTCGGGATTATTGCTCCTCTTTCGTCTTGCGGAATTCTCACTGTGAGTTCTGTCACATAAAAAGTCGTGGCTCCCAGAGATCTCACCCTTTGAACGGAAGCATCCGGAGCAACCATTCATAATATCTTCCAAGGGCGTGAATGAGTGTACGACATGAGCGATATATAGGAGATCGTTCTCCACAAGTAAAAATTCGGCCATACTTTTCGAGCCGCTTGATTGCCTCATGCAGCTTCTGCAGTGAATTGTAACCAGATAAGTCAATTGGAAAAGACACAAATAATTACCACTGGGTCGGCCTGTCACACTGCTATCAAGACTTTGTGGTGGATGATCTAATTCTTTATTTGTAGATGCGGCATCATACAGGGTGAAGTGTTCCAACAGCTCTGCAATTCTACGATGTTCGGAGGTAGCCTGTGTCGCGGACAATTGCTCCAGTAAATCTGTGAACTCATGGATTCGCGTTGGGGGGGTGTTGTCAATCATACTGCCCGGTGATAAAGCTCGAAGTCGCTGCAAGAAAGGACAGACGGCTTCCTGATTGCAGTACATTTGAATTCGTTTTAATCCGTGTCTAGAAGAACGGATCGTAAATTTTGCGACAAACAAAGCGATCACTTCAATAGAGACCACTGTGACTTCTGCATTGATGATCATGCACGTCTTGCATCCGAAGGCATCGTGTAGCAACTTACTCATGTCTTTGCAACCATTATACTTGACCCCCATGAGATATGATTCTTCGACAAAACCATCACAACTTCGATGCAGATCGCATGCTAGAAGCCATAAAAAAATTGTGGTAAGATGTTGTGACTTCATATGGTGAAATCGATTATGAACACAATCAATAGAAAATTGACTTCGTCGTGTAATCGCATTCGAATTCATGCCAACCGATCATTGCATATATAGAATCGATATGTCGCAGTACTGGTTCCGCTATTGCGTTTAGCTGGTCACTTTTTGTGGGAAAAAAATGATTTGTAATCTATGCGCTTACAACAGCGCGAACAATAGCCCTACTTTTGGGAAGGTTTAATAGTGAAGTTTATCACAGTCAAAAAAATTTGAGTCAATTTGCGCTGCTTGAATGATTTGAAAAGTAAATCAATAATTCGAGCTAGTTTGCGCGGCTGCTCCAATTGATTCAGAATGCACACTTTTTGTTTATTCTAGCCGCATCGTAGGTGGGCTATGTGCTAATGTGCTAATGTGCCAGTGCTCGGTCTGCATTGCACGTTCGTAGTGGATTACACTGTTCTGGTAAATACGGTCCTTATTCCTAATACAAATGCTACGATCAGCTTTTCATAAGCTTTTGCGGCTAGTTACGTCATTAATGTAATCGAATATGGAGCTGCGATGACTGCTTTTATTTGCATACTATTCCAGTGGCCTTTGAAGTAAGGACAAAGTTGCATTCTATTGGATTGAACTGATATGTGGAATATATGAATTGATACACTATCCAGTTTAGGGAGTGCGCATGTTAGGAGATCTCAAGATATCGAATGAGCTTATATGGTGCAGATGTATGCATGCTGCCTATCCTTCGAAGCATAATACCGATTTGATTCTAGTAAGAATGTGAGCGGTTGTAAAGATCGATCAGACAGTGTGTGATGTTATTGCACCCATAATTACGCCAACCATTGCACTTCCGATCGATCCATAGAAACATAAATATGCTTCAATACTGAGCATCAAAGCTGCAGAAGAATAACTTGATACACAGAGCCTTCAAATAGGAATGCTCGTACAATCTCGAAGAAAATTCCAAGCTGTATGTTCAGTCTTTCGGTCCGAAAGTTGTACGTATTGAACAAATCTCACTACAAAACTTTGCACTTTCATGCAACTTTTTCATCAAACAATTCTGGGTTTTTTCCATAAGCCTTTATGGCCAAAAAGCTATGCGCCTTTCAGCGCCATATAGAGATCAAATCTGAAATCTGGATCATAGTCTCAGATGCAGCATGAACAAAACAAATCAGAAGAATATGTTTAACCATATATATAACTTGGTTGATGAAAGAAGCGCTGAGTTACTAAAGTGACTCTCGAGGCAAATCGCCGTAGTGAATGGTGTCTTGCCTCTTTAACCGTGTGTATAACAAGAAGACGAAATTGGATAGATTAATTTCCAGCAAATACCTATTTAGCCAGCTCATTGTGGACCACGTACAAACTGACGTCGATGGAATTGGAAAAAAGCGTTCGTGTGATCATTTTCTGATAGTCTGTAGAACATAATCGCATCTTACTCTTTAGTATCCTCTGTATCATCCTGAATCGCTTCCAACCGATGAAATCACGAGTAAGACGCTTGGGCCGATTTCGTGGAAATGGGCAGCTCGACTTCGCTTGACACCCGAATTGCTGGAAAAGCTCAATCAAGACACGCATGACGTTTCCATACGCTTCTATACAGCACCAAAGACAAGCATTGTTGTATTACAATCGAAAGAAGATGGCACGGAGGAAGAATACGAGCTTTTATCTTTCATGGAAGATCCAGTTGTAAATCATTTAAGCACATTTAGCCCCTTCCAAATGGAAGCGGAAAACGTCGGATTCGGGATTACTACAATAGGCTCTGTCCATCAGAAAATGATTGTGCAACGAATGCTTAATGTGAGCGAAAAGACTCGAATAAAGAATCGCCACGCAAAATCAGTTCTTGACTCGAAAGCAAGATCATCGCAATTGATTGAGTCGGGATTGATTCGACAGGGAGCGCGACCAACAACTAAAGTAGAGATTTCAAGATCTCTTGCAAAACTGGGGGCCTTCTCGAAGACTTTGGAAGTCTCTGAGAGCAATTTGATCAGCAGGTAGAAGTAGCAAAACAGGCATTCTTCATTCACATGTCATATTGTAGAATGCCCAAATCGTCCATTTCCAAACAAGAAGCTTTCTCAATCCGAGAACGAATTGAAAAAGAAAGAAAAATAAAATCTGTTTTGGAAAAAGAGGTTTCCTTCGTTGAGAATGATAGGAGCGAGGATTGTAGCCATTCGATAAAGAAATGCAATAAAAATCGCGAGAAAAAGAACGACAAGCCGATAGAGGCTTCGCAGAGTGGAAATACGAAAACAAAATCCGTCAAACGGCAGAGAGTCATTGCAGCCTGTGGAGATAAATCCGCATCGATTACGCTTCCAATAAAGCAATCAGACTCGAAAGAAAGTATCATCAAGCGTCCACGACCTCGCACGCCAACAATTCCGAATATCTCAAACTATCCAGAGTCTATCCAGCAGATTTGCAAACGCGTGACGCGACATATCGGTCGTAAGTGTCAGGTTTCTCGACGACCACCACACGATCTGAATAATTGTGTATGCGTTAGGATCTGCTATACAAGATGACTCTGACTATCATTCATTTCGAGAGCAGTATGAATCCTACCGGCAAGACTGGATTCTTCTGGATAGAATATGCTCGATTAATACTGTTCAAAAGAAAAGCAGCGATATTTTGGGGAGTTTGAACGCTACGTTAGACCAGGATCAGGTTGACAGCACAGCAATTGTGAGTTGATGACGGATTCTGATTATAATTATCTACTTTGAACGTAGGGGCACGTATTTCTGCTTAAATGCACTCAATCACTATGCCGCATTCTTTCGTCCATGCGATCAAGTCTTTGTAGATACGAATTATGTAACATGTCAACTTAACACATTTTCATTTAGTGTATCAGAAGTAGAACCACATCATTCACTTATGCAGGGAAATTCCAAACAGTTAATGGAGCCTCCTTTCATCGGTCGTGTGACTGCGTCCATTGGAAGGTTTCACTCATTTCTCACTGTCCACAACCTCATATTATTTTGATTTATACTATCCTATGACTACCGTAGGAAATGGCAGCATCTATTAGATCGCTCGACAATATATGTTTCGGCGCGATGGACATTTGCGTTCATTCTTCTTGCGACTTACGCAATCCGTGTGCTTTACTTGAATGCGTTCCATATTGTCACATACGGTCTGGGTATTTACCTACTTAACATGTTTATTGGGTTTTTATCTCCGCAAGTACGTCGACATTGATGCGTTTTATATTATTGTATTCTCAAATTGCTTCATGCTCTTATTCGCAATAGATAGATGAATACGAAGGTCCTTTGCTTCCCTCTCGACAAAGCGAAGAATTTCGACCATTCACTCGCAAAGTTCCCGAATTTCAATTTTGGTATTCCGTGGCCAAAGCGACATTTGTATCGCTCCTATTGACGTTTAATTCTACGTTCGATATCCCTGTTTTCTGGCCGGTCTTGCTGATTTATTTCATCATTTTGTTTGCAATGACAATGAAGCGACAGATCAAACACATGTGGAAACATAACTATGTTCCATGGAATCGTGGAAAGAAGGTCTATGGAAAAGGTAGTGGGAAACTCGTAAAATAGATCGAAGCGCAACTGTTGATAGAAGAAGAATAATACTCAATACTACCAATTCGTATGTAGCTTCTATTTCGTAGACGTCTTGTGATCGCAACCGTCGCAAAGTGTAAATGGCTACAGGCGGACCGGAACATTCCATTTACAATAGACTTAATCGCCAGCAGCTGGCTGTGCGTAGGCGCCATATCGGACACCAGTGTTTGATCTTTGAGTACAATGGTTCTCAAAACTCGAAATGCATACATTGTGGCCGCAACTTTAATGACTGTTGGAAGGCTTTATTATGTCACATTTGCGGTTACGTTGTTTGCGTCCATTGTTCTCATGTGTACGAGCGTGAACGAGAGCCTAAAGTGATACGTTTCATTCGCGGTTGTATGCGTTGCAGTCAATTGTTGAACAAATGGACAGACAGTGAATTACTTCTGGATCCAACCACTTCAGCAGCATTGGTGACGCAATCGTCTAAATTTCAGCTGGATATTCATTTAGCTCATGCAATCGGAACCCATTCGAATCTTCGGAACGTAATCATGCAGTTGCTACAGCATTTTGGAATAGAAGTTGATCCGCACTTTTACCACATGGTCGAAAGCATTCCCGAAGAAGAATGGGCGATAGTCGGCACCGGAAGAGACTACTCGTCACATTTTCATGAGAAAATGAGTGGTTTGGAAATCGCCCAGCATCTCGTTCAACAATGCTTTGAAATAGACTTAGAGGAACTTCCAATCGAGGAGTGTGTGTTTGCAGAGCAAGATGGAACCCGTTGCTATCGACTAAAGTATGATGTAAAAGCCGAGATTCCAGATTCACCTTTTCTACATGATGAACCTGAAAGGATGATCGCGATTAACTCGCTCGATTTGAGCACTCAATCACTTTGTGACTTGAAATTTATATGCGAGCTAGTATCCAGTGAGCTGGATGCTGCCGCCGCTTTTGTATCTGTCATTCAGAATGATACGCTCAGAGTAATGGTTGCGCATGGAATTGAATCAGGTACAACAGTCCCACGGGGCGAAAGCTTCTGTGCATACGCATTGACATCCTTCCGACCATTTCTCATCAAAGATGCGCTTTTAGACATTCGCTTTCGTAATTTCAAAATAGTGCGTCAACATAGCGTGCGATGCTATCTATCCTTTCCAATTTTATCGAAAAGTGACCGCATTATCGCTTCCTTCTGCATCATCGATACTCGTCCACGTAAATCCATCACCACAATGCAGTATTCGGTTCTGAAGGCACTCGCTAAGTTTATAGGACATCGATTAACATCTTTGAATAACCAATAAATTTACAAATTAAGTTTTACCGTTCATCTTTGGCTGGACAGCGCTTAGTCAAAATATATATAGCAAGCAGATCATGGATAAAAACACTACGAGCACCACTGAGCCTAATCGTGAAAACGCTTTATGGTATCGTGAAACTATTAATCCAGAATTATATCTATCTACTGCTTGTACACGATTCGCATTTGAAGCACAATCAGACTTTCAAAAGATGCAGATCATAGAGACGCGATCGTTCGGTAAAACACTGGTGTTGGATGGTAAGACTCAGTCCGCGCAGCTCGATGAAATGGTCTATCATGAGACTCTTGTGCATCCTGCACTACTCTGCCATCCAAATCCAAAGACAGTGTTCATCGGTGGAGGTGGCGAGTTTGCCACTGCACGAGAAGTGCTCAAGCACAACTCTGTGGAAAAAGTCGTCATGGTAGACATCGACGAGCTTGTGTGTAATTTGTGCCGCAAAGAGATGCCGGAATGGAACGATGGAGCCTACGAAGACCCTCGCACTGAGGTTCATTATGCTGACGCGCACGCCTTTTTGAAACAATATGACGGAACGTTCGACGTGATTATTATGGATATTGCGGATCCTATTGAAGCGGGACCTGGATACGTGCTATATACGCAGGAATTTTATCAGTACGCACAAACAAAGCTGAACAAAAATGGAGTTCTTGTCACACAATCTGGACCAGGAGCGTTGTACAATTGGCATGAATGCTTTGCATCCATACACGCAACGTTAAAGACTGCGTTTAGTACTGTATTACCGTTTACGGTCGACATTCCGTCGTTTGGATGCGTATGGGCTTTTAATTTGGCGCTGAACGATCAAGACGGTGGAGAAGATGCTGTCTCACTCATAAGAGAACGCTGTGCTAAAGATACGGATGTATTGATTGCGGATCGTTTGAGCAAACCGTTGAAATTCTACGATGGAGTTAGCCACAAGGGGATTTTTGGCGTGCCTAAAGCGATACGGGAAGCTGTTGAGAAGGAGACAAGAGTAATCACGGTCGATAATCCCGTCTTCATGCCTTAAAAGGAGATAGATTCATCAAAAATCAATCACTTTTTCTATCCAAATTCTCAGTTTCTTCGCCAACTTCAAAGCGTTGAAAGCCTTCGATTTTCACAGGAACGCCCACATCATTGCTCAATATCTCTAGGACTTTGCAAACTTTCGGATTGCCATCATGGATCAAATGATTTTGCTCGACCAACGTGACTTCGCTGTAATACTTTTCTAATTTTCCCTCAATCATCTTCTTTACAATGGAGGGTGGTTTCCCACATTCTTGTACTTGTTCCGAAAGTATTCTTCTTTCGTTTTCGATTACGTCCTTTGGAATCGAATTGGGATCAAGATACTTTGGCTTTGCCGCAGCAATGTGCATCGCAAGTTGTTGCCCGGCTTTTTTTATGAGTTCTTGTTTGTTTGTATCGATCGTCCCTGGGAAAGAGATGGCGACCAGCGCACCAATTCGACCAAGATGTTTCCCGATACTATTGTGCAAGTAACTAGCATTCCCTGCATTCAGAAAAGACTGTGACATTGTACGTAAAGGTCTGCGTACCTCGCAATGATTCCTTCATCGACTCGAACTTTGCATGCACGTTGGATGACGATATTCTCGCCAACCTTGCCAACAAGTTGAGGAATGATCTGTGCGAGCTGTGCAGATTGTCCATTTTCATTGCCCACAGACAAAGCCAGTAAGGATTCTTTCGCAAGTAATTCCTTCCAACTCTCTTTCATTTGGCAAGAGGATTGAACAGATGAAGCAATTGAAGCCACAAACGTCTGGAATTTTTCGTTTCTTGCAACAAAGTCCGTCTCGCTGTTGACTTGCACCATTGCGGCGATATTATTACCAACACTTATTCCAACTAGACCCTCTAATGTAGAGCGGGTGCTTTTTGCGGTCGCAGAGGCGATACCCTTTTTTCGAAGCCATTCGAAAGCGCCATCGTAATCACCCCGAGAAGCCACCAGAGCGCTTTTAACGTCTTTGAATGGAGCTTCAGTGGCAATGCGAAGTTTTTTAATCATATTTAGATCGGGTTTGAACAGCGATCTCTGCATCGTGCTATGGGCGCGCGCAGTTGTGTGCGCGTATACTGCATTTTGACAAAGTAGTCGACGTAGTGGCATTTTGGTGTCCAACCACTTAAGTGACTTCAGTTTTGTGAAGTACAGTGATTCAGGCTACAGTACCGTTTACTTCAAAATCAAGAAGAGATTCTCTCGTTATGTCGCAGCAATTGTCAGCAGATGCATTGCCTTCGTACGTCGCTTGATTTTAATCAGAATGCTTCCATTGTCATGATAATGAAATCTATATAGATTCATGAACATAACGGGAACTGATACAGCTACCGCGACGCAGTATTTAGAGGTATCGGATCGCTTCATTGCTCTCAACTACAGCCTTGTCGATGTTCATACATCTTTTCGCTGTATAGCTGACCAATTGGAACCTAGAAGAATCTGTAAGGTCTGCAGATTGTATGATGACTGTCCTAAGAAGCGATTCAGGTGAATTTATATATGGAAAGTGGAGCGGAAGACGGTCATGCAACAACTATGCAGCAAGATACAGCAAATTCGCCACATTCGGGGAGTAACATCAAGTGAGGATTTATTGAAATATGGGTTTTGTAATTAAAACGTGCTTACCGACATATAGTGATGATGTACGCGCGCCCGACCCGTCCAAACGACAGCGACTTGTAGGAGCAGATTTGAATTTTGGTACTCCGTTGCTCCTTCACAATAGTGTTATTCATTGGGCAAATTTGATTCCATTTCCAAATAGAGGCACCTCAACGAAGAAGTCAGAATCGATTTCGCGATTTTGCTGCTGAAAGTGTTGCAGCAGCTATCTCTTCGGATGGAATGATCTCATCAGCGTTTCAAGGTTCGTTGCGAACTGCGACTTCTACGCGGTGGATAGAAACCAAATTTTTTGTTAACAAGGAGAGGCATCAAGTCAGTCTTCTCAGAATCTAAACGCTTTATTCAAACCGCCTTCAGAACTTACATTCGACGGAAGTTATGCTGAAGTTAGTCGAGTATCTTGCGTTTAATCAACCAAAATTTATGATGTCCTCACAATAGGCTCGACAAGCAGCAAAAAGTGCCGCTAAATGGCTGCTAGTGAACATTCAAGATGAAATTGTTTTTGCAAGTCATATGCTGAACAGAGACACGTGGTCGGATGATGTGGTTCAAAATTTAGTTGCTAGTGGATTCATTTTTTGGCAGGTATGAAAACATTTCCGCTATCTGTTTCTGTGAGATTGAGATAGTACGTTTAGAGCTTTTGGGCATCAGAATCGGGGAAAAAAGTTTGTGCATTGTACCAAATCGACCGCGACTGCTTGCCGTTTATTGGAATTATACATCCTCGAACTGGAGAGATATTGGCTCAATGGAATGGCTTTGTGGAACCTACTATCCTTGTCGAAAAAAGTGGGTGTTGATGCTACGTAGAGGAATACTTTTTACTGATTCAATGGTGACGCAGTAAGTGACTTCTGCTGTCAAAATATTCTCGAAAATACAGTAGAAAAGGAGACGATCAACTTGGTGGAAGAGGTGGCGATCATATGGTTATAATTGTCGCTATGAGCATTTCACTGGCTTTTGCTTGTCTTAGGATTCACGTGAAAGTCTCGATGAGAACGAAGATCCGAATCTAGCTGCAGCTATTGCTGCATCCTTGGAAGAAAAATCCAAATCTATGCACGATGTTGATGAGGAGATGAAGGATGATCAAAGTATTGACATGCTGCCAACTGAACCATCAGGTTTAACAACTACTTGATGTGCATTCTTCAACGACCTAATACAATCTTGTAGCGACGGATCCAAATGTCACGCGAATCCAAATAAGGTGTCCAGATGGCACAAGAATGATTCGGCGATTCTACAAAAGCGACCCAATCTCCATCTTACGGACATTTGTCAAAGAAAATGTAAGGATCTCCCCTTAAATTGGATTTTCTTGATGAATCCTTTGGCGTTGTATAGGTCCAGGAAGCGCGGGCTCGACCATTTGCTCTTAGAAGAGCGTATCCTCCTGCAGCGATTGATTGCAACGGTTCAGAGGCTCTGAGTGATAGAAACCTTGAGAACGCTGTTTTACATGTTGACTGGATTTGATCAAGTAGTTTGCAAATTGCTCTTTGAATGATTTCGTGTTCTTTTTCAATGCGTCGTATCCTCTTCACTTGGAATGAGTGGTACAGGAGAGAAGATGCAGCGTATCCGGAGAACCCGATCGGTACCCCCTGTTTCCGTTGCACGAAATGCTCACGTCGCCAAGAAAAACTCAGAAGCTACAATGCGTCGTTATCGTTGCATGTCTAGAATATAAAATCACTTGCATGTTTTTATGCTCAATCGTGCATGCATTTATTTGTTTCTTCTCTAGTACAGCTGCAAGGCATGCTGCACTCATGCCGCGCTCTTTCAATCTACTTTTAGAAACCGCTCACAATCACATGGAACCGAAGTGGCTCCATCTCTGAGACAAAAGAGCCATGCTTTTTATCATGAGTGCCGTTACGTGGCGACCTGACGCCGGCCTCAGTAGTTGGAAGATAGGATATAATCAACTATCCGGTTCCAGTCAAGTTAGCTGCACGGAAACCTCATCGAACTTGCTAGGTACTCTTCTGCGACTTACATTGCAGTTCATAGGTTCTTTATCTCGATTCCATACGGTTCCCATACTACGGCGACGTTGTCCGTTTACCAGGTCTATCGAAATAATTATCAGACGACTATACGCAGTCATTGTAGCTCGCAATTCGACTATATCGATGACCTAATTGATGGTTGATAAAAGCGGATCGTAGCATTTGTATTATGAATAAGGACGAATATATCAGTGTAGTCGACTACAATACGCACAACGCAGACCGAGCACTAGCACTAGCACCAGCACAGTAGCACATTAGCACATTAGCCACCTATAATGCGACTAAGATCAACAGCACGAATGCATTTTGAATCAAATTGAAGCAGATGCGATAAACTAGCTCGAACCACTGATCTACTTTTCCAATCATACAATCTGCGCAAATCGATCAAAGCTTCATAATCTGTTCAATAACTGTTCGATTAAACCTTCGTATAACTTGTTTATCGGTTGCGCTGTTGTAAGTGCATACATTTGAAAATACTTCTTTCCTGCTAACCGCACTTAGTGATACCAACTCGCTACAGTGTGATTCTATGCAGTAAGTGGTCAAAATTTCATTTTTGATTGCGATTACACGACGTATTCGAATTCTCTTCCATTCGTTCATAATCGATTTCAACACATATGGAAGTCACAACATGTTACTACAAATTTGGTATGGCGACTAGCGTGCTATCTGCATAAAAGGGATAGTGAGTTCGTGGAAGAATCATACCTCATGGCAGTCGATGAAGTTGATGATCTCGGCATTATAAAATTACTTCTCAGTGCCAGACTTTGCCAGTCCTGCATGATCAATAAGGCAGGAGTGTCAATTGTCTCTTTTGAAGAGGTCACTTCTTTGGTTTTGGTATGTAACATCCGTTCTTTAATTCATGGCCTAGTACGAGTTCTGATGCAGTGCAACAACCTCGACGAATGCCCCAATCTGCATTGTCTTCGACGACGTGAGCTACAACTATCAAAATCAAACAGTGTGACTGATCGCACGCCCCTCGGCATAGATCCCAAGTTTGTGGACTTGTTGAAAAGTTTATCCTCCAAAGAATCTCACATAAATGAACTCAAATTTGTAAAACTGTTGCAGGATTATAATTTTTATGTGATTGCTGTCCCAGCTAGAAAAATGGAACAGGTACCGCAAGGTTTTGGGCACGATACGCTTTTTCAATCGAATGATATCGTTTTATGTATATCACGAAAGGCTGAATTGGTGACAGCCGACTGCAGAATCTGCATGAGACAAGCAAGCAGTTTGGGAGCGATTGCTGAAATTCCAGTTATGAAGCATGGAATAGATTATATCATGAATGTGCTGTCTATAAAAGTCAGATATGGTAATGTAGAACTGAATTGGGATGTGTCCTTTACCCAAGACAAAGGTGATTGACAATCATCTTTGTAACAAAAGCGACCATGAGAAATCCAAAAGGCCAATGTCAGAAGAGATAAGTCCAAAGCCAGATGTTTTCTCCATGGCGACGTTTGTTCGAGTTGAGTTCGAACCAAGTTTGGGTGTTGCCAATACGTACGTTATGGATTGCATGAGATGCCTTGCATTCAATGCTGGTGAAACTGCATATTGGATGAACATTGGCGTGATGCCTTCACAACACGCGTATTTCTTGGTCTCGTACAAGGTTCAACCTCAGGAAGCTGGAGTAGAACAGCGGTTGATTAAATGTTTAACTATGGAAAAGTGTCGGAACAACGAAGCGAGTGCGACAGACATTTCTACAATCAGTTTGAGCCGTCACCAACAATTGAAACTTAAATCTCTTCTGACCGTCTTAATCTGAGCACAAAATGTCTACCAGACATCTCGGCTAACTCTGCGATGTGTGTTATGGCTTACTTTAGAAGCGAGATATTATGTAAGAACCATTTGAAAAGAACCATTCGTAAGGTCTCGGCAATCACCTTCCATATTGAATATAAGGATGCACTGATGGAAAATCTCAAGCATAGTATCTCCAGGTACGGGCTTCGATGTTGCGATAAGGTTGTGTTTATCCCCGACAAAATATGCGAGTATGAATATCAGCAACACGCATGGAAATCATGAGAAAATGAGAATTTTATTTTGCACTAGTTTCAAAGAACTGACACAATTCCTTTCGAGATCGAAACCAGCTCTTCACACTTTGCGCTGAATATCGTGCGCCTTGAAATCTCGTCACCATTGTATGGCATGTTTTGCTCTTCTCCATGAAGTACTGGTTGTATCAGTGGTGGACAATGCCGTATGGATGGTCGAATCATAGGCTGAAGATCAGCATTGTAAGTGTTCCTGGAAAGTGGCTGAGAGATTCGCGTATCCCGAAGCAAACTTACCGCGACAAATTACGTTGAAGGACGTAAAGTTGCATCTTGAGAAATTTGGAAATTACAGAGCCCGAGGGAATGTGAATTTAGCCCTCGCACTAAGATATCCTCTCCAGAAGCGTAAAAGGAAGTTATATAACTACTACCCTTGAAAAATAGGAAAAAGGTTTCCTCGCATCGTGCTTTAATAAGCTTGACAGGCTATAAACATGTGGTGTATGAGTTGGAGACGCAATTTTGCCGGTGGTACCGCTGCTGGCCAGTATGTTACGTTCAGCATGTCTAAGATGCGTCGCTTACGGGAATATTCAACTAGGCGAAGAGTCAGAGTTATCACTGTCGTGTCTATCTTGTCTTGCGGAGATTAAAGACATTGATAAAGAGGTGGTAAGTCGAGCGAAAAGCCTTCAAACACGTGCAAAAACGTGATCCTACACACTATTGAGCCTGTGCGTCGCCAAGTTCCATGAAAGTAGAATTGATACTTTTCATCACGCATGCTGCCTACGTGATGATTGGTAGCGTCCGAGTAAAAATGTCGGCCTCCTGACTCTCGAGTCGATGTAGATAATGAATGTGGGCAGCTGCATTCCTGGATAGTCTCGGGCCCACTAGTAACGACGCATCAAGAGACCTTTTCACGTGCATAGGGCAGTCGATAGAATTCGCCTATCGTAAGCCTTACATTCCACACACTTAAATGCTCCAACACGACTGCAATTCGTCGCAAGCAGCACGTGCAATCACCTACAACACTTCAGTCCAACTAGTTTAGCGTACGCTCTATACTTTCTCATCTTCCCTTTGAGATTCTCTAGTATACGAATCCATCTATATGTTCCCTGTTCCTAGTCAGAAAAACATTCATTGACAAGGACAAAAAACAGTCGGAAAAATCATTTTATAGTATGCTTACGTACAGTACGACGTTTTATTTCGAGCGAATATCGTGGCATTATTCGACAACAAGCTAACAACATTCATGCAACATTACAGAATCGACCGCTTGTGAGCGCATCCCTGGTTATCTTTCGATAGCAACACCTTTCTTGCTTCAAATTGAGTCGCTCTGAAGCCACCGCGTCTTCCCCTCACGTTGCCTTTGGTGGGCACGCAGGATTTACGCTAATTACGTGAAGTTCGGTGCATCTCTCACTTGTTCAACGTGTTCTATAATGGCAAGTAAGACTTCGATACGAGCTGGATGCTGGTCCCTCTTTGGCGGGACTCCTTGGTTACAGCCACTCATTTGCATCGGAAGCCTATAAAGAGTATCGCACTCCTAGATGTTCATGTTTCTCACACAAATCTCAGGATCTTTGTCGCTTTTTGCACACATGAAGCTAATTCAAAATCTGCTAAGTTTACTCGCACCGATTTTAGGTTTTAGTTAATGTCAATAACGTACAACAACGTATTCCCTCAAGCTATTGCCGTTTTTTTACCAGAATAAATTTATTTGATGTGAGTCACACGAAAGGGGATGTCGATTGCATCCTTAATGCTCATTCATTGTTGGTTGAAAACTCGTGCTATACATTTCGTGCAAAATTTTTGATACACTAGACTCCAAAATTCAACCTTCATTCCATTGCACTCGGCTTTTTTCTAGCAGTCGATTTCACTGTATTCTACGTAGCCTGCAACGCACCTAACAAAAACGTCCATCAGACAGATCTGGTTAAGTGGACTGTACAAATGGATACATTTCAATTTATCATTTTTGTGTGAATTACACTGAATTATCGATTTGTATTGGGCAGTACACTATTCAATTCGAAATTCGAATAACGTCCTTGGAGCCACCTTTGGCTTATCACAGTGCGCGCTTGTAAAAGACGATTTTTTCGTTGTCATCAATAAATTTGCAATTGGAAAATGAGCGCCAGAGTGCTCGAATAGTTGGAGTGTTATCGACCATGTAAAAATCCCCCAGAACAGGTTTGATTGCATTTGTAGCTTCATGAGCGTGGTAAAATGGGACGCTTGAGAAGAGATGGTGTAAGACGTGGGTGTCGTTTACGTGATGGACGGCAGCATCAACATAGGATCCGAGCGAGCGATCGACACTACACAGAGCTCCACGCATCCAGTTCCATTCCGTGTCTCGAAAATGAGGTACAAATGTATCGGTGTGGTGCATATAAGTGATCAGTACCAGATATGCGTTCATGATCATAAAGGGGACGAAATAGAGATTGAACATTGTGTCAAATGAGGTACGATAAACTCCATAACCTAGCAATCCAATAAAAAAGAAAACGACCGCATCGCTCATCCAAATCATCCAGCGTTCTTTATCTCGGTACATGACAGCGTAAGGATTGTAATGACAGGCTGCTTTTCCAGTGTACCTCTCAGGTCCCGCGGCATTAAACACAAGATAACCAGGTATCCAGCCAACGGTAAACATTACAATCATTCTCCAGATGATGTACAGGGACGATTGTTCCAGGCTCTCGCTCCATATCCGCCTTTCATATGTAGACTTTGTTGGTGGAACAAAGACTTCATCACATTCGATATTAGCCGCGTTTGCATGATGACGGCGATGCGATATACGCCATCCGTGATAAGGCACCAAAAAAGCCCCATGTAAGATCATACCAATAGCGTTATTCAATAACGTGAATTCGGAGAAAGCCTGGTGACCGCATTCGTGAGCGATAGTCCATAGACCCATCATATGAACTCCTTGAAAAGACCAGTACACTGGCCAGACAAAAAATCGTAACGCATTCGGGAGAGCTGTGATATGTGTTGCAAGGTACAACAATGATGAACATATAATCAAATCTTTGATCAAGTAATACAGCGACGTTCCGAGTTCTCTCTTGAAACAATGAGGAGGAATGGCCTTGCGTATATCGTCCAATGTAAATTTCGGCTTCTCCAGCGGAAATGCCGGTGGGGCGCCTTCAACATGTACATACCCTGCTTCTGCTAGCGATACAACTCGATCCTGATACGCGCTCCTTTCGACTGATCCGGATGCATTCGTTTTTTCTGCATGTGTTTCTGCCGGTGCAGTTTTTCGGACGTTTGATCTGATTGCTGTCATGCCAATTTCAAAGTGATTCAGCCCGCTTTGTAAAATTTAATCGAGGAGAAATTAGCCCTACACCCAGCATGCCCCGATCAGATTTGCTCAGTTTTGTACATGGAAAAAGGACTGGCGCAGGCGAATACGAGTTTTACCGAATCAGATCACGTAAACGAGCTACCTATACTTTAATCAAGTCGACGGAATAATATCACGAATATGTCTTCTAAAGGGATCGCTGTGGATAAAGCAAAAGTTACCGGATAACAGAGCGACACGTAACGGCTCGACCAGCTTCGAAGAAAGGAAATAGTCAGCGTCTCGTTTAGATCGTTGTGATGAGTGCCCAACATGTGTTTTTTACATGGCAACATGCGAAGACAAAAATGAAGTTTTCACCTAAGGTGCGGACTTGATGCCATGCAAGAAGCGTATATTGCGCATGATCAGTCTGGTGAATTCTCTGCAGAAAAGCGCCTTTTTGAGTGTGTTTGCAGCTAATAACGAAAGCAGTAATCATAGAAACCTGTATTGTGACGGACCGTAGCTCCATACGCATCATCGTGCGTTGCAGAAACGTCAAGAGATGGAAGTATATCATGAAGCTTCGCGTGCAAAGCAAATGGAAGCCTAGGTGGATTGCTAGGAAGCAGAAAAGTTGTTGCAAATGTTGCGTCCCTTTTACAAATAAATTATTCGATCATCTGACTTGTTTCAGACCAGATGTGTTTGCTCTACTTCAATTCCTTAGAGTTATCTCCATGGTCTTTAAAGACGACAGCTGCCTCATGGCAGTCTCATCGTTGATACCCATAGCGCTAGTGTATTTGTATGAAGTATAAAGCAGACAACCTCGAGTAGAGTCAGACAAAAGTAAAACTTTTGACTATGATTATAAGAAAGCTAATGCGTGGTGGTCTTTTCTGCTTCTGAGTGAATCTTTGCACGTAAAAATTGGCAGCTGTCATCTTGACGTCATCTATGTGTCGGCGATGACAGTAATAAAAGGTCTGATTCAAGGATGCGTTGGAGGATATAGTAAAAAACCAAGTTGGAGATACTACCGTTGATATTTTAATCTGATTCCTCCAGTCAGCGAAATAATAAAGATTATTAAAGCCTTTGCAGCAACTTTGCATATCATACGGGACTGTGAACAGACAGTACATGCATTGATCCTTACGCTTTGCTACCTTCAAAATACTATGTAGCGTAGAATCGATGCTTCCATTCGATATTTAACTCGCAGTCATTCCAATTAGGTACCGGCTGACGTCTGACGGAATTCCGACTCATTGGCTTCAGAGTATCAGCAATATTGATTGGATGAATTGTGGCGGACGATGATTGAATAAAATCATGTCTTTTCGTTGATTGGGTAAAGATAGAGCTATTAATTGGCTCAATATATCCTCGTGCATTCGAGCCACGGAATGATTGTGCCACTGAAACGCGTGATCAACGTCACATTTGTGGCGATACTCCTGAGCTCTTTCACGTATGAATATGACGCGAAACAGAAAAATGCAGGGGGGAAAATGCTATCTGGCGAAGAGAAGATCGTTGAACTGCAAAAATTCGAGAAAGACGAGCTGATAAAAATGACGACGGCAACGTATAAAAAGTATATCTTACGCCCGAATCGACCATATCATTCGTTTGTGCTATTCACTGCACTTTCGGAACGTTTTTCTTGTGAAATTTGCCGGTACACTTCTATATCCGATCGGTTGACTCACTCTCATTGCCTGAATTGGCTGTGACTTCCTCCAGAACCATCAAACCAGACATTGGGTTGATAGTGAAATCTCACTCGCTTGCAGCACAAACTGAATTGAGTTCCCACGACGGCTTGCCGATATTTTTTATGGAAGCTGATTTTGACTCATGTTCCGATATATTCCAGATAGTACGCTCTATATGCTATGATTGTGTGTCTGCGTTCATCGTTTTCTCGTGCTTGTGTCTGGTAGCATGACGTGACGACAGTGCCATTTATCTTCTACATCGCTCCAAATCTGGATGAAGACACAAATGAAGCTTTACCAAAAAAGATGGAAATCCGAAAGCGAGATATGTTGAGTTTCGGTACCTCAGGACGGCGTGCAGATGATTTGCGGGAGTTTGTGGCCAGGAAAACAGGTTTTGAGGTACGTGAGTCTTCTGGCTTGACGTCTCATTCCTCATCGACATTGTATCAGATTGTCTTGCTGGAATCAAAAACAACTTTGTACATGCTTGTGGCCAGTGGTTTGGCTGTAATCTTTGTTGTCGGCTTCATTGCGGCACGCAACACAGATTTCATTCTGAGCAGGATCCGACGCAAAGCACTCTGGATGACCGTCTCGTTGGTATGTGTCGTGTCTGGAGCTCATTGCTGGTCGATCTTAATGCATCAAATGTAGCTATTCTATGGACTTTCGGTTTCAGGGATGGTCTATTGTATCATTCGCAACCCCGCTCCATACCACATGACGCAAAAGGGCATACAATATTTCCATCCCGATGGTCGTTCACAATTTGTTTATGAAGGACTTATTGTTGGTGGGCTGGACATTATGGCGGCTTTTTGGATCATTCTGATGTCACAATGGGCCATTTATCTGAAGAAACCGTATGTGCGCCTTCCTGCGACCATTTTCTGCGCAGCTGGATTTATCATCATGTACAAGGCCATGATTACTTGCTACAGCGCTAAGAATCGTTGGTACAAAGGCTGGATGGGTATCTGACTGCTCAGAGACATAGTGCACTGACATTGAATGAAACATCAGATTTTTGTCCCCTGGAGTATTTCCTTACCTGGATCAGCGGCAGAGTATTGGTGCAATTCAATAGCGGGCGCGTCTTTTGTATCCACTCGTCTCTCATCAACATGCACCGTCCCGTAGGTCTACACTCGCTTTACCTTATGGTACACCAGACTGAACTGTCAATAGCCGCTCCATGTTACAGCCAAACGACCAAAGTTTCTGACAAGATTTCGAGTCCCTGTATAAATATGATCCTCACTGGAGGTCTGACCGAGTCGCTGACCACGTGCTACTTAGCAGTGTCGGTGACGTACACGACGCTCTCAATTGGCTTTCCTGCAGGACAGCTTTTGGCGATAACATATCATTAAAATCCACGCCTTTATACAACGAAGAAAGCCACCAGTCATCACTTGATTCGGCATCGATTAACTTCTCCGAAAGAGGCTTTGATGCATGTGCTGCCTGCACGCTTTCTCCATTCGTGTCAAATTCTGTTTTTGATTCCTCGCATTGGGTTTCCTCAGTACGATGCAATCGTTTCCACATAAGCGGCGAAACACTCCACCAATTTTCTTCACTTTGTGGAGCTTTTCCATCCTCTGGCATCAGCATTGACCGATTAATCTTCTCAATCTCCCGTTGAATTGTGCTCAATTTCCAAAATTCGCATTCCATATATAACGACCGTAGCAGTTCTGTATCTTGAGGCAGTCGATTATCGCGAAGAGCGATCAAAATGTGACGAAATAGCCACCTAGACGGGCAGATTAGCGCGAGCTTATTCGGTAAAGATTCTGCTCATACCAATCTCTATCTTGGAAGCTGTACCGTCCTTCTTCTATCGTTGTCACAGGCGCATCTGGTAGCGCCAATGCAGCCAACAGCGAATCTGGATCCTTCCGCGCTGTAAGCATCGATATGTCAAATCGCTTATCACCGATAAAGAGGATGATTGCAGGCTTTTCTTGAAAACAGGGCTTGCAAAACCAATCATCGCTCAATGAGGCTTCGAAACGCTCCTTTTCCGAGTCTAGTAACGCATCAACAAGTCTGAGCTTTCGCTTCTCGTGGCGAATGTATGCGCGTTGTTTGGCCAGCTACACAATTGAATGAGTATAAATGCAATTGCTTTTTTTCAACGGCGTACGCGCTGCAGTTCGAGTTGAAGCTGATGCTTTTTTGTTTCCACAACAGTTTGATGTAATAACAGGTGATTTGTTTCTTGTTTGTAAATGCTTTTCTGTAAATCCAACGTTTTCTTTTTCGCAAAAGACTCTCGAGAAAATGAAGAATTCATTAGTGACTGGTCTCGTCGAGCTGTCGATTCAAAACGCCCAGTAAATACTTCATGATAGAAACCATCGACAAGGCTTATTTGGGATGATTTTCATGCTAATTTGCTCGTTTTAGTGAAGCGAGTATCTTAAGTTCGTTGACAATTCGTTTGCATGTCGAAGCGAAGAAAAGGAGTTTCGCTGGAAGAAAAACGTGAGCGTCTCCTTCAAATATATCACGAGTCGAAAGAGGTTTTTAATCTAAAAGAAGTTGAGAAGCTGGGCGCAAAAGCGGGCATCGGTTCGATTCGATCTCTGTCGCAGTATTTGCATACCTTTCTCATGAAAGGTTGTATACTTAGTGCTCCAGACCATTAAAGATGTGAATCAAGCACTGGTCGATGACAATTTAGTTGATTTTGATAAGGTACCATTGAAATCTCGGTCAGCATCGGCTGAATAGAGCGTTCTTACGTAAAGATTGGATCGGGTAATTACTTTTGGTCATTTCCAAGCAAATTTTCCGAGCAGAGAAAGCGAAAACGTGATGAATTGCAGCAAAAGTATCGATTATTGGAAGAGCGTGTTACAAGCACTCAAAATGCTATTTTAAAGGAGCGTGAGCTCCGAGTCGAATCGGTATCTCGCTCATGCGTTATTATTGAGCAAGAACCTCAGTTCACAATAGCTATGCTGTAGAATGAACGTGCAGAAAAGCTTGCTCGTATGGTTGAACTTGAAGAAACTCTATCGATCATGAAAGAAAAAGTCAAACAATTCGAGGAGAATGATCCAAAAGTGCTAAACGAATTGGGTACATTGATACATAAGCAAAGTTGTCGATGTTTGTCAAATTGTTTATTTGCATAGAAAGCTCTGTCAAGAAAGTGAAAGAAGGAGCAGATCGATGGACGGGTTTGTTCATTGAACATCGATGCAATTTCCAACTCGCTCATCACTCTTATTCTTTCCTTTAGATAATATATTCAATCTAAGATCCTGGGTCGTGCAAAAGCGAGGCGTACCGACGGGCGAGGTTTGCTCCATCATGTAGCCACTTTTCATGATGCTCACCTATTCTGATAATCAGGTTGACAAGTGGCTTGGAATCAAGGACGACTTCGATTACGTCGAGTAAATATCCTCCGGTCAGTCTATTGGTTTTGATTTAATGCAATGGAGAAAGATGCACCTTAATATCATCCCTTCTTCTCATTTATCGATGGACATCTTGCATACAAAGCTGAATTCTCTGACAATAGGCAGCATGCTTGGAGAAGAGCACACGCTTCGTTATGTAGATAGGGCGGTTCAACAAACATCAATAAGAAAAGCAGCTTTGTGACATTACGCTTAAAAATTACGAACCGCAATACGTTTAAAGGTATCGAACGGCAAAAACGCTTCTGACTCGAAATTTTTGAATTTGAGCTCTTTATCATTCCAAAAAACTTTGATAAAATACTCCGATGTTGAAGCAGATGAGTTCTGATAGATTTCAAAAGTGACAATGGTCGCGTATGGCGGCAATGTTTGGTTCGTGTCGAGATCTAACGCATTGACAAGTGACACAAGCGTGCAGTCATGACACGAAAAAACCGAAATTTTGGGTCCTCCAAAGTCTTGAACTCTTTTTTCCAAAGACATCACTTCCTCCCCGAGAACTTTCTGCAGATGTGAGGTCAATTCCTGTATTCCATTTGAGAAAAAAGTCGTGCCGAGTCCTTTGTGGGAAAAGCATTGGTACCAGAGCGCGGCATCGGCATCCACCACATCAGCATAAATCTCTTCAGTGACGCCTTGTGGCCACTCAAGATTATGAGCTTTCTTACATGTCAATACATCGCGAACTAGAAAGAGTGTCACGGTAAATATCATCTTACTACGAGGTATTATACCACAAACACGCACCAGCAGTCCAGTTGACCGGATCTGTGGAGGGTATTTGAAACAAATCACGCACACAGGCCTCGGTTTTCTTGATTTTAGCTTGTACTTGTGGCTCCAATTCCTGCAGATACAATTCCTGCATGCGATAATATATTTCCGGTGAGTGCTCAGGAACAACTGTCTCGATATTTCGAGTTCGTATATGGAATTTCGGGCTTTCACCATTCTTCTGCTTGAACAAACCGATCAACAAAGCCTGTGCTGATTGTATAGTCCGATAATAGTTGGTAGACGTGGCGTATACCGCTTCCGAATGAATCGCTTCATTTTCAAATAAATGATGATATCGTTCCCATAATTTGGCACCTTTTTCTTCCAATTGAACCATTCCCTTTTTCGTCAAGTGACCGCCTGGATAACGCCCGCCGTCACTTGGATCACAGTAGGGTGGTACTGTAACATCTGCCCCCACCACCTTTGCAATGCCGTGTAATTGCTCGATTTGCTCTGGTTCAAGAAGACTTTTTCTCCAGAAATTCATTTCCTCATCGCTTAATTTAAGTAAGCTGTTCAAATCCGTGTAAATTGGAGTGCGATCTCCATGTCGATTGAATACGATTACGTGTCGGAGCTCCATGAGCGATGCGGTTCAGTAGCCAGTAAACGAACTTGAGAAAGTATCGAACATAACAAAGTTCGATATCAAATGCGTGCAACATAAAGCGCGCGGAAGTTTACTTTATTGGCTTGGTAACACGCACAACGACATAGACGACAGCAAAAAATATCAAATACGACAGCTACGCCGATAGTTCGCTATTGGAACGATTTCGTGGATGGTAAAACCCTTCCAACGTGAGGAACAGCTCTAATACTTGAAGGAGCCGGAAGGGTTCTTCCATACCCGGGAGGCTCATGCTGATTACTTGTACGTTTTGTGCGGCGATTTTTGCTGCTCCGTGTAGCCTCAAAACCGATTTTTTTCGAAAGATGTCGCTGGATGTTCGACTTGGAATTTGACTCTAATGCAAGAACGCGACTTTGTAATTTTTCAATGGCGCTTTGGTATATACTTTCCATTTGGGTGACCTGCAGAAAACTCAATATTGCGAGTGGATAAGCGACAAAGAGAACTCACGATAGTCTGGCCATCTTGATGCTGCTCTAGTTTGGACTCAAGTAGCCGTGTTTGAGCTTGTGCGTCCGACAACTGTGGAAGAGGCACAGATGAACGTTTGCCAAGTAAAGAGGGAGTGTACTCTCGCGCACCTCTTCTTGAAGGATTTCGACTTGCTTCTGGTTGGCCTGCTGCCGCTCATGTTGTAATTTATCGCGATCTTTGATCTCTTGCAGTAGTTCAGCAATGCGATCCGTTGTTTCTTGCTCCAATTGAAAAAAACGGTGCTTGAATTCTTTTAATTCCTGTAAAGCTGCCAATGTTTGTGTTTGCTCGTTCTCAAGCTCAGACTTTACACAATGCCACTCTTGTGAGGCTTCATTAGCGGCTTTGCGGTATGTTTCGACCTGAAGATCACACTTTGTCTTGATCTCCAAAACTTCGTCTTGATATTTCGCAAACAAATGCTGCAGTTGGGCTTGTACAGCTGACGGTACGGTTTCCAAAGCATCGGCGTGAGCACCTTCATGCGGCATCGATCCACCCGCTTGCCAATCGACTCGCAACGCACCACAATCAAATTCCAACTGCTGTATTCGGAGCTGAGCTTTAAGCAACTGATTCTCTAACTCCATTTCCTTATCTTGACCTCGCTGGATGGTGATTTCCAGTGTATGCATCGCCTCTTCCTTCTCATCGAGACGTTGCTGCGTCACTTGATACAAAGCCTTGTAATCCGTCGCCAAGACATTTTGCTGAGCTTTGACAAGAATCTGCATCGCTCTTTGCCCAAACAAAAGTGTTGAAAGCGTCTCCGAAAGCTCCATTTCCGATGGGCTTGCTGTGATGATAAGAGCTGTCTTTGCATTTCCACCTAAACTGGATTGTAGTAATCTGGTGAGCTTACTATCTCGATAAGGAATATGAGGCTGTTTCTTGCTCAGAGCGGAAATACAGTTGCCCAAAGCTGAAAGTGACAAATTGATCGCTTTCAATTCCGAGATATGACGACCAGTAACAAGACTCTTCTTAACCCGTTCGGATCCAGCAAGATCCACACAAAAAAGCTGGCCGATTTTGACTCGATATGCCTGAGTGATGTCGTCCGTTCCTTGATGATGAAGCTTTTCTTTTCGTTCCAAACGCACAATCAAGATAGCATGACTTCGACTGGAATGAGCGTTCATGCTTGTCCCAGCAACAGCTCGATTGCGATCTCCTTTTGCAACACAAGACAGACACTCATCGACACTATGAACCCGCAAATTCGTAGCGCCATCTACGTATATCCCTCCTCGTTCCGGATGATCTTCACGAAGCAGTAAGGACCCTGGAGGAAGAAAAGGGTCCAGCAAATCGAGCAAGCGCTCGCAATATATTTGGACATAGCTCACATAAACCGCGGTTTGACCAGCGGTGTTGTCAGCGGCATCTAATTGCTGTAAAAAGACAAGTCAATCCCATTTTTTAGCATGTTGTCGGACGTACTCTGAAAATATCTTTTAACGCTCGAGGAATGATACCAAAGCGATCATCAGCGTCGTCTGTCGCCAAATTCACACGGGAAGAAGTGTCACCCATCATTGTGTACGTCTTCCCTGTCGACGTTTGCCCATACGCGAGAATCGTGCCATTGTATCCGTCCAGAACGTCTTGAACGAGACGGGAGGCGACTTTGTCATAAACGCTCTTTTGGTCACAAAAGGGCTCAAAATTCGCATCAAAATGAAAATCTTTCGGTGGGTCTTGAAGCACTCGAAGTGATGTCGACGATAGCGATACAATCTTTGCATCCTTCGCGTTGATATCGTTCAAAGCGGCTGAGTCGATTGCTGTAGAAACTGCGCTTTCAGCCTCCGTGTCAGTCGCATAATTCTGTCCTCGAATTTCTCGCGGTAGAAATGGACGTACACGACAGAACACCCGAACGCGTTCGTTTCGACCTTCTGTCTCCATCACATGAACGAAATGAAATTATAAATAAGCGCTTAGGAGAGTATGTCGCGGCATGCGATGTGCGCTGCGCTCGTAAAGGAGAAGAGTTTACGAGCTTCTACTTCCCCTCTGCTACGTCACACACAGTCATGAGAGTAACACTTGTGCTCGAGAGCTCTCTCCATTGAGAATACATTATCTCTTAGTACGCGTAATTGAGTGAGAGAATGCGAATTGCGTGCATTAATCATTCATTCGGAAAAAAAGCGCTCCATTTGGAATTTTAATGATTCCGAGTCACACGTTGCAGCTATGAAACTGAGAAAAGCGATTGGATGCACAGTGATGTTCATGCTCATTCAAATGACCGGTGGATACTTTGCAGGAAGCCTGGCTGTCATTTCGGATGCAGCTCACCTGTTAATGGACGCAGGAGCATTTTTCATTTCGTTGCATGCGATTTATATGGGAAGTTATCCTTCCACCGCCGAACGGCCTTTTGGGTATCAACGCGCGGAAGTATTTGGAGTTTTAATGAGTGTTTTGGCCATTTGGATCGCTACGTTGTGGCTCATTTTCACAGCTTCCATTCGCTTAATCGTCGATGAGAATGATGATCATGTTGATGGGAAAATTATGTTTTTTGTCGCGTTATTTGGCTTGTTCTCTAATGTCATTTTGATACAAGTACTTGGTCATAATTCTCACGCTCATGGGAGTCACTGTGCATTGGAGAGAAATGAGCGTCAGGAATCACCACTGCTCTCAAACAAAACGAATCAAGACAAGATGGAGTCAGCCACATCCGTCCTCGCGCACGAGATCGTCGGAAATGAAAATGTTCGAGCCGCATACATCCACGTGATAGGAGATCTTATACAGAGTTTGGGCGTTTGTATTGCTGGTGCTTTGATATGGTACAATCCGAGCTGGCAACTCGCTGATCCCGTTGCTGCGATTGTCTTTGGCTTGATTGTGTTTGGAACCACACGAGACATTTTCAAGCGTAATCTTGATGTGCTAATGGAGAGCAGCCCGCCTGGAATGAATATCAAGTCATTGGAGGTAGAAATAAACGCTTTGCAGCATGTCTTGGAATGTCATGAAATTCGAGTTTGGTCAATTTGTATGAGTAAAGTAGCTGGGATGGTTCACGTGACACCAGTGTCATCGAATGCTGCTGGCAAGGCTTTGAAGGAGACTCGACCGCTGCTCCAAGCACACGGTATACAGATAGAGACCGTGCAAGTAGATATAGACTGATCATTTGAAGTACAAGCACATTCAAATCTTTTCATGAGTCTCGGTAGATACACTTGCTTGCAATGGCTTTTGATGGGTCGAATTGGAAGGTTTCTCGGGATCTTTTGCTTCTCTCTTGGACTTGAAAAAATCGAGTAGCCAGAAACCACGTGTGGTTTGATGTCCTTTGAATATTTCTCGAACGATATCTTTGATGGAGAGAATGCCGGCCAATTCGCATTCTGGACGGTCTTTACGCATGATTCCAGTGACAGGAAAATGTCGGAATGGCTTGGAAACTGCTTTTTTCCAGCACATTTCTAATGTGTCGTCTACGTGAAGCCTCGAGACGATCTGTGTGCACATATCGGTGACCAAAACCTCATTCGGATCGCGTTTTTCGTTCAAGACTTTGACGAGATAATCTTGCTCGGTGAAAATACCGTGTACGCACTGATCTTTGTCGACAATGAGAACAGAGCCAAAGTCATGGCGTACCATCGCCTCGACGGCCTCAGCGACCGAAATATTGTCGTCCATGCGCGTATTCAAAATCAGTTTGATGCTTTTGTGCTTTTTCTTCAGCATGAGACCCGCAGTAACTGAATCAACGCAGTAAGTTATCGAGTCGCTGGATACTCATGGTCTTACCTTGGGAAGCCGTGCTGCTTTTATTTTTTTTGTCTTCACCCGTTGAGGTAGAATCCGTCTCCATACCTCCGACTTTATTGATTGTAGTGCCGGTTTTGCCTTTTGGAGACGAATTTGACTTGGCATTTTCAACCTTGTAAGCTTCCATTTCTGCATACGCTCGGACAATGTCTTTGATCGACAAAACAGAACGCATCGAATCAATAGGAACACTTCCCTGTTGCATCGTATTCGAATTCGAATTTCCACTAATTACTACCAAATGTCGAAAATTTTCTTTGATCATAGTCGCAAGCGTGCTACAGCCAAACAGTTGATATCATTGATATTTCCTTTGTTAGAACGCTACTCACTCAATAATGGTCATCGACGTTGGAATGCACATGACATGAGATGACATCACATCTTTTATGAGAGCTTTTTTTTGGAAATACGTTCGAGGTGACGTCTTTTTTAGTAAGTCTCGCTCCGTAATGATACCAACGACACCCAAGGAATCTATACAATCGTAACAGAAGACGTCAGAAATTTCAAGAGAATGTAACATGACGCTGACGATCCACCTTGCGTCACAAGAAGGACACCAATTTTATTGGCTACCATCATCGAAACAGCATCTTGCACGGTTTTCTATGTAAGCAGCTAAGCAGTCGATTCGAATTCGAATCCAAACTTGTAACATAGATCTTACATCGTAAGAGATACTTTTCCATGTTCCATAATTTTGTATCGATTTTCTTCCTTTGTCGTTCAAAGCTTGAGCCGCCAAAACATCGGCAATTGTTATTATTTGCGAGGTCTCAGCACCAACAGATGTCAATTTCTGTTGCACACATTCCATTTCGCAGACTTCCGATGTCGCAGGCGCTGGTTTCGTCTCTACTTTTTGTGTGCTTGTAACTGATGACTTTCGGATCTCATCGTGGACAATTTTTGTTGCACGGTTTTCTGCCGGTTTTTGCGGTATAGGTGCATTTACAGATGTGGATAAATAAACCATACGCTGATTTCCATACATCCCATTTTTCAAAAGCGGTGAACGAGGATACACACGTCTAGGAGAGCGAGCAAAAGCGCCTGAAATGGACGTGCAGAATCGACTTCCAAGCATCAAGAAACGATCAACTTCTGATTGGTTGTTAATACATCCAATCAATTGCGTTCGTAGCAAATGACGCAGTCATCATTGATTGGTTAATTGTATCGATAGTCAGTAAGAATTCAGACAAATAGCTCCATTTCATTGGCTAAATTTGCTCCTGATGCAAGTGAGCGTCGATGCATCGCTTCTACGACGTATTCCACTAAAAGAAGCTCTTAAACGGTAGCAATGTCAATGTCAGCGTCCATTCGAGCGCGAAGTAATACATCCCCAGAGCGGTCGAAACGTAAGTGTAACACACCATATCGTTTAACGACGGTAGGTGAAACAGAAGGAAGGAATCTTGCATGCCTCCCCAAGACCTCATTTGTTCCAACGAGTGATGCAGCTTCTACACGCCCTACAACCGCAATACGACCAAATATCCCAAGCGATACTGCAGCTTTCTCAAGGAATTCGGCACAAACTTGTGTATCTTCTCCTTCTATCTCGTCCGGTGGACCTCGTCCAGAACTGCAGCCTGAAGAGGTTCATTATCTGATTCAAAAAGCGAACGAGTCATGCGCTGCTGTTATTCGACACGCTGAATCCTTAACGCGTCATAAAAAATGGCAGTCGGCCGGGAAGTATCGCGGTATTTCACTGTATCGCGGAAATGACCTGCGGTTGGGGACTGTTGCTGCTCCAAATGACGCCTCTCAGTCGAATGATGTACCTCGAATTCCTCAATCAGAATCACTTAGTGGCGTTGTGACAGTTGTTGGATCTATTGAGGACGTAGCAAAGTATTTCGATCAACAGACTACAAGTGAAATAAGACGAAAACAGCTGGATGATGTGCTCGATACTTCGGTTTTGTACCCGATAATCTCTGGAAAACCAAATGCTCCATTGTATCGAGTTGCTGTCAAGTATATAGCTTGGGAGGCTCCATCCAGTTGGACTCGTGGTCGTGATTTCTGTTATATCGAATGTCAAAACACATTTCGTCATTCTTCTGGTCGAAGAGGTTGGGTCCTAAGTATGCATTCGATACAAATGCCAGCTTGTCCAGAACGACCAGGAGTTGTTCGATGCAGTGTCTACAACTCTGGGTACGTCGTAGTCGAGTCGAGTAAGCCAGGATGTTTGGATATTCTACACATTCTTCAGCTTAATTTCAAAGGTCATTTACCAGCGTTTTTAGTTATGCAAGCACTTAAGCGAAAAATGGGCAATTTGCTTCAAATTCGACGAGAGCTATTATCGTCTCGTATTCAGCACCGTACGATACTCCAGCACAAAGAATTAGCTCCCAAGAATGCACGTTCGACTTGTACTTGCTGCTCGAGAAAATTTAGCTCTTTTTTTGCTCGCAAAACACGTTGTCGAATTTGTGGCCAAGTCGTTTGTCATTCGTGTGCTCCATTAATGAATTATAAAACTGCCGACAAGCATGGAAATGTCATCAACAAAACACGTATTTGTACAGGATGCTTTCGAAGTAGCAACTCGATGGACACCGTACAGCCTCTGCATTCACAAAACGAAAGCGATACTCGACATACATTTGGTTCCACCTCACAATTTGATGGGAATAGTACATGTACGTCGATGAGTCTCGGACACAGTGCAATTCGTTCGAATGTGTTTGATAAGGCTCTTGATGGTCGAGAAGCGGCAGTGCAACGTCTTACGATCGATAGGAAAGGGAATCAAGTCGATGACGATCCAAATATGAGAACGTTTATATGGATCGATTCAAAACCAAACGATGAGCAGCCGATTGCGTTGTTGGAGCAACCAAACACTTTTGATAAGACGGATAGCGAGAGATCTTCGACTCGTCAAGCAGAGCCATTAAACTCGTTGAGATTCTCTCATAGACGCGTAAGTCTAGGCACCACCAAACGGGCTATGGGTAAACGACTTACGGAAATGAGCGCTTCCGAAAGGATGGAATGGATACAAAACACGTATGACCAAGGCGGACAACTGCAGACTCAACCACCGCCATCTCGTGAAGGCAGTTTTGTCAGCAAAAGGACCAGCAGCTGCTCAACATTGCGTCCCAGTGGTCGAATATCTTTAGGGAAGGCATTTAAAACAGCTATACCTGGATCATTAAGCGGAAGCAAACTTCTTATTTCCACACTCAACTACGATACATTGGATGTCGAACCAGGTCGAATAAAATCAGTCTCTCGCCAACGATGTAATTCACTCGACGATATTCCGATCATCTCCGTATCGTCTTCGAATAATAGCGTCAAAGCCGAAGCCACAGATTCGATTCAATTTGGCACAAGTAGTTTGATGTATCAGATAGACAGCTATGATGATCGAGTAAGCTGTCTTGAGCCAGAACCAGAGCCTTCGTTAAACATCGGCGACATCAGAACGGATAGTATTGGCAGCAGTCTGCCGAGCACAGGTGATAATCAAATTGATTGGGATCCATCGACTTTTCTCTCATCCTCAGGGATCTCGACTTTGCACGACGATGATGTTTCGAGAGAGGAAGAAGGCGAAGATGATATTGAAGTAGTGGTCGACGATGATGAAGAGCGAACATCCGTTTTCTGTGATTTGGGAACGTTTGGAAATAACCCGCTTGATGCTTCCGACGAATATATCCCGGGATTTTTTGATGATGATCGATACTCCACCTCCTCGGACTACCGTCCATCGAGTTACTTTGACGACGATGATGATGCTGCCGATGAGTTCTCTGTCAAAATGTCGGACGAAGCGCTACATATGACGCAATTAACGCATTCCTCATCCAACTTGCAACGTCTTCAAGATCGAATGGTGAAGAACTCGACAGAGTTTCGAGATACCGAAGATATGCTTGTTGTCGAGGAGGAACACACCAAACGAATGCAAGAGCTCGATTTCAAGAAATTTGTGTTCACACGAGGAACTGTGGAGCCTGGAGACAGTGAAGCTAAAGACTTTACAACGTCTTTACCAAAAGTGAGTATGAAGACAGAGAACGCGGAAGACTGGCGGACTTCTTCATTCATCAAAAGCGTTCATCAACAACACCGAAATCGTATGCAATCGCTACAAATGAAAATGCAAAATTTGGAAGAAAATGATGCCAATGGGAGCACATACGGATCCAGCTATCGAAGCAGCGGCTTTGCTGAGAGTATGAGATCAACGTCATCATCAACGTCTATGATGGAGAAAACAACTTTATAATCGTTTGCTCGCTGCATGAGTCGATGTATCAGTCAAACAATTGTGCGACATGGTCACTGGCTTCAGCACACGCGGCTTTATACGTCCAAAAAAGCCAAAGACCTGAACGCTTGGCATCGTAGAGTATATATCGGATGTCTATAATATAAGTCTGATGACGATGCTCAGGTTTCTCGCTTACTTTCCATGTGGAATGCGATCCATTTTGTGCCAACTTTTGTTGTGCTCCACGCTTCAGCTTCGAGAAGGATTCACCACAAAAACCTGGTCCAGAATGTCTTTGATGGAATTGAGCTGAAGTGATTCTGCTTTTTTCCAAAGTCTGTAATTCTGATGCGCTTGATCCAAAATCGTTTTGAACTCGACTTTAAACATGACTTCTGCAAGCACTTCGAAAAATGGAAGCACAATGAATTCAAAAAACCCAATTTGATTCTTGGCGCTGTTCTCGTTGGCACGATTCATAAACGGTGAGATGTCAAGGCCTAGTAGATGCTCATCGTCGCCTTGCAAGAAGAATTCCTCGATGATATAATCCGACCAGCGAGCATGAAGTCTTCCGACTTTAGCTGAATGACCCAGATCAGCGCATTTGATCACAGCTTTCATAATCATAATCGGAGAATGGATCACCTCTGTGGTCTCCCGAGATATCGCGGCTGCTTTAAGCGCCTGAACCACCTGTAGATGCATACTCAAGTCAGTCGACAGAACAATCTCAATAATCGCTTTCCGAACTTCCGCATAAGACCCGGGAGCGAGTCCACTAAAAATGTTACATGCTGGGTCTTTGACAAGGAAGAAAGCTTCGGCTAGATGCATATGCTCTAAAACGGAGCAATCGCTATATAAAATAGCGAGATCGCTTCCGTTTTTGGTCATGAAATAATTACTCTTCCCAGGATGCCGAAAATCATGAATTGTGGCAGCGATAAGAGCTGCAAATATCTCCTGATAGTTGAGCAATTCCTGGATGTAACCATTATCCAAAACCGCGATAATATGTTCGACCGAATTGACCACATCCGCGCCGTGTGTATTGTTGTGCTGAGAGGTAAGTAGTAGGCCTTTGAGTACTCTGTGATATAAAACATTGGAAGAAGACTTACGTAGGGATTCCGAAAGTACCCATTGTCCACGAACCAGAGAAAGTTGATCAAGATCGTTTTGTCGACGGAACAAAGCTGGAAGAGATCGTGCTGTTCAAATGCGACATATGTGATGAATGAGATCGGACGATTGCCTGTTATCGAGGCAATGTGTTGGAGATCCGCGTTCCACCCATCTCGATCAATCAATGCGGCAACTGTAACCATGAGATCTTCTTCCAATATCGAGACATCAGGATGTAGCCGTGATTCATTGTATTGATCTGGTCCACGATAGAGTGAATTTTTGGACGGAAGTGCTGGGTAGGATGCTGCTGATGGACGGGTTCGAGTGTATGAGATGTTAGACAGCACTGTGGTGGCCCAGCTCTTTGTGTCGCGATCCATATCGCTTCCTCGAGCGTGTTGGAGCTGCTCGTAGATATCCGGTGAGAAAAGATCTTGGCCTTTTTCCGTCAATACATGTATGATTCCGTCGAGGTTTTCCTTCAGTTCTGGTGATAACGATGCATGCTGATGTAAATTCTTCAAATCAGCGATGACTTTGGTCATTGGTGAATCAAGATCCATCGTTTTTGTAGTAGATTCATTTTTCTGTCCGACAATTTGCTTGAGAGATTTATTTTCGCTGATAATAATTTGTTTTTGCAGCAGTGTGGCGCGAGCTTTTTCTTCGACCAGTTTTGCGTGCAGAAAATTGAGTCGTAGAAATCGATCGGTTTGACGCATTCGAAAATTAAGGATCACTGTCACTGATGAAAGCGTCAATAAGCTGAGAAACTTTTCCACCTCTGTCTGCACGGAATGAGATTCTGGGAACATAAGCACCGAAGTGTAGATGAATCCAATGTTGACTGTCATGCTGGTTATCATATAGTGATAAGGACTCAGCTTGAGCAGCGGGGCTATTGCCAGGAGTACCAGAGGCCTTAAAAGACTGTACGTACGCTCCACGCTCGGTAGTACAACTACATAAAGAGCCCGCATCTTTACTTATTACCAACGCCAATAATGCTGATACATGAAATTCTCTTACCTTTGGCCAAGTAGAAAGGGATCAGCGATGGTGTAGTCCCCGTGTAATTCCGATACTTCCACCAGGTCGTCTCATTGCCCAAGTGAATGACTTGTGAGATGTTTTGAAGCCCTATTGGATTCTTACTGCTGATAAATTCCGCAATGTAATTGAAATCCTCCAAGAAAATTTGATTGTGAAAACCACACAATGGAAGTAAACTGTGTGCGATTTCCGCTAAAACAAAGCAATGCATGATCGCACAGAGGTATATGGGCTCATACCCGCTGAAGCGTTTGGCTCGACAGAGCGATAATAGAATAGGAACAGGTAGTATGACGATAATGCAGCTTAGTATGATGTTTGAAATTGCTAAAAGGCGTCTAGGTCCATCCTCATAATAAATTAAAACAATGTTGTGCATGATATACGCAAACAGCGCGACCCAGCATCCGACGGCGGCAAAACACGCAGGTTTCAAATTCGTTTGGATAAAGTAGGCCTGATACTCCATTTCTGCAAGTGTATTGAGGCAGAATGAATTTGTCAGATAGTGGAAACCATACTTCTCTTCCATCTGCTTGGTTAAGCGAGTTGAATCGCGATAATCCTGGCTGGATCGCGGAAAGATCACAGTGGACAATGGAAGGCTAAAAGAGGAACGTCGAGAAGATTCATCTTCTGATACTGTGATTCCTAGTAAGGTAGCTGATATAGTCGAATTCACCTTTTTCTTATCCATCTTCTGCGCTGTATCAATGGCGCTACTTGGTTCCGGTGTCATCGTCAGACCGATCTCGAAACGGCGTGCATACTACCGTAACGGTTACCAGTTCGTTAACTGCTATATCGGTTATCGGTAGAATTTTCGCCATTACCAATACTTTTGGTATCTCATTTTTCCCGTTAAATTGTTTCTTTACTCTTAATCCTGTCGTTTTCCTCCTTTGCGCTTGTGCACTAGTACATTTTCTAAACGCTCAATTGTATTCCTATTGTATTGTCCTGTACACTACCCGCGCTTGTATTACAGAATTTATCAAAGTTTTCGTATTTTGTACCGATGGACGCGGATTGCAAAACCTTATGGATGGGTGACATTCAATTGAATTGGGATGAAGCATACATTGGCTCGTTATTTGCTTCAGCGGGTAGCGTATGACTCCTTTTTGTCTTATTTGCGCGTTTAAACTCATACACTCACTTGATAGTGGAGCAGCCTTCTATTAAATTGATCCGAGATAAAGTCACTGGGTATCCTGCTGGATACGGGTTCCTGGAGTTTCCATCGCAACAAGGCGCACAGGCTGTTTTGAACACTTTTAATGGGCAGATTGTTCGTACGTGTTATCATGTCGACACGTTGGATTCATTTGACACTTGCTTTGTAGCAAACACAATTCATCGATTTCGTCTAAATTGGGGTGCTGGAGGTCGACGGATTGACACAGTCGAAGATCATTCGATTTTTGTTGGAGATTTGGCCCCAGAAGTCAGTGATGAGTTACTTTTGAGTACATTCTCGACGAGATTTTCAAGTGTGCGTGGAGCCAAAGTCGTGATTGATCCTGTTACTCGGATGCCAAAAGGCTTTGGATTCGTGCGTTTTGGAGATAAGGGGGAAGCGGATCAGGCACTACAAACTATGAATGGCGTATATTGCTCGTCCCGACCGATGCGAGTGAGCGTGGCCACCGATCGAACAAAGACACGTGGTATAATGCCACCTCCAATTAGCTACCCGGTAGTTGGGACGGGGAATACTGAGGAAGAGGGAGCAAATACGACAGTTTTTATAGGTGGTCTAGACCCCAGTACAACAGAAGATGATCTCCGTGCACGCTTTGGCGTTATTGGAGAGATCATGTCGGTCAAAGTTCCACCAGGTCGAGGATGTGGATTCGTGCAATATGTTACCAAAGATGCAGCAGATGTCGCGATCAATCAGATGAACGGAGCTCTCATCAATGGTGTCAAAGTGCGATGCGCTTGGGGAAGATCTGCAGCCGCGAGATTAGCTGGTTCCAGTGTTCCTGCAGCCGGTTATTATCAGCAGTATCCTTACCAGCAACCGGCGTATCAAAACGCTTATGGGTACAATTATTTTCCTCAGGGATATGCACAGCAACCAGGATCATATACTTATAATGCGTATGGAGGATACCCTCAAGCTGAAGGAATGGCATCAGCTTACAATCAACAAGCTTCGATTACAGGGCAATCACAGTCCACCACTCATGGCGGCGCTAATTCGCAAATGTTACATCAACCTTATCAAGGATCTCAGCGACGTGATCCTTTCGACAATTCCATGGATTTTACTCGACCAGACGATGATGAAAATCTGAATCAAAACTATGTTGCTAAGCACGCCTATCAGGTACATACACGCATATAAATGCTCTGATTCAGTCCTAATGTTCTGTGTTGATAGTACATGCCACCAGCGATGAACGCTTCTTACTCACCCATTTCGGCTCATTTGGCCAAAGGAACCGCGATGGAAAGATCATCTTAGACATACCGTTGAGAGGCATTTATCATTGGAGCAATTAAATTGAATGAATAGGAATCCGCTGAATTTATCCCTCTCATTACTTTTTGCCTTCTCGTGCCATTATGACGTTGAAACACAATGGCTCTCCATTCTCAGTGGTTATGCGCAGGCCCTTTGTCAAAGATTCGGACATTTGAAAACGGGATGATCTCAGAAACAAGCACGCCGACATACAGCGTGTCACATGAAAAGCAGTCAAAGCCAGTTGAGAGTTGAGTTTAACGGTAGCATACACCTGGTAAACTACAGTTTGCTCAGCGCTCGACTTTGTGGTGTTCAGTTTGCTGTGTACTCGGCCCCTCTGAAGCGAAAATGTCGATTGAATTTCCGAACCTTCCTTACTCGTACAGCGCGTTGGAGCCGTACATTGACACTCTGACGATGAATTTGCATCACGCTCAGCATCATCAGACATACGTACACTCACTGAAAAAGTTTTTGGAGACGGTGTGGCTGAATTGTACATTGAAGCTCATACTTTAATGGGAATTTGACTTGTTTTTGTAGGAGCAAAATGGAGAATTGAAAGGAAAAGATATTGTGGAGATCATACAAAATGCAAAAGCAGAAAAGATTCGAAATAACGGTGGCGGACATTACAACCACAGTCTATTTTGGCTCTGGTTAGCACCACCTGGAACTGCCAATAGCGCACCTTATGGAAATCTCAGTGCGAGAATCGATGCTGATTTTGGGTCTATCGATGCGATGAAGACTCAATTTAACGCCGCAGCTGCAACACGGTTTGGATCAGGTTGGGCTTGGCTTGGTGTTGGGAGCAACGGGAAATTAGGCATCACATCGACACCAAATCAAGATAATCCACTCATGCCGGATGTCGATGAGCCAATGATCCCGATACTTGGGTTGGATGTGTGGGAACATTCTTACTTTCTTAAGTATCAAAATCGACGACCCGAATACATTCACGCTTTTTGGAAGTTGGTGAATTGGGATCAAGTCGTATACTGTTATGATGAGCATGCTTCCAAGCAGAAGCCTGTCCCCGTGGAGATGGTAGATTTGCCGTCAGGGAAATCGGTAGCTGGTAAGTAGTCAGAGGAATCTATCGGTGTACAGCGTCAGCCTTGTTCTGGCTGGCATTTGGAGTAATACGTGGATCGGGAATGTCGTTAGGGTAGCATATAATCCGATAGGAATGAACTTTGTATTCTTGTTCTCATGGTAGTTGCTGTATCGAGATATTCTGCTGCTAGCATAAGTGTGTTTCTCATATAACTGGCAATTACAGCTGCGACGTTACCGCCAGGGACATGCAAAGTAAACTGCTCGGCTTTTTGCCTTCAAAAGAGCCTCATAACTGAATTTTAGGGCGCTGGGCCTTTTGCTTTCGCAGGAGCCTCACAACTGAATTTCTAAAGTGACGATGGTATTCAAGCTTCCATTACTGCAGTACCAATACAATTCGCTTGAGCCGTATGTGGACACGATGACAATGAGCATCCATCATTCCCTCGAGCACGAAGTTTATGTTCAATTTATTAATGAATACGTTGAAAAAGCAAGTGCCTTGACCTTTGATAACACACGTTCTAAGACGCTACTATGAACAGTATCAAGGTGGCGAGCTCAAAGATAAAGATATCGTTCAAGTGGTTCAGAATGCCAAGGCTGAGCCTATTCGAAATAACGCAGGCGGGCACTACAATCACAGGTGTACCAATAAGTAATTACATTTTGGAGCTCAGTGTAATGACTTTGCGTGTATTAGTCTTTTCTGGACCGTTATGGGCCCACCGGGATCGGTATCTCAAGCTCCAGGGGGGAAGTTGAAAGCCAAGATTCAGGAAGCTTTCGGTTCCATTGATCGGATGAAGGAGGAATTTGGAACAGTTGCTGCAGAACGATTTGGCTCAGGTTGGGCCTGGCTTGGTGTGAAGCCGGACGGCACCGTTGGCATCACGTCGACCATGAATCAGGACAACCCGCTCATGCCAAATGCAGTAGATCCCATGATTCCCATCATGGGTCTTGATGTAAGTCTCTATCATTGCTACACGGCCCGCAACCCATCCACTAACTTTGGGCGTTTTCAGGTTTGGGAACACGCTTACTACCTAAAGTATCACAATCGTCGGAAAGAGTACATCTCAGCGTTCTGGAACATTACGAATTGGGATCAAGTGACTGCTAATTACGACATGTTCGCATCGAAACAAAATCCTATTCCGATCCCAGGAAATTAGCTCGTGACCTTTCGGTATAAATGTAAACAGAGATTTTGCTATTGTAACGATCACCATAGGCTATCGTTTGTAAGAGGGAACCAAATTACAAAGGCAAAATGAATGGGTAGAAATAATTTTCAGGCTTTATCGTGACATTTTTTCAAGGTCCAATTGCAGTCGAAATTGCCACGTTCGCAACAATGAAAAACACTGAATCTGTCAAGTATCACCTCGTCGAAGCAGAGGAAGTTTCTCATTCTAACACTTCTAATGACTTTGCACGATCAAGTAAACAATTCCGAAAAGGTAGGTGCTCGAATCCTTTTTGTTTGATGCCTAACGGCTTCACACAGGCAAAACCAATTGGAAGCAGCACCATACTGAGCTTGGCGCATCGACATATTACCCAAAAGACCAGTACGGCTCTAAACATGAGCAGCGGTCTTATCGAGGCAACAAGCGAAGTAGTCGTTCAAAAGCGTACTCGCAAGCTTGCAAGCAACAAAGGTGGAGCATGGACGATCCTTACTATCAAAACGAGCATGTCGAGTACACTCCTCACGGAACCTATCAAAACGGCGTTTTCGTACCGAATCCTGATGTTAGAATCACAGCTCAATGGGCCAAACAACAAATGTAAGTCGTCATCTATTCGCACACATTCAGTCTCAGACATTATCTCAATGTAGAGAGTTTTATTTTTCACCAGAGAATCTCGTCCGCGATATGTTTCTCCGTCAGCATATGGATGTGGACGGATACGTACCGTTGGCGTTTGTGGGAAGTTTTCAAGCAGTATATTCACTTCATCAAGACTATCCTTCACTTCTCGAAGCCATGCAGTCGTCTGAAGTAGTGGAATTCGATCATGTAAACGAAAAAATACGATTACGGTACGGATGGGAAAAATGGTTGTGGCCTAATCCTGACGGAACGTACGGAGTCCCATCATATGTGAAAATGAACATGTACTCTCTTGATCCCGAAGCAGGCGAGTGGGGACACCTACAACCAGAATACCCGCAAAAATTTGCCTCGTACGGTGAGCAGTACCCAGCAGCGGCATACTGATAGAATGATCCTTCGATAAGTGACCTGAATTGTATTGCATTTCGCATGTATTTTGCATAACACCATAAAGCGGTATATAAAATCACGTAAACATTCTCACTGTTGTCGTCAAAGTAAAGTGATTGCACCTACGGCAATAAAGTAGAGAGAAATTCAGGACCGTGCCAAGTCGCAGAAAATTGGCGGACAAGTGATTAATTCTTTTTATCTCAAAGTTTGGTCACTACCAATAGATTGAGAGCCGAGACTTTTTGGCCTTAAAAAACTGGCTCAACAGTTGGAGCAGCAACAATAGGAGCTGGTGGAGGAATCATTGACTGAGGTTGAGGAACTGGAAAGACAAGAGGAATATCTTCCTTCGGCTCCAGAATAGTAACAACGTCATCCAAGTTCCGCTTTGGTCCTTGTTTGCCGGTTGGGTCTTGTGGAAGCATGATGGACACCTTGACTCCCAATACACCTTGACGCATGAGCACGTGTCGTACAGCGGTATCCACATACTCTTGCCTCGCGTTACCAGTCTTAACCATGTATCCTTCCTTGAACTTCATGGATTTTGCACGCTGCGCTCTCAGCTTACCGGACACGATAACTTCACATCCTTTTGCTCCAGCTTCCATAACAAATCGAAGCACTGAGTAACACGCTCGACGGACCGCGAGTCCTTCCAACAAACGATATTTGAGTGATTCCGCTTGCGCTTGCGAGCAAAGTCCTCTGTTCGCAATACGCTCAGCGTAAAGCTCTACTGATCCCTCTGCAAAGTTGAATCTTTTCTGGACAACCGACGTCAATTCACGAATTCGCTGACCTTTTTCACCCAATACTTCTTGTGTTCGCGTTGCACGAATAATGATTTCCGTGCGAAGAGGAGTGACACGAACTTCGACACCACTGTACCCGTCTCCATACAGCTCACGTTGGAGCAGTTCATTCAGTTCAGCGTAGAATACACCGTCCGCCACGAACTTGCGCTTCTTTGAGATATTTGTCGCCATTTTCTGAAAGTATTATGGATCAAGGAGTCCTCTATTCAAGGTACGAGTCATTGGTGTCCAATGATTTTAGACTGTGCAAACCTCATATTAGGATATCCTATCATTACGTCGCCACTTCAATTCAGGAAGCTTGTCCTTTGTGTAAGATACTTTGTCCGCTGGATCTAAAATGCATCCTTCCTCTATTTTGTATATAGCAACTAGCGCGTTACTGGTGGAATACATCACCAAGCAAAGACAAGTGGGAAGGACATAGCAATATCTGATGGGATTACAGACCCTGATTTGAGTTTATAAATAAACTTTTCCAGCTTTACACGTTGGAGAACATGCGAAGATATCTTTCGATGTCGATTCCTTTCTTACAGCTCTATTTTTGTGCGCTGGGTTCATATACATGGCCTGAATTCCATCCACCTAACTCCGATAATCTGGTAAATGGTACTGATCCTCAAGCATATTGCATCGCATTGTAGCAGGATGTATGGTCTTCGCGTCTATGAACCAAGCTTACCTGTAAATTCGCGGTCTGCAATGTGGTGTCTACATCCAACTGTTCATGTCAACATATTTCAGTGCGAATTTGACTCTTTCGATGAGAGTTTCAATATGTGATGTCTCATCCTGTTTCGCAACAAATTGCTAAATGTAATACAACGGCTCGAGAGCCTTAGTGTTTACTTGGTGCAAGGTCCATAACAATCATCGGAAAAGAAGGCAACAGGAACACATTGCTTGTACAACTGGCTGATGGGCCCCGCTTCGAGAAATCTTGTAGAGCGAGGATCCGATTCAGAGCAGTGCGTATGTCAACCGAGCTGAAGGCGAGGGCCCTATCTACTCGACATCGAAAGCTATTGCTATACGCGAGATACGACTTCTATATAATTAAATTCCATGCTAAAAAGCTGCATTTCCATTAGAGGCTTCTTCGTCCTACAACAGAATTGCATATATCACTACATACAACACGACGTACGTGACAACTCCATTTCGGAAAATGCTCAGCGATAAATCATGGTGTGCGTGTATTTGCATCCGAGAAAAAATCCTGATGAATATTTCTACAACAGTGAAGACCTTCTGACTCCGACGGAATTTTCAATATCAAGGACTCCATAGGTAAAATGCCATTTTCGCAACTATCAAAAGTCTACTTTGTCATCTCCCAGCTGAATTATAAGAAAGTATGGACAGGAGAGAAATATCGCTTTTCTAACACATCAATCTTTGTATAAGAAGAGGCTCTATTTGAACAGCATCGTATCACACTATTGCGTGTTTATCTACGCTAGCAAGTATCGCGACCAATATCGCATATTTGGTCAACTACAAACTCATTAGCTTTGTCACCACTTCTTGACACGCGAATGCCCCAGTCAGGATTTCATCTCAATAAATCGGGCTCACAGCACAGCGTTCTCGCAATATCCCTGCATTGTCGGCACTTTCTTCCGGTATGCGGTTCTCACATTTTCCATAATTTCTTGCACGAGAGTCTCTCACTCATATACCTTTTTGCGTCGCAGTAATAACACACAACGTCTTCTATCATATTCATCAAGTCGTAGGAACTGTAGAACGCTGATTGAATTCTCATTCTTCGAGGATCCGAGTGCACATAATCAACTCCCCAGCCCAAAAGTTGACACCACCTCATTTATTTGATCATCGTCCAAAATATAGCAATCACAGAATCCAATACAACCAAATAGCCTGGCTACAGCCCGCACTATACAATTCCAAGTTTGCTTAAACAGAATGGACGTGTTTCAGAAAGAAACACAAATCAGCTATATCGACAACCATTAGAGCTGCTTGCTGCTTAGAATTGTGTATACGATTGTCAATGATGCTTTTGTACCCCCTTTGCCAACATCCCATTTCAATCAGCATAGCATCGTCAAAGACTATTTAATCACTGGGGCTCTTCCTCCATCGTGTCGCTGGATATATATTTCCAATGGTGCGATCAAATGAGACGCCAAATTTCCTCTGTATCTCGCTTGAACCTCTTCATTTATACGCGCGAGAATCTGATTAAAGCCCTTGCATATTATCCCAATGCGCTTATCATCGAATTCTGTGTGATCCCTTGCGGGACTCTCTCGAAATGGCTCGAAATTTGTACCAAGATTTTTCTCAAGCAATTCGACCACTTTGCTGCAATTCCGTCGCGTAAATCGTAACATGTCAAGTACTTTGTCTAATGCACGCTTTTCGACTTCGAATAGAATCCGAGCGTACACAGCGTCAAAGATGTCATTTATTCCCTGATTTTGTACCCATATTGAATCCCATTGCATTGCCGGAGACTGAATACGATTCAACGCTTCCAAAACCAATTTCGATATGGAAGGCACAAAAGATACATTTGGCTCAGAAAGCGAACCAGACGTCGAATGTATCATTCCGTCAAACTCTGACGTAAATTCTTTGGCGAGTTTCTCGTGAGAATTTGTGTTTTTTGACGGCTTTGTGTATCGACTCACTTCATTACGGATGGCCAGAGGGAGCTCCTTATACACTTGAGTGTCAACTTGTGAGAAGAATACGTCATTGAGTGCTACAGAATCGGTGCTATGGCTCTCTATTGACCCATCAGATATCTCTGCTGGTCTGAAAAATGGATTTGCTCGCTTTCGAGTGGGAACATTACGAATGGATCTCTTGCTGGGTTTCTTCACTTGTTGAGGGCGTTTTCTTTTCTGCTTTGGAGCGATTTGTATTGTTTTTGGAAACGCGGTCATAATCTCGGTCTGAATATAAGTTGGAAGCTCGTGCAAAACACTCTTATCAATTTGGCTCGCAGAAGGCCTTCTCCACTGCTTCTCAGTAGTAGTAATCGACAAGCTTTCTTGTGTAGTTCCAGCACTCTGCACACGCTGTTTGCTACTTGTGGAAGACAATGCAGGCGATCCATGCTCGGACTGAGCCGAAAAGATCCATTTTCGGAGAGTATCTTGCTTGGTTGCAACCTCGGGATCCAGACCCATTCTCTCTTTCGGCTGTTTTTGCACCAGTTTTGTAGCAAGTAGACCAATGCCTCGCAAATCGGAATCGGGGAAGCGAAACTGATGCAATAAATGAATAGCCACACGTGCGATTGCATCATCGTCGTCCGTAGCTTCCGCGAGAATCTGCGTCTTGGAATAATCATCACATTTACCACAACCCATATACTTGAGTGGTTCGATCGACTCTCCTTTCTTGCGCTTCTTCACTTGGAGCGTGATTGAACACGTCAGCATGGACAGCTCTTGAAGACGTCTTTGTACCTCTTTAGCTAATTCAGTAAGAAAATCCACAGAATCTTGCCAGTTTTCAAAACGAATTCCAAAATTCACAACTGCGGAGACCGATTTTCGCATCAGAGTTGCTTCCATGGACACTAAACGATGATCGATCCCCCGCGCGAATTGATACAAAGACTCGCCAAGCTTTACTCCACCCATTTTATCAGCCAATTCGGATTTGGTGAGTTCTCGGACCTGCCGCACAGTATCAATACCAAATGAATCGAGACGTTCCGCAGCCCGCTTTCCAACGCCTGGTAGATCCTTGACGTTCAAAGCGAGCAGGAAATCATCGGCATGTTCTCGATCTGCAATGTGATAGACTCCATTTGGTTTTGCCTTCCCAGTTGCCAGCTTTGCCAATAAAAGATTGTACGAAATACCAACACTTGCAGTGCACTGTGTTTGCTGAAATATCGCGTCTCGAATTTCGACCGCTTTCTCGGTACCATCGATTTCAGTACCAAACTCCAAAAACGCTTCATCGCAGCTCATTGCTTGAACAAAAGGCGTATGCTGAAAGAAAATCGTATAGATATCCACCGAAGCTTTCTCAATCGCTTCGAAAGAGTATGGTAGAACCACCAAGTCCGGGCATAGCTCTCTTGCAGTATTCATAAACATCCCAGCATGAAGACCAAACGATCGTGCAAGATAATTACACGAAGAGATCTCAGAGGTTCCAGCACTCGATGAATGTGCAACAGCGACGGGTTTCGACTCAAGTTCTTTATGCAAGTGGTGGCATTTAATCGCTATAGCTACGAAAAAACAGTCCATGTCAACGTGCAGAATGACCCGTTCCTCACTTTGCGGTGACGCTCGATGCATTGGTGATTTTTTATACAGCGCTGCAAACTCATGCGCTCGCTGTTGGAAACGGGTACGCCATGTCCCGATATGATGCAATCTGGATTTAGCGAAAAAGCTTTTGAGAAATTCCGGTCCGTCTTTCGAAGAATTGGTTTTCTTATTCACAACAGCGTCTTCTTTCGGCGTTTTTTTGATCTTCCGATCAAGCGAATATTCACACTTGAGCTCTTCACTCGACCGCTGCGCCAATTCGACTGAAACTTCTTTCTCAGAAGAAGCGATCGGGAGAGAGCTCTCTGACAACTTAAAACTTGCAGGAAGTGTTTCTTGCGTGGAGTCATGAATCCCGGGGTAGAGAAAGCTCTTAATGCCCAAAATCTTGCTTTGCGCAACACATTGTACGATCCATTCCGGTGTCACAATTGGTGGCGGATGTCTCATCTTTTTGTATTGCCGCAATTTGGCGAGTGGTATATGTGTGGCGATAATGTGCGTCACGAGCGATGTCTGATAATGCTCGAAATCACCGCCGTGTTGGATAATCAGTCGTCTCAATTCCTCTTTACTTGGTAAAGTGTATCCGTTGACAAAGATAACAATTTGTGCAAACAATTGTGAGCAAAGAACCGAACCGCGGAGAATATCATTTTCGCGACGAAGCTTTTGGATTTTATGCGACATGTAGACATCAAAGTCGCCTTCATGATGCTCTCCAACAGCGCGGCATCGTTTCGCAGAAGCGCTCGAAGAAGACCCAAGCATGCGGGTATACATATGACATGTGTATATCTTGCGTATAAACTGTATAATAACCAATCATACGAATCTGTATAGCATCCCGCAGTCAGCCAATCAAGAGTATAGAAGCACATTAATTTGACCAATCAATCGATGCTGCCCTATAACGAGTGGCGGCAGCGTGTTTTCTGACTCGAAAAAGGTGACAATAAAATTGAAATGACAACATCTTGCGAGCTACAAGCCTCAGCTTCGTGTAACGATCAGTCTTCTCTTACCAATACGGTCAGTACTATCACAAAGTCTGAAGAACTCAATCAAAGCGGATATCATCATTCAAAGACGGTCGTAGTGAATGGATCGAATACAGTCGACTTGGAGACCCTTTCCAGCACATTACCATCCCGATACGAAAAAGACTATGAATCAGATCATATTAAACTCAATAAAATGGCGGATGCAGTCAAAATACTGTTAGAATGTATGGGAGAAGATGTCGAGCGTGAAGGCCTCCAGAAAACCCCGCTGCGAATGGCAAAAGCGTTGTTATACAATACGAAAGGGTACTCACAGTCTCTCTCTCAAGTGCTGAATCAAGCAGTATTCGAAGAAGAGCATGACGAAATGGTAATCGTGCGCGATATCGATTTGTATTCGCTTTGTGAGCATCACATTGTGCCTTTCATCGGGAAGGTACACATTGGGTATATTCCCAATGGTAAGGTCTTGGGACTCAGCAAGTTGGCTCGAGTCTCAGATGTGTTTGCGAGACGTTTACAAGTCCAAGAACGTCTTACAAAGCAGATAGCTCAAGCAATTATGGGTGTCATTCAACCTCGCGGAGTTGGCGTTGTCATCGAAGCCACTCACATGTGTATGGTGATGCGTGGTGTAGAAAAGAGCGGAGCTAGCACAGTCACAAGCTCGGTATTGGGCTGCTTCAAAACGGACCCACGCACACGAAGTGAGTTTATGGCGTTGATTCATCGACGATGAAAGAATGGAGTTGTATTGATAGAAGGTTCTAATTGCATCGCCTCTACCGTCGATTTAGATGGAGACGCCATGTCCTTACGACTGATAGGAAGCTGTGACGAATGATAAAGCCTTATGTGTTGTCTGTCTTTATTCCACCTCACCCACACATCGTAGGAATGCCAGGTAATCGATGTCTGGATTCTTACTTTGTGACTGGCTTGTAGGCACGCAAAAGTGCCCGGCTAAACTCTCTGCTTCGGAAGGCTGCAGACCAACCTTCATTCTGTCCAGAACGGCGGTAAACTGAGACTTTGTCACGCGGTGACCTCGCATAGGATCATAATCCTGCAGATAAGGCTTCAACTGCAGTCGCTCCTGCTGCACTTTGAGACGAAGGCGATCAAGAATTTGCTCAATCATGGGCGCGAGGTGCTGATTGTCCCCATTCTGATCCAATTCCGACAAAGATGTGTGTTCGAGTGCGTCCAGGAAAGCGCGCCAATCAATCTTATCCTTATGGCAAGACGACTGGAATTGCATTGTGAGTGTGCGAATATCAGTCGCATTCAAAGTGCATCCACATCGATTCAAAGCAGTGTGAAACTTTGAAATGGTAATCTCACCCGTACGCAGTTTGTCGCCTTCTGTGATGAATTCTTTGAGACGAATACGTTTGGCGATAATCTGTCGACGGAGTTTGGCAACCACACGCTCCAAATCGATGGATTCTTCTCTCTCTTCTAAACGCATACGACGCGGTGATGCAATCGCTTTGTGTCCAGAGCCACTCACTCGATTGCGATTGCTGATACTATCCGGTAAGATTAAAGGCTCTAAAGTCTCCGTTTCCATCAGTTCCAACGCGTGCAAAAATGCACGATAATCGAATTGAACTAACGTTTCCAATGGATTTGGGCTCTTTTCGCGAAATTTACGAATTATTAGTCGACAGAGCTTTGCATTCGGCAGCAAATTGTGCACAGAGAGTACTCTTTCAAATTTGCTTGTCGATATGTATCCATGTTTGGCGGTATCGAAATCTTCCAATGCGTCTTTGATCTCAAGTCGATTTCGTTTGATCATCGAATGAATGTTCCGAATCGTTGTGGTGACCAGAGCTTCCTCATCGATATCGAGGTCTTGCGTCTCACTATTTGATATATTTGATAGCTGGCGATTTGTATTGAAAAGCGGCGTGCGCTCCAAGCCTTTGACTGTGAACACACTATCGACATCATCCACAAACAACTTCCACTTTACGAGTTTTCTTCCTTGCGCGTCCGTCTCGTTGCAAGCATACAAATTCGCCAAAATGTCAACTTCTTCCGGCGACACAATAAAGCCACACGCATTCAAACCAGCACAAAATTTAGCAAATGTGAGCTTTCCATGACGCAGTTTGTCGAAATCGCGAAAATTCTCTTCGATACGTACGCGATACTGCTTCACGTGTTGCTGCATGTAATGTAAAAGGATCGGAGCGGTACGAGCGGCTACTTTGCCTTCAGCTTCTTTAGTTGAAAGCTCACTCAATCGTAAAGGTGAGAGGATCTCTGAGATAATATGCGAATTTGCAGAGTTTGGACGTTGATTTGGAGCTTCCAACGTACCCAATTGCGCCAAATCGAGGCAAAATGTCACGTAATTGATGTAGGAATCATCCAAAGCGCTTTTGTATCGGAGTAATATCACTGCGCGTTCTTGTTCAGATATCACGAGTTGAAGCATATCCATCACCCGAAAGAATTGCGGAGTCGTGATGACTTCTCGTCGAGTCCGATCAAAGTCCTGGAAAGCAGGCTTCAGATTCATTCGTCTTGTACAGCAGTAGGTTCCCAGACGCTTCATCAGCGCATCAAAGATTTTGGTTTCCCGCTCATCCAAAACGCCCCGAATGTCGCGGGAACATTGAGAACCTTTGCTCGCAGTTGTAAGCTTTGAAAGAGCATCCTCTCCGCCTTCGAAACAAGCAGCAAACGCTGCGTAATCGATTACAGCATTTTCCATACTTGAATTCGCGTACTTGTTCGCCAGCAAATTCAATTGTTGTTCGGAGATTGTTGTGAAGCAGAGCTTCACACACCGTTCAAATTGCGGACGTGTGATTTTTCCCGTGCGAAATGAATCAAAATCAGTAAAAAAACTCCGTACTCGAATTCTGTCCCTCGCAGCGAGTTGGCGAAGCTGAGATTCCAAATCGCATACTCCTTCGATTTCCAGGTTCTCACAATGTACGCGTTGGCGACGCCGCTCAGGGAATTGTGGCCTTGCAATTGATGCATTTATATCGCTTGGAGATCGACTGATATCATAATGTAGCGCTCTGTAATTCACATCCAACTGATTCCCATACGCTTTTTTCAATACATTGAGATCGGACTCATTCAAACGCACAATGCCGAGGATTCCGCGACTGAATTCTGCACGTGTCACGTATCCAGAGTTATTGTGATCCAAATCTCGAAAAACATCTTTCAAAATGATTCCACGCGGCCGTGCTGCTGCTTCAAGATTTTTCTTAATTCTGTCGAGAACGTGAGCTTCCGTTTGGGTAATTGGATCCAAGCCGTATTTCGGTTCAACAATATCAATACTTTTAGTCTTTTGCATTTCGGGTCGTGCTTCCAGTCTTTTAATTGTAAACACTTTATCGATCAAATCGCAAAAGCGACGATAATCGACAAAAAGACGATCGTTTGGAAGACAATACTTGGCGATGATTACGTTCACCTCCTTTGATGATAATTGCACACCACTCATATCGATAGCTCTTTTAAATTGATCCGTTTTGATCTTTTTCACGCGATGCACATCAAACGTCTTCATGAATTCTTCGAGTCGAATTCGACGTTGTTTGCATATTGCTCGTATTTTCGCCTTCACAGAGCGAAATTCCACAGAATCGTACTGGTTCATGGATAGCTACGAAGGGAAATCGACACGGTAGGGAATCCAAGCGATCAGAAGGAATTGCCAGCGTACTTTGGGTCGGGGTCTTTGAGCAAACAAAAATACTGCTATTAAAATAGATTTTACCGTGGAAAGCCTATGGCAGTTTCCTAATGACACGCAATGGATTAATTGACATCATCAACTGCCGGTATTGTTTCTGTAAAGTGAGAGGCTTTTGTGATAGAAATATCTCCAAATGGTTCTGCTTGCTCGATCTGGACGTAATCTAGCGTCTTCAGTTGAAGCAATTCAAAAAAAATGCCAGCCGCTGTTCTTCGACTATGTGTGTGCCGCGTGAGTTGTCGGTAGGTCACTTGTTGCTAGACAATCAATTTCGCATGTCAGAAGAGGCTCAAAGGTGTACTATGAAAGCACTTGCCTTATTCTGTAACGAAGTACGCAAAACCTTCATCACTTTGACCGTATGCGGATGCCATTTGTGTGAGGATGTTGAGAGTTGTACCAGGCTATGATTCATTGAATCGTCGATATTCGCTTGGAGATCATTCACTGCGGCTAGTTCTAGATCGAGACTTGGATTTTCTAATTCCACAGCCATGGGAGCAGGCTCAGTTGGATTGTCTTCCGGTAACTCTGGCGCTTCTAGCGGTCTGGGGATATATGTCAATAAGGATGTGTTTGAATATGAATGACGTACTCTTGGTTGAATTCAAAATCAGCTTCATTTTCCTTTTCCACTTCCATCAGCGGGCTCAGCGATTGGCTGGGGTCATGGAGCAAACTATCCCGGTTCAGTGAATCCTATCGAGCATTACAGGGAATTGATCGCGATGATACTTTTAGGAAGACTTACCATGCCATCAGATGCTCGTCGAGCTTGCTCAATATCCTCATCGCTATTCTCGTCACTTTTTTCCCCTTTTTTGGTACTTCCACTTGGTTTGTCTTGGAAACACTTGAGTTTCTTTTTCATGGTCAGATCGAACATTGCGAGAAGTTCATCAGCAATATCCACGAGGCAAGGACGAGTAAATAGATCCTCGTGTGACATGGCACACGCACTTGTACGTTTTCGTTTTCCGTACATTTCTCTTGTGCATGTGATATCGGAGACGTCCGCCATTGCTTTTTTTATAAACGAAGAGCTTAATTCCGTGACGCTATCACGACCGATTTTTCGCTTCTTCTTTGGCCGTAAGTCTCTCTCATTGACTGAAGGTGCAACGTCTTCTCGATCATTCAGAAACGCCGCTTCAATTGAATCATTCATGAGATTCTTATCGACATCTGTTGATATCTCCAGTGGATTAACATTTATATTCGATGAGTTCTCGACGTCGACATCTTGAAATTCGCCAGCAAAATCATCTTTTGCAAGCGAGGTATCCACTTCGGTGGGGTTCTCTTTATCAGCAGCCGTTAAACTAGCATCATCCAAGCTCTTCTCAGCCAGATTTTCCATCAAGGATGAATCACTCAGGGCGTTTTGTATACTAGTATCCGCTTCACGAGCAATTTCCACATCACTGACCAAGCTCGTATTCAACATAGGATTTCCATTGACGTCTTCGTCTCTCCCATACTCAAAAGCTTCATCAATCTGGAACGCTTGCCAATCTCCACCACCAAAAGAATCGTCGACTATCGAAATAACAACTTGAGCTTCTTTCCTCACAATTCACTCAAACACATCGTACCAACATTCTCTTCCTGTACTTGCTGCAGTGTGTTTTCCAACATGATATCTTGTCGACGGCCAGCACTCTGACTAGAGGCTGTGATCCATTCATCCAGCGAAGGTGCTGTAATAGAGCTAAAATGAATCCATCAGTAAGGCCCCACTACATCGGATGAAACAGCGTACTCGATAGAGTATGTGAGCTCCGCTTCAAATTCACCAAAATTGCTGACATTGATGGCTTGTGTGCTCGCTTGCTGATGATGAGCTGGAAGATCGACAAGACCTGGACGGAACGCCAACTTAATTTTGACCAGTGCTTCGCTGCAGTCTGAATACAGATATTTGACTTTCCTCGAGTATATTCGCACCACACCAAGCAACAAGTGGCCACTGACACGGAGCGCTAATGGCACTTGCGGGTTGACAATAGAGTCGACAGAGCTCTGGATATCCGCAGTGAATATCTGATGCTTATTGAGCTTCTTGTCCCAATGTGCCGCGAGCCAGATTTTCCCTAAAGGACCTTTCTTTGCGAGAATTATCTGCGAGTAAAACATCTTTTAGCTCTTAATTGGCGTCTGTTTTCGTGCTTGCTTTTTTTCCCTCGCTTCGGATTATGTGCCGCCAAAAACATCAAACAAGGATATCTAATTTACGTGGAGCACGCTACAAACAAATGCATTTAGGAAGATCCATTTCTTCAACAGATAACTCTCATAGCGGATGCTAATAAACAATGAATCCTCTGCAACAATCCTGGGTCGGAACCCGCCACGCATCGCCATTATGATCGATCAATACAAAGCTCGCGGATATCCTGTACGATCCTTTCACTGTCAGATGTTTCGCTTCGATATAAACGTCCGATACAAACATTCTGTACAGTGGTGTTGTGCCATTCCGCTTGCTACCGCCACAAACTTGCCTCATGTCGCTTTTTGAGTGCCAAGTACCGTCATTCTCAAACTGAAATCCGAGAATTCGTGAAGACACTTTTTCGTGCATCAAATGCTCTTTATCAATCGCATGTACGGTGATGTCGATCTCCATTTTTTGATACTCCAGTTGTCGTATCTCTTTTAGATAGCCTTTGCCCAGTGACAATGCACCATGGAAGAAACAAGTGAATGCACTGCCGAGTGACACGCCCAATTGCGATCGCGCTCGAGGCTTTGATAAAAATGTGTTGGCCTCAGCAAAAGTTAGGAATTGACCACTGCCTTGAACGACCCGGAGTTTTGGTATCTGTGTTTGGAAAAAAACACGAGGTAGAGCACAGGGTACGCGACGAAGGAAAGCGGAGATAAAGTGCTGGACAAAATTTACGATCCAGGCAACCTTGTCTTCCTCCGTAATGCTTTGATCAAGCATTCGTATCTTCCCGTCGACTGCGTTTTCCAAGACGATGCAAAAACGCATAAGGGGAGGCAAATGGGTGTTTGAAAGATATTCGCCATAGCATGTAGACTTGAGAATCGGAAAAGTGGAATGCCTCGAGTGGTTGGCTGGTACCACTAGAGTCTTGACAATGATTGAAAATAAATAAGCACACCGACCATACGCAATCAAAACCAGTGAATCGTACTCGCTGGTGCCCAATAGTGATAATCGGAGCGTTTTGTATCCATCACCGACTGCTGCAAAATGAGTGGCCAACAAGTCAAACTCGTGGTCTCGTTCAATTCTGGCGATAAGCTCCACTTCTCCGATCAGCTGCTGTAATTCCTGAACAAGTTGTAAAAACTGTAGTCGAAGAGATATGTACTGGCGTTGAAATACGAATTTCTGTGATGAATCAATGCTTCCTTCCAAGTATGTGAGTGCTTGGCTCATCTCATACAGCGTGTCCAACCCGACGACTGTGCGATTTTCTAATAAACCTGTCGGGTCAGCCACGGTGAACGAGGACTCTGCCGAACACATTTTCTCCAGCATTAGCAAAAATCCCGTAAGCTGCTCATGTTCTGTGATATCGGCAAGTTTTGGTAGAACGCCCAATGCTAATCCAAAGAATCCATTGTGCATAACTTCTCGTGTGATTTCGTACTGCAAAAGCGAATTCCCATAGGTTTCCACTAGATGCATCATTTCAGTTAAGATCGCATTGTCTTCTTTAATCGAGTTGTCAAGAGTTCTGAGAAGAATGACAGCTAGAGCCAGATAATAACGATTGATTTCGTTGGAAAAAGAAGCTTCCTTCTCAATCATACGAAACTCCACCATAAATGTACTGATCGCTGATTTTCGTGTTTTTTCCTTCGCAAAGCAGGCAATATGCGATATAAACACGATAAGAGCCCGTTTGATCTCCACCCGATCCTGTACGAGTACACATGGTTCGTGCACAACGACTTCGAGCAAATCCAGCAGAACAGCTGAGATGTGTGGAGCGATAATCGAAAGAAATTGCTGACAGACTTCTTGCAAACGATCCAGCACATTCTTCCACATACCAATATGAAACCAGCTTTTTTGAAAATTCTCGAACTGCAGGAACTGGAGCAGTGACTGCAAGAAAGAAAAACTCCGTTTATTGTCCTCGTTGATTGAGTGCCTGGCGACATCGTGACTTTGGAACGCATGTATTGCAAGATTGCAAAGAATCCGCGTATAAACGCTAAATACTTTTGGACTAGTAGGATTCCGATGTACGACAATTTCGAGATTCTGCACGATTGCGCCGATATCATTGGATCTGAGCACATTGTTATGTTTTGCTAGCTTATCCAGTAAGTAACAAGCTGATAGAAGAAACGGCGTTTCCGAGTCGAAAAGTGACCGAGTCATATCCTTACACACCTGAAAGACTTTTTCATCAATGTGGCTCTGGCACTCCAAGAATTTACACACATTTCGTATCGCAGCATTTTGAATTCGACGGCGAGCGTCGAATTTGATCACATTTTGCATATACTCCAAGAAGACTTTTGTAAAACTAACGTTGATCGGTTCTACACATGATTGCACAATAAGACGCATTGATTGCAATACGTTGATTGCATCTAAATCATTCGTAAGATTTGAAAATTCGGCCTGTAATGATCTCCAAATCTACCAAATATCATCAGTGATCGACCTGTAGCTCCTTGTGTATCGATAAATTACCTTCTCCATCTTGTCATGTGATTCAATGACGAGATGTCTCGCCAGTATGCGGACATGCGGAATTAACGAGCCGCACTCCAGCAACCAGTCCTGCAGTTCACGAGAATGTGGCATCAATACGGCCAAAACGTCTAGAACATTTTCCGTTTGGCAACAATAATCATTGCTGCAGAGATTTAGCAGCCTACATTTAAAGACTCAGTTCGAGATTCATTTGTTAAAGACGAATTCCTTACATCTTCATAGACTCCTGTTCCTTTGCGACGTGAACTGATATGGTTTTCATCATTCGAGCAGCAAGTCCCATCGCGTATTCGTAGTCGAAAGAATCGTTTCTTTCTTCGACACATTGGATAAAGTGTTCCGACAGAATCGTGGTGATCTACACGCAGAGACTCCTTGACCGACTTGATTAGAGGATTTGAGTATATGAAGCACGTCACCTTTTTCGCGTCGCTGACACTTTTCAAGTGCATGTCTTGAAATTCTTCATATATCAATGCAATTGCCGAACGTATCGAATTCCGATCGCTTTCATCGCATTAAATACGGATCAAATTCACGATAATGAATAAACGCACCTAAGAACAAAGTGTTCCGCCAATCGTGTGAATGCGATACTCAAGAAATCTGGCGAGCAGAGTGTTTCAATCGTGAAAAGCCGGCGATAAAAGGAGATTTGCTCTACTATCAAGCCTTCCATGTTTCTTTCAGCTCGATGTTGCTGAAAAAATAACTTGACTTTCGCTTCTAGTTGAAGAAATGCGCGAATGTGCCAGTCAGAAGACGTGGTATTTGTATGTGGCTCCTGAAGACATTTGTAGTCTAATAGTTGTGCATTCCTTTGACGATTTATGAAGAACGCTGTTTCGGAGTGAAGTGCGCGATAACTTGATCGATGCAGACTTACTTCCTCCATTATTCCCAAAAGGTTGAGCGTATCAACGAGCCACCGATAAAGTGGTCCACGCAAAATGCTCCAAAGTCAAACGCCACCCCGCCATCATCGCACGAAGCTACTTGCAAAGCTATACTACTACACATTGCAAGTTTATCATCATTCCGTTACCACTACTACTATATTCTAGTTCCAGCTCTGTACTATGAAGTTCGAACGGCCTTTAACGCTCACATCCACGTGTTTGTCTGAGACAAAATGTGGCAAAATGCAATTTCAACTCAGTACACCTGACTCGGTTTCTTTTGTGAACCGGCGGAAAGCCCGCAGCAAAAAGATTTATTACCGACTGAGCCTTGACCTTCTAAACTAATCGTCTTCCTTGATATTCTGATTGGTGTAACATACTCAGACATGATACTCCAGGGCTGATTGTGTTTCAACTCTGTGTATTTCCACTTGGCTAAAACTCTTTTCCATCTCATCCACAAATTCACATTGAGAATCAATGAAAGATTCCGTTGTATCACTTTCACTATCCACTCCCATCTCACCTTCGTCCGATGAAGACGATAGTCTCGACACAGTCTGTGAGTCTAAAATACTATTGAGCAACTGATCCCCCGTAGATTCTATACTTTTGTGACCTAGGATTGGCTCTATCTGTTCATCATTTTCTCGGTCAAATGTCATGTCAGCTGCACACGGAACATCTTCCTCTGAGTCTATATCTTCCTCTTTTGCTTCAACTGGAGATGGTAACTCATCGATAGAGCTACGCCTCATGAGTTCTTCCGTTAACGTCACAAAGTTTGTCGCTGCTTCAGTTTCAGCCTCAATCTCCGATTGCTCAAGTTGTTCATTTTCCGTTTGTATGGAATTGCTGTCATGAGAGTGCTCGACCAATGCATCGAGTAATTCCAGTTCAATCCATTGATCAGCGCTGTCGGTGATTTCATGACCTTGATTATCAGACTGTAAGGGAAGATTCACAACTGCTGCTGCATTCGGACTATCTTGGGGAACTCCAAGCCTTTCAAGCTCATCATCCAGGCATGTAGGCTTGTCTTGATCAGGATTCGTATCAACGTACTGCTCGAAAGGACCTGTCTTGCTATAACCAAGGTCCAGGTCCAAAACACGAGTCTTGGACTCTACTTCTTCATCTATTTGAACCTCCGATTCACTGGGATGCGGAAACAGCATGCTATTGATTCCACTACTAGAGAAGACGGATGAAGGGCGATTTTGTAATGATGCAAAGCAATTTTCTGGAACACTGGGTGCATATTCGGCCGGAACGGAATCGATAAAGTCGGCTGATTTGATTTCTTCTTCAGCATACAATTTTGATGGAAATGGGTCGAGACACGACTCATCTGCTAGACTTTGCTCTCGACTATCGTTGCAGTCGGTGTCAAGGTTTAGCCTGACTGCAGAGCTCCGTCTAGAAAATTGCTCTTGCTTTTCCCAGATGTTAAAATTATCCTGCTTCTCAGAATGACCGAACGCATGACTCTTTTTCGCATTTGGGGAAGGCGTAGTGTCCAGATCAAAAGCATGGTCCACGTCGCGGCTTTGATGACGCGGGGGTCGATTGGAATGAAGCATTTGTGCATTCGAATCGAGAGAAGATTCATCCTCATTATGTTGGCGATCAAAAATTGACCATGGCATACCATGTGCATCACGTTCCGTTCTTGGACTACCCGGAATCTTGCTCCTTTGCCTCATCTCATTACCGTCTTTTATAGCGAGCCGGATTGTATCTCGGGTTTGCTCTCGATCGACCTGTCGCTCGTGAATGATCCTTTGGCCCACTAGTGCCACAAGTTGAGATTGAGAGCCTTTTCCTCTAGAAGATGTATTCGAAAAACTCGAGGAGAGCATTCCATCAGATACAGCGTCTTCGACATGACGTTGTTTGAGCGATTGATGTGATTGTCGAAAGTCAACAGGATGATGAGGACTGAAAGATGCTTGTGTCTGCGTAGCTGCCAAGTGTGCATCATCATGGTATCCAATGAAGGGATGGTTGATAGACTCCATATTGCTACGTGTCCGATGATTTGACACTGCCCTACTCGAAGTCCTTTGTTCTCTTCGAGAGGGATTCGACAAGCATCCTGATGCTGTTGTGATGATCTTGTAGCAATGTAAGCATATGCGAACGGTGTAATGAGAACTGAGGTCTTCTCTTGACACGAGATCGAATTCCTTGCTACATGCACTGCACACAACTTCACCGCATTTCCGACAATTGAGCTTGCGCAATAGCAATAAATGGAATGGGTCATGGCAAACAAAACACCGAGAGCGTGTCTTCTTAGAGACGAGCGCTAAATCGCCCAAATATCGTTGCTCGTTGAGACGTTTTCCTCTCAAAATATCATACAGCCGAGAGATGCACGCTACACGTTCTCGAAGCATTCCATAGGGAGCTGCATCACCGCTTTTGAGGTTTACTTGTACGATATGAAGGATGTCCACGTGGTAAGGTTGTTCCGCGTTGGTGATAATGATACCTGATTGATAAATACTTCCTCGACATAGACCAAATTCTTCAAGAAGCTCGTGACATCCAGGTAATTTGATAGAATGAATGCTTAAAACCCATCCTTTTCGACCAAACGTGTCAATGAAACAATCCTGACATTCTAAAACGCAAAAGTCTCGGGTTCGTAGAGGTGGAGGACAAGAAGTAACCATCCACTTGGCAGCGATCTGATTGAGTGAGTTCTCTTTAGTCGGTTCTTGGAGAGGATATAAAACGAGACCATCCTGAAAAAACTCTGGAAACACTTGACCAAATTGACGCATTCTATTCGTGGACGCCATGTTGAATAAAGAAGCCACCTCTTTCACCGTTCCTGGGACTCGAGCCACTCCACACATACACATAGTACTATCAAAACTAGACGTTCGTGCCTTGCCTCGATAAACTTGTACACCATTGTATTTTTCGACATATTGCCATTTGATAGGACCTCCCACACTTCTACCACGCTCCACAACTGCTTGTGCTGTCTGACAAGCTTTCCGGATAAGGTAATGCTGTTCTTTAGCCGTGAGTACTGGCATGCGAAAGTAGTTGGTTTGTAGTGGACTCCACAAATTCTCAAATGTCGTCTTGTGCGAAGCAGATGCTTCATCGAAAGAAGCGGAGTGTGAAAATGCGGATCGAAATGCGTTACGTTGAGGGTTCACGGGAGTGCTAGTGGACCGAACAAATTTCTTTAAGCTTGACATTTTAGACCTGTCATTGGATCGTTTCTTGGATGCGTTCTGGAGTGTATTATAAAATTCCAGCAAAATGTTCGGACGCGGTTTGGTCGATGCGCATCCGACCACTTGCTCGCCAGACATGCATTCTGGATCCACACTCACTGAATGGCTATCTTGGCCCTTTGGTCGTTTCCCAGTGAGCGGATCACACCAAATCGAGTCCTTCATGAGCTCTTCGCTTGCTTGATCCATTATAAGCTTCAGAGCATAGATAGTAGAGAATACGAGACTTCACGTGCAATGCTCTGTAGGAGTAGTGGCACTAAATTGCAGCAGGTATAGCGAATGTAAGAACGCGAACAGCTCTTTTCGTGCGATCGATTCACGCTGTCTATAAAGCCGCGTCGATTGGTTGAAATTCTAAAGAAGAAACTGAATGCAATGAATAGGGAGCTACTCAACAGAAACTTAAGGTATGATTTGACAGTCTTCATGCAGTAGAAGCTCGACAACGATTGCGATGTCTGAGAGGGGTAGAGGCATGCTACTTTCAAGATCAACGGGCTTGTTGTATTGGCGAATAGAATGTATAGAGTACATTTAGGACGATAACTGCTGGCGAAAGATCACGGAGCGCAGACTTCTTGGATGCCATGAGGGCTTGCAATTCTGAGAAGCTTGTGTCTATGTTTTTCTAAACGTCTTGCGTGCACGTTGACCATATATGACATATTGATGCGAGCCGCGTTCGTCGAGTAATATTGAGCAAGTAGCAGAAGACTGAGGAGCTTACTCGGAAGAGTCCGGAAAGCTCAACCGCCAAAAGTCGTCTGGGGTTTGATAAGGTTCGAATCGTGCACGATGTCGGGAACATTTCATTTTGTGTGACTTGACGTTTTCATTTGAGTCGGATGCTCTCATTGGAAAATCCATTTTTTCGATCGCATCATAATATTTGCTGCAATCACGACAATCATGCGCGGGCAAAGTAGCTCGAACGTCTCGGTTTCGGATCACTTCAATGTAGGAGTAGTCAGACTGTTTGTGTTTCGGAAGAAGCTTCTTGTGCGCTGATGAATCGTGCATACGTGCAGGGCGTGGCATGACATTACATTTCATGGAATCGTCAAGTTTGCATTTTTTCGTGCTGCTGATATCTTTGCAAATCACATTGGAGCTTCTTTTACACTGAATCCATTGTGGTTTGTCACGTTCTGAAAACTTTGCATGCTCCTTAGTGGTCACTTTCTTGTCCTCATCACTTGATTTGTCAACAGGCTCTATATTCTCCGTATCCTCTTCAAATCTCCGATTTGAAGTGTTCTCATTTCTGGTCGAATGATTGTTATGAACGTATGCTGGCTGCAAGGCGAGTTCTGGTTCTGGTATTTGCCTTCGAGAGCAGAATTCATTCCCCTTACTGGTATTTGAAGGTGATCTTGAGACCTGCTGCACACCTTCTGCGAAATCAGGTGAGTCCAGTATGTCAGCAGTACGTTGTTCCTCTCGTATTGCATGTAGAGGAAAGCGGACCTTGAGCAATGTTTTCTGATATTGGTCCAGCACACTTTGCTGTCGAAGTAATGTATTTTGCAAGAGTTTGAACCGCTTTGTGAGTCTTTCAGCATATTCCTTTTGTCTCTTAATCGTATTGAGCAATTTCATTCTCTCTACTTTCCATTCTGTTCCAGCTTTATGCTCATTCATACTTTTCCCGCGCACACGAAAAGGCAATCGTGAAAAAGATGTCCAATCAGGGCGCTGACTATAAAAAGCAACCAATATTATGCCTTTATATGCTAGCACTTCAGTTTCAAAGAACGACACTGAAGTTTCATCGGTACCTAGTCCTAGTTGGATGGCATTGTTCCGCCTAGTGTGGCGCACACCGATTAGCAAATCACAATACTTTTGGACCATTTTTACAAGTTTACAACTTTACAGCATTTACAAGCTGGACACAGTCTCGTATTAAGGGTGCTGAGGCTACTGCGATACTAGATTATCAACGAGAATCATCTCTCACAGGTATTTCACGAAACGGTATTTATATGTATATATGTTATTTAAGATAGCCTAGGCAACTAGAGAAGTCAGTTAGTCTAATTCTAGTAATATAGACATCTTCAACTAAAGTTTCATCGGTGTAGCAAAGTCCACGGAGAGGAAGCACCGCTAATAGCAAATGTCACGACGCTGATGATCGATGGTCACTTCTGTGATTTGGTATCTGATTAACTACTAGTTCATTTGGATCAACTTTTACACCTGATCAGGTCTTATCGCTGCACATATGATAAGCAAGAGCTGCTAATGAAGGCAAAGAGTGATCAGAACCCTCTTCGTATCCGCTGTGGGAATGAGAGGAATCTGTACGTGTCGAATGTTGTACATCTCTATCTATCAAGGAAGCGGATTCGAATGGCGCGGTTTGCGTTTCTTTGATTTCATTATCTTGAACAATCGTCAAAAGAGACTCAGTATCTGTATTCTGATTAGTACATTGTAAATTCACATGTGTTTGGTCTTCTTTCATTGTTGAGACTGTGATCCCTTCATCTACAGAATTAGATGGACAGCACGTGCCATTCTTTGTCTGATGCAACCGGATGAACTCTTCTGTCATGTAATCCATGATTCTCTGATAGACTCTGGTTCTAAAATTTACTCGTTCTTGTCCTTTCAATACAGAGGGAAGCGGGACAACAATTCCGTCGAAATCTCGCGTCAAATTCATTTCTGATTGGACTCTAGAAGGAAGAAACACCGCAGAAGGTGGTGTAGCATCGAACGAAACACTTGATTTTGGTGTCAGCTTGGCTTGAGAGGCAATGGTGGAGAGATTTATTTGCATTGCTGTACTTGGATTATTGTTCAGTTCTGAGTCAGAGGTCATAAGGTGTTCACCATTTTTTCCAAACCCTACAATGTCGGAAGTATTAGATTTTATGTATGGAGCATGTCGGGTTCCTTGTCGAGAGCTTTTTGTTTGTTTTTCCTTTCGATACAGTCGATTTTTGGCATCGAGTCGACGTTGATGCTCGTTTTGCCGATTCCGATGTTCATCACAAAGGTTGTGTGCTACACCAGACGTCTTCAAGGCACGTTCATTGGTGCATTTTCCCGTTTTGTACAAACATTTGCCGCGGTATCCGGTTCGGGTTTCCTCTGTCATTCTGAACACGAGCAGAATCAGAGCTGATCGGGGACTTTTTCCTCTGATTCTCTTATACAACCGTGACCAGACAATACCACTAAATAAGGTGTCTGCCCACTATAAAATACATTGAAATCGAATAACTTTCAATAAGGTTCCACACCCTATACAGTACAAAAGTGGCGTAAATTGGGTTCTAACGATGCTGATTGGTTTATATTCTCTCGCTCGGTGACCATCTCTCGCAATGCATCTTCACATTTCGCTAGGCCAAGTGTTACGATTAAAGTAGTGTAATCGCCTATAGGAACTAGTGCTTCACATGTCTCTATGCATTAGCACCGGAAACTCCGACACAACGTTCACTTCCTCTTCGCGAGATAATATGAACCAATCAGCATCATTAGAAGCCAGGTGTCGGGTTTGAATCCATTATTCTCAGGGTACGGGAACGTATCAGAAAACCGAGGGACATTTATGCGATTATATCAGAAATCGTAGGGAAGTGCAGAAAAGCGAACGGCTCACTTTTTTCAGATGATTTCTCTGAATATTTGATCCAATGTTATACAGAGGACGATGCAGGTGTGTGGTTGTGACCCTCATCAGCACTTTTTCTGCTCAATTCGAATCATTCGCGTGACATCTAACTGGAGTGATGTCGTTCTACATGCCCTGCAGTTATGACAACGTGGGACTCGAATGATCAAATAGGTGATCGCACGTATGTATATTTACATACATGGGTTCAAGCGAATTAGTCATTTTCAAATCAGCACGGAGAAATTCAGTCACAGTGATGCAATTGATTCGATACAACGTCTTTTTTACCCTCTTTCTGTCCTGCAAATGCGCAAAGGAAACGCCTGGAGAAAAAGAAAACTGGAACCTGAGATTACGTTTCAACCGCAATTTTACACCAAGTACATCTCTGAAGCAGCCTCAACAGATTTCTGCTCGGAATATTGTATCAAGTACCCCGGCCACCCATGATACTCCACAAGATATAAAAAAGGAAATCGTGGAAAGACAAGGCAATGCCGAACGTGTTAATCAATTTGACATCATGCACACGGGCAGTATACTTTCTAGATAAATTGACAATATACAAATCCGTAAGAAAATCCATTTTACTTGTCTAGGATCACTAATCGTGCGTATTAGCCTTTTTCAAAGACACGCATCTACAGTATGGATGTTATTTGCGCCAAATCAATCGCATTACTCAGTCGAATTCACCAAGTGCGGAGGCTCAGTCTGGAATTTCAGTAAGAACGCCAAACGATTTCGTTGTATCATGTATAAGTTAAAGAAGCCGTTCGCTCGTAATATATTGAAACTCTGTGCTGTTCCGAACACAAACATTTCGAGAAGCCGCTCTATGGAAGATGACAAAGTTTCACAGCTCATCGTACCGGTAGCCGATTAAAAGGATCCGATGGCATCTGCCGACGTTCAAGCCGCAAAAGCTTTCGTACAGCTGACAAGTGACTTGAGTACCACGCATCAAAGCTGAGACACCAATGTAATGTACAACAGCACAATCTACCTCTACTCATTCGTATGATAGAAGGGAGTCTGTACTGGACAGAGTAGATACCATCAATCGAGTGCTGACAGATTTCATTCGCTCTGATCACTGCACATTATAGAGTTGCCGTATGCAAGTGTTACGAGCAAGACACAATTTCGGCATGGTAACAAGTAGCATGCCGATTTTTCTTGGCGATTGGAACGATCAAAATGCTGCATTAGTATTCTCAAGAAAAATGGGCAAAAAGTCTTGTGACTTTGATACAGACTGTGTCAGCATTGCCGCTTCGCACCGACCGTATCCATCCTTGCGATCGGCCAAGCAACAACAGCAAATACTGTCACTTCCTCAATATCAGATTTCAAATGACGAGCCTTCTAGAATGGTTTACCAAATAGTCCCTCATCTGCGCTTGATGCGGTGAGATTGGCTCGAAAACGCTCGCTTTTCTGCCTTTACAAGAAACCTTCAAGCTCTACCACTATTATAAGGTAAGCTCCAACGAAACATCATGACTAAGGCAAACCTAAATGTACGCATTAAAATCGTTGAGAATATGTGGAAAAAATGCAGAATTGTTTGGGAGAAGATCATTACAAAGGCCAACGGAACTTGCCGAGATCAACAGATACATGACATTTATGTCTCGAAATCTTATCAATCGAACTCGTTGGATTTGCGCAACGAGAAATATCCGTAACCGATTGTCGAACTCGACACGTTATTGAGTCTCTTCAGTTGCAATTTGCACTACACGATCGATCCAGGAAACATGTGCGTTCGTTGACGACTCACATTTCTTTTGTCCATTTGACCCTTTTATCGCAAGACATATACTTGAAGACGATTGTTGGTGCTTGTCGGAATTTTGTGAATCTGTGTAATATATGCCATAAACAATGACCACTGCGGATACGTTTTGAGCTTACTATCAGCATTAGGAGCCTGTACTACATGCCTCGGTCAGCCATCGAAATGCATCCAAAATATTTTAAGAATAATCTCCCAAATTAAAGTCCGAGGCGACCAAATAAAAAGACTTAGACTCGAATCCTCAATCGATCGCAATAACGAGGTTCCACTGAGTTTGTCTTTATCTCCACATAATTATTGGACTCTGGAGTTTGACTCAAAATACCTTTGAACTCTTCCAACCCATTCTAATTGATAGATTGATCTCACACATGATGTACTATGCCTAATTAATCTAGAAACACGCGCCAATAGCCACTCCAAATTCTACAAAAACTACTTCTGCCTGAAAGCATATGGAAAGGAGAGAGATTTCAGACAAATTTCCGGGTTTGTATCAGGACCAATACAAATAGTAAAGTAGCCACGTTCTGAAGCGAGATTAGGAGTAAACTACAAAGCACAATTATGTACATGTCTGAGACATGGATTGATATATCTCGGAGAAGCGACACGAGCTCGGGTCTCAACAGGCTAGGTATTGATATTGTAAGGAATAATAAACCAATTCAAGACACTGAACGGCATAGTATACAAAGGCTCGCGTCCATTTTTGCATGCTTTAAACTGAACGAATCTCTCACCATTTGGATCAAAATCCTCGACCACATATCGCCTAATAGATCCTGCAGTTTTCCTTCATCCCACACAGGTATTATAATTCTTTTTACAGTCATATCGTTTGATAGTGAGCTACAACGAGGCGGGTATGAAGATGTAATTCTTACACTTTGACCGCACGGGCATCTTGACTTATCTAAGACACAGGGTCACTATGAGAGTACTTATACATTGTGCATGCGATCTAAATGACGACATGTATGCCACAGAAGGAAGTCCATAAATAATCAACTAGACCACGCTTACGACTCGACCTGTGACCTTTCGTCAAAGATAAAGCACTGCTGCCATAAGAATGACAGAGCCGTTGGAAACACTCATTGTGAATACGCAAGAGATCCTACAGCCTCTAATCGCAAAACCTAAGCTGACAGAGAAACTTTTAGCAAAACCTCCTTTTCGTTTCCTTCATGATATTGTCACCGCTGTGATTCAAACGACGGAATTTGCGAAGGGATTGTACACTGATTTTGAATTAGACTCTGGAAACATTAAGGAAAAAAATCAAAAGATTTTATTTCTTGACAAAATGCTGCTTTGTGTCTCTGTAGCTCTGAACAAAGAAATCGAAGCAAAATCAATTAAAATTGTGGCAGGACTCGAGGCCGAATCCACAAATGCGTTTCTACAGGATCTTGCTCGTGCTTCTACAGACAAATCCATTGATCATGCTGCAGCGGTATCCCATGTGCTTCAGACGATACCTTCAATCGTACCTGATGGAGGAGAGAAACATTCTCCCGAGACTGGTTTGCAACCTGCTCCATCTGTGAAGCAAATCGAAAAGGTACGGGCGTTCTATGTCAATGATGAGAGCGATTCATGAGTCTGTATCCATAATAGAAAATGGAAGAAGAATCAGTCCGGAAAAAGGAGATATCGCGTGAGGAAGCTGTATCGGATGCAAAAAGCACGTCGGCAGATAGTAAGAACAGCGGTACTCGACAACGTGTATCATCAAAAGCCTCATCGCCGAACGACAACATCAGCTCAGCAGAAATCGTACAGGCCATGAAAGAATGTAATGGAGATTTCGAGAAATCAAAAAGTATGATTGAGAGTATCATATCCAAACCCAAGATGTCTGTGAAGCTATTGAGCAAACCTCCATTTCGCTTCTTACATGATCTCATCTCGGAAATCACGCGAGTGACCGGATTTGCAGACGGCTTGTACACAGCCGAAGAGTTGGATTCTGGAAATATCAAGGAAAAGCAGCCTAAAATGGATTATCTGAACAAAATCATACAATGCATCTCATATCATCTACGAGTTGACATTGCAGCAAAACCAGCGAAAATTGTTGCGGGGCTCGAACCTGAAGAAACGAATCAAATGCTACAGCTACTAGCCATCGCGTGTAAGACTGGAGATTCCAAAGGCTCTGTCCAACAAGTTCTTCTCGGTGATCACAACAATCAAAGTAACAGCAGTAGAGGTGTGGTGAGCTCCAATTCCACAGAAAGTCGTCAAGTTAGCGCCGAAGCAAAGACTTCTCGTAAAATTCCATCAACTGAGACAAAATCGCGAGAAAAAAAATCAGATACGGAACAAAAGCGTGGGGCATACGTGAAAGCAGAAATCGGCAAATTTAATGGATCCACCATACCCATGGCGGTGAAAGGAGGCGATAACGATACATATGAGGCCAATGACACTGTTCTTGAAACTCCAAATAACGAGTCTTTCAAAATGGGAACAGCAGCTGGTTCTGGAACAAGTCGAGATTCTCGCCCAACTACCGCACGACGTCGTCCACCAAAGCTGAAAGAGAATGTCACTGAAGTTGGTCGTCTCACAGTGCACGATACCAAAGTGGCACCGGTCGTTGGCATTATGAAAGAGGGTGATACTGCTGACAGCGATGAGGATATCGTAAATGTCGACAACAATGACAGTGAGAATACCTCTTTTGCGTTGGCTGCTGGCGATATAGGAATTCACGGTAAATTGGTGCAAGACATCTTGAGAGATCAGGCGGAAGAAGCAGCCGCACGCCAATTGAACCAAAAAGATGCTTCGATCGGTAAGATCGAGTCTCCGGAAACGGATCAAGGGATCCGATTCAAGAATCGAGCCAAATCGTACAAGCAAAAATCCAAAGCCGCATCAAATGTGAGCGAAATGACTGAATTGCGTCACGATATTCAAAAACTATGTCAAGCGACTAATCCACTCGGAAAATGTATGGAGTCGGTGCACGAGGATCTCGACAACATGTCGAAAGAACTTGAAAAATGGAAAAAGGAATACCAAGTAAACAGAGTCAAGTATGAAGAAGAAATAAAGAAAACAAATCAAGTGCTCCAACCACTCCAAAATCAACTCGAAGAGGTTGAAGAGCAGATACAAGAACAAATGAACAAGATCCACATGCTGAAAGCAGTCATTGTTAGGAATGAAGAGAGCACATTGCGATTACTTCGCATGGTAGTTGGTGCCTAGATTAATTACGCTACATCCTAGTCTTACCTGAATTGGTGTGCTCTATTCGGGCTTTATAATTCCATCGCCCCCGGCAACATGCAAGGATGGCTTTCGAGGCGCCGCGAGCATATGAACATGATATGGTGTACGTTCCCTCTACTGCAATACTCAAATTTCTAAATAAATTGTGATATCAATACACAGCCGATCGCTACTTTGTGCTCGACGGAAATCAGTTGCGTTACTACCGAAAACGAGGGGATCCCGCGCCCCAGAAGACGTATGTCTTGACAGATGGATGCCAAATCAAGTCTGTCTTCTCCAACGAAGACAAATATAAGCACCATGGTCACACACGCACTCGTCTCTTTCCTTCTCCTCTTTGTTTTTCGTCTGACTCTTATTCTTATTTGATTCTCACGCGCAGGCCCCGGGCACATATTTCGCATCACTTTTGTCGTAGAGTCTGTGGAAAAGAATCGAAAAGATCGATTCGTGGAGCTTGGAGCCAAAAGTGAGGAAAGTGCAAAGGAATGGATTCACGCACTCGAAGATGCCGTTCGTTCTGTGAGAGAAGTCATGCTTCATCAAAGAAAGCTCAAAGACGATGCCACCGATATCGCACCAACGCAGGCATCGGTGCCACGAATGTTGAAAGCTGATGAGGATGTCGTTTCTTTGTTCAATTTAGATGCTGATAACGCGAAAGCAGAGCAAGGATGGTGGCTTGCTCGTGTGGAAGAAGGACTAAGAATCATGCAAGAGTGTCCCTTTGGCCATACTGTAGCTGCATCCGTACTGGCACAAAAAGCAAACATGATGAATGTTGTCATCTTTTCCGCTACAATCAGCGCCGTTTTGAGTTTCAGCGTCACATACTCAATCATCAACAACATGCTCGTCTGTTTTGTGGTTGCCGCTGTTGCAATCACCATATCCTGTCTTGCAGTGACACCGTCAAGTGGAGTCGAAATTCCCAGTTTCAGAGTGTCTCAGGTCGTCCATGGTTCCCCTACAGCAGTCTTCCGATTGCTCATGAACCCCAAACGGTATTCGAGATGGGATCCAGCTTCCGCAAATATGAAGGTCATCCAGGAATTGGACGATCATGCTGACGTTGTGTATATTACACAAAGACCCAATTATTTGTGGCCAGTCTGGCAAAAGCCTCGAGATATGGTGCTGATGCGATATTGGAGACGCGAAGAAGATGGATCTTTTTTCGTAATGTACCAAAGTATCATGCATCCTGAATGTCGGGTTCGTCATAATTATGTGCGTGCAAACTTTCTCGGTGGTGGTTATATCATTGCGCCTCAGCGTGTCCAAAATGGAGGCGTTCGATCTCTTGTGACCTTTGTGCTTCGTTACGATCCATGCGGATGGTCCAGGATCTATCATCAGCTCGGAATGGATGTTGATCTCGTACTTCCAATGCTCCGTAGTGTGATTGGAATTCGCGATGAAATGAGCGGTGCCGACTTTATCATCCCAAATGTCACCATTCCTGCTACAGTCGCGGACAATGGAAAATCAGATACCACTGCAACCGACTCCAGTAATGGAACTTCACGTCGCCCATCTTCTGTCTCAGAAGACGTGGGCTACCAGACATTTGTCAATGCCAACGGCGTCGTTGTCGGAGTCCCGAGACTCGCTACGACATTGTCCAATAAAATGTGGGCAGAGCCAGACGCATCGATGTTTATGGTCCGCGGTCGCAATTATCTGAACGACAAGAAAAAAGTGGCTTCCGCGCCGGCCAAATTCCATCTTGTCGGAGTAGATCTCCTCGCATTTGAAAAACCATTCGATCGATACAATGTCGCAAGCAAACAGATCGATGTCTCCAAGGCCGAGCCGACTTCTGCAAATATCACAAATTCCGCCTCCGCATCTTCTACTCATCCACCGCGCCCAACCGCAACGGGAAAATTCACATTTGTGATCAATATGATCGTTCCCGGTGCCGATAATCTGTGTATGGTCTTCTATTTCCATCCCGCAAAAGACAATGTTTTCAACGATGAGTCAGCGTTCTCGGAACTATTGAATGACTTTATCGAAGGAGATGATCTGTTTCGTAATTCCCGATTCAAATTGCTTCCAACTGTTGTGGACGGAAGCTTTATAATCCGTCAATCAGTTGGCTCAAAGCCAACACTCTTAGGCAACAAACTCAAGTGCCAGTACCACAAAGCTGACCACTACTTTGAAGTGGATGTTGATATTTCTTCAAATAGCGTCGCAAACTCAGTTGTTGGAATGGTTCAAGGAGTCACAAAATCTCTTGTCGTGGATATGGCATTTTTACTCGAAGCCCAAACAGAAGAAGAATTACCAGAAGTGCTTTTGGGAGCAGTGCGGATGGATCGAGTCGCACTAGATAGACCATTTCGTGTTCCACGCTCCTAAAAGCTCTTTGCCACAATACATTCACAACTGATCAAATATGTCTTTGAAATTCCTCAATCAATTGTTGCAGCCAGTTCTATCGATAACAAGTGATCGTGATCCCATGCAAGTTCGCTTACGGCTATTTGGCTCCATAACTGATTGACCAAGCTCACATTGTACAAGTCGTCGTTATCGAGCCAAGACATGACTGAGGCTATAATGTGCTTCTCCACAGGCGGCAAATTCCTTCCAAAAAGCGGCAATACGTAAACTCGCTTTGCTCTTTTCTGCATATGTTGAAAGGACATCAAACTCGATGACGAGCAGTACATCTTGTCTTGTATGTTGCCACACTCATTCTTCGCCTTGACAAATTCATTTTCTTTTTCTCTCAAATCAAACTCATTCAAAGGAGTTTTGAATTCGGTACGTTCAGCGGCAAGCGGACTCATACTTTGGTGTGCTGTTTTTTTGTGAATAGGAGTCCTGGCCACAGCTTTGAAAGGTGATGAGAGATTTTGAGCCCACAACTCGCGATCCCTACGAATACGCGCTCGCACATTCAAGCCAAGCTTGGTCGAATTTCCAGAGTCTTTGGTCAAAATCGAGCATTTATCATTCTCAGAAGCTGGCTTTGCCGTTGGTCTCCTTCGTTTCGTATGCTTTCCTGATGTGTAAATCGCTTTGTACGGAGGCGTTGAAGGCAGAAACGATTCCGGTGTCGATAAAATTGCATCCAAAGCGGCGATTTCTTTCTTCTTCTCCACATTCCGGCAATCCTAATACAAAACCTCATTCCGTATTGTCCGTTGAGAATAATCAAAGAGCCGACGTACGATGCAGCGGCAATTATCACCACATAGAACACCAGCTTGAAAACACTCGCAATATTTTTTCTGGCAGGCGGATTTCTTGCAGTGACAGCCATCTTTGTGCATGCGTTTTTTCCCGCTAGGAGTACAATGATCTTTCATGGTCGATAGACGCGTTGGCGCGTGAGCTTTATAGAGAGATTTGACGCTCGAAGAATGGCTGGGTAGAATCTTGGGCTTGAACGCATTGGGATTTTTTTCAAGTCGTAAAGCTACAGCAGCTTGGCGCTCATCGATTCGTTCCATTGTGTTGCAACAACCGAAACAATTGCAGTTTTCATCGCAGTATCTTCCATTCGCAAAACACTCGCAGTACCTTTTAGAAAAAAAGACAAATCCTTAAAGTGTCTGTCCTTATCGCAAATGCACAGATAACGTACAGTTTAAGACACTTTGATTTCTTGCAGTTGCATGAGGCTCTCTTCGACCCGGAACGATTGTCCATTCGCTGAGCTGTAGCCAGGGCTGAATTCAGTTGCGACGTAGAAAGCACACAGGTATGCGATAGAGCTGGTGATATATCCAGTGGGTTCTGCGCCTTTTGCCCGCCAGGAGACATAGTGTCAAAGGATGCAGATGGAGCATCAACGTGACCAGACAGCTTTTCAGTTTGTATCGGTTCGAGATGTTTGCTAATCAGAGCGTAGTGATCAAAACAATGAGCGCATTGCACGTTATAGCCACAAACGTACAGAGTTTGATTGATAGTTTTGATCTCCATATTACTCGAAAAGCTTGCATGAGAGCTCGGACACATTTGAGATGTAGTGATGTCACAATTTGGAGATATATCGTTGATTCCATCCGTTGGCTTCCATAGAGATTCATGCAAGCGTAATTTCATCACTTTTTGAGATTCTCGTAGCGCAAATCGTTCTTCGCATCCAGGAGAACCTGTTGTCAGAGCATGAATCCGAGGTAGAGAATCACTCCAATACGCATTCTCCTGTGGCGCTGTAACCACGCTCTTTCCTTCCACTCGCGCACCAAAGGATCGAACATGCGTAAAACGATTCTGAAGCCCGTTATCTTCCTCGTGTATGCCCCTGGGAATCTCATGCAAGTCATGATTAGGTATCGGCACCGGTGAAACTCTACGAAAAAAAATCATTGAGTATTATACAATTCAAAAGCTTGGACAGATATTTACAATTGTGGAAGCTTTGACGAGTGTAACGCTATAATCGGGGATTTCTTCAGTCGAAGAAGAGCATGATCAAACTCGTCAACCGGAGATAATGGAGGTAGCATATTTTCGACTGAGAAAAAAAAGTCTTCAGAATCAATCGCTGTGTCCGATATCGTTTGAGCCACCTGGTGACCAGCTGGAGCTCTATCCTTGTCCTTCCTATTGCTCTCGGGTGACAAATCGCAATCTTCCCGGTCCAGAAATTCCACTGAGTCGGCACTGTCTTCATCCGAATCAAATTCGATTTTTATTTGAACATTACATTTCTCACGCTTAGGTCGTCGATACACGTCCGTTTGCTTCACTAAATTCGTATTTCGAGTCGCAGAACACACAGATGGTTGTCGAGAGCATGAGCTCTGCCTTGACTGATCACAAGTCAGCCCATGTTCAGGAGGAAGTCCAACTTTTTCTTTCGTAAAATGAGTGGAATGTGGAGGAATTCTCAGAGGAGTAGGCGTGCGGAGAAGTTGGCAAGTCCATGTATTCTTCGGAGTCGTCAGGTCCAAAAAAGCATCATCAAGAGCGCCTGAGGAAGTTTGAGTCATAGTATTCCAAGCGACTTTTGCTTGCCTAATATCTTCATCTCGCAATTGCTTTTTATTGGGCTTCTTTTTTGTGAGCGTAGTAGCATTGATGGTGAATGGAGAGCGAAAAAAACGTGATGGTGAGTCGATCGCGATATTTTTTGTGTCAGAGCAGCTCTTCGATTTACAAGTTGTTTCAAAAGCTGAGGGCGTCAGCATCGGAAAAGAACACCTTCCAGCTACAAAACAAATTGCGCATAAAAATGAGTCATTCTGCAGCGAAGCGAGAGCAAATATACACACTGGAACTCATATACCAACTTGCAATGGATGACTCAAGAATTCGTAGAGGTTGATTTGCGGTGGCGTAAAATTCGAGCAGTGCGCCCGAGTTGACTTGCACTTGATGTCACTATGCTGTTCTTGTACGTTGCATTCCGCCGAGATTCGACCATTTTGCTGCATATCATTCTGATCCGTTGAGTGGTGCAAAAGCCGAGATTTTTTCGGGGTCATGTGTTGTCCTTTGCAAGCACGAACGTGCACAGTTGATTTGGCACAGTCTATCTACGCAGTCTTAAACGTTGTAGCCACAATGTACAGCTACAAATTTCTCGAATAGTTGTTTACGTTGCTCGAAGCGTTGCGTCCTTTCTAATTTCTTGATCACCAAAGGATGCATGCGAAGAATATATAGCGGGAAAAGTCCTTATACTAATTTCATCCAATCAGGATCAGTATCGACTGGATTTCCGCCAATCCACATCCGACTATTCGGCGCCAGATCCTTGGACGGCCAATTCGATGGCTCTGGCGACCCACTTGAGCCTCACCAAACATGCGTCTCGCTGATCAAAAACAATTATCTTTCTGCTCTTGTCTTTCACTAGGAAGAGTATTTACCAAATGCAATTATCCTGGTCCTCTCCAATACATTCCTTACCGAGTAATTCGTTTCTTCCCGCGGCTTGGGCTTCGATATCGGGGCTTGCCAGACGACGAGTAGGAACGATCCGGGCTGGAGCTGTACTTACTTGATCTTCGACGACGGTAAGGCGACTCATATCGACTTTTCTCTTCTCGTGTGTCGTCTCTATCCCGGCTGGAAGAGCGACGAGATTGCCTGACACGTTGTCTGCTTCGACTTGGGCTCTCGCGATAGCTATGACGAGACGAAGTGTTCGGTCTGGTGGATGTATAGTCGGATCGTTTGCGATTTTCAGATCTTTCACCGCGTGGAGCTCGACTTGTTCCGCGGCTGCGAGACCGCGATCCTTTTCGGCGATATTTCTCTGCTACAGCAGATTTGAGAATGCATTATGAAGACAAAGGTGAGAAGAGGATGACCATACCACGTTCGTAAGAGTTGTCTCGATGCTGACTTTCACGCTTTCTTCTTCGATATGATGACGACTCGAAGCTATCAGACCGCTCGCGCTTGCTCCTTGGAGATCGGGTTTCTCGCTCAATGCTTTCACGCTGATGCCTTGGTCTCTCGGCGTACCGGTCTCGCTTGCTATGCTCTGACTTTCCACGGTGGTTGCTCTCCTCACTCTTATTACTTCTACTAGCTTCAGATCTTGTGAATTCATTTTCATTTCGAATGTTGTCGAGTACAAGATGAAGACCACCACGTTGTGCAGCAAATGCTTCGTCCTTATCTTTTCCGTGCTCACGTCCCCAATTTACCAACTCGTTGAAATTACGTTCTTGAGTTCGCTTCCAAGCGCACAGGCTGCGGTATTCGTTCAGAACATCACCTACAACAATCAAGACGGAAATTTAGTCAGCGTTTTCGATGGCACAAGATGGAGATAGAAGCATACGGGCTTGACGATCGCTTAATACTCGGTGTCTCTTGTCTGCTCGACACCACTTGAAACTGAAGATTCGATCGGCTTGCTGGCAAGCTATGTAAATTGCAGTTTCCGCGAGATAACGAGGTGACATGGATAAGCAAATTGGAAGCCAAAAGCTGAGTTCGACAGAAGCATCACTTAGTGCTCATCATACACCCGAAAGACTCATCGTTACATACAGTTCTTCCAAGATTGCATTGGCCGTACTCTTGATATCATCAACCACTAGACAATGGCCGAGAGCGTCGATGTAAGCAAATGCGAAGAAGACGGACATGGGGTCTTACATTTGGATGGAATTCCTTCCAGTACTTTTCGAAGATAATAAAATGGCATGTCGACTGTAAGTTCATACTGAATTCCCTGCAAAACCTGAATCTCGTAATGAAGCAAATGGAGTCGTTCCAATTCCAATTTATCTTCATCACCCATCATCAATGGCTTTTCCAGGATATCGTGCATCGTTCGTACCATCCGGATCAATTTCATTCGTTTACTAGCGGCTTTTGCCGCCAAGAATAAACACGCCGCAGCAACTTTGAATCTTTCTTGTGCGTAGATCCCACAATCGAAAATTCGGTGAAAATAACTGCATGCAGTCAAGACAACCTCACGATTCAAGACGAGACATTGTCCCAAGACATCGATATATGCAATCGCTGTAAATCGCCACTGCTTCCTCGCCTCACTTTTAGGCTCCACATCTTTACGCTCATATAAGAATGGACAAGTTGATCGATTCAAATCTATCAAATTGGATGGGGCAATTTCGTGCTTTCTAGAAGCCAAATTTCCATCCACTGATTCGCATGTGTTTTCCGCTTCCATGGCAAAGAACTCTGCCAGCCGTTCCGCCTCATTTTTTGGAAGTCGAATTGGTGCTCGCTTGGGCTTGATTTCTCCAAGTACGATACTTTTCCATGTCTTCATCTTGCTCGGGTACAAATTTAGCTCCTCCCAACGCGCCAGTGTTTTGAATAATCGCTTCTTGCCATCTTCAATGTTTTTGGTCTCACGAACGCACGCATACAATATATCTTCAACCGTCTGGAACCACTCCCGCTGAATACGCTCGTACTCCCGAGGATCGTGCTGGAAATGCTTGAAGAACTCGTGCAAAACGTAAAACAACATGATCTTGACATTGAACGGCTTGATAGCTTCACTGCTGCTCTGGGCACGCTACATATCAAGGACACGAAACAAGAGAAAAAACACAGAAAAATGTTAGCTTGAGTGTTTATGGCTTGCTTTTTGATACAAATGCTTAAGTAAAAGCAACAACTCTGCATTGTGCACTGTCTTATCGTTCATACAACTAAGAATATGCATGACATGCTATTGGATAATAGCTGATGGAAAGCCCGGGCTTACAAAAGCAGAACAGATCGCAGTCAACTGCATGTGCATTAAGGCACAAGATTGGACGTTGCATTCTTTTTATGATGAAATTCTGAGCCGATTTTTTTCGACATCAGTGTCGGTCGACCTCAGTATTAGATTTTTCTTATTGTTCGGTCTGTCTGTTTCTTTCATGCTTTTGTTTGCTTTGTAAGCGCGGTATTTCCATAGCATCGTCATGCAAATGATTCATACAATAAATATTCAAGCGGCTGTATTCACCTGTTTCAGTTTGAGCTGGAAAGGAATGGAATGATGTGGATGACGCAAAATGTATTCAGCTGTTTGTTGAATCAAATCACGAGACGTGACTTGGGTCAGCATGTTATCTAGTATCTCTGTGAATCGGTTCACTTCGTCTTCCCATTCATTTCGGGGAGGTGTTACTGTAGCATTTTGTGCTCCCACAAACGTATTCGACAAATTGACTTTCGACTTTGCTTCATCAGCTAAGGATTTTGGCGGAGAGGATTTTGTATCACTGTACTCAGAATCTGGATTCGAACGGGTGCGCAATATGTCAGGGGTGAGCCTGAGAGTGGTCAGATCAGCGGACGCTGTATCGGAATTCACTTGTTCTTTTTGTTGTTCGCTTGATTCAGAGGGAAGATCGTCAGTAAGTTCTTGCACCACTAACTCGTCTTTCATGAGAAAATTTTCTATGGCTAAATTTTGCTCGTTATTTGGGTCTGTTGGTCCTTTAGGTGCGCTCCACGCCCCATCATCGTCGCCTACCATTTCTTCCTCTATTAAAGATCGTGTCGTCTAACAGTAAAACCGGTATGAAACAATACAGGAATTCATTATATAGCCATATCACCTTGCCAATTCCATTTCTGTGGCAATTGTAACATTATGAGTTGGTTTATGCCAAGAATCGACCACAGTCCGACTATTATAATGACCTGGGCCCTGATACATATTGATTGAATATGAGTCATTGTCGTTAGGTAGTAGAATCTTACAATACGTACAGGCGTGCCCTTTAATGACGCTGAACAGGAAAATCTTGGCTCCTTGCATGCAATACATAAAAAATGAACTTTGTCTGAATACGAAGAATCGTACAGTCGCAAAAGACGCCGCGCGTGTTGCCGAAGGAACCGTATTTTCTGTTTGTGTAATCTACAGAAACGCATGAGATCAACTTGACGATTGATTGAATGGTAATATACCCCAACGTGTCGTGGTGACTCTGAGCGTTCAAAGCGCTTTATTGCCGATTGAAATGATCTTCTGGCACCTGAAGCCTCCCAAGAAAGACCGACCTAAAATTAAATAAAATCAGCTCAGATCGAGACGCTGCTGAGGCCGCTTGTAGCAGAACACCCGACCTCATAGTCCCCGGGACAGGGTCCATCTTCTCTGACTTGGCCCTGGAATCGGTCCGATTTTGATACAAAAGAACTGCTAGCTAATCGTCGAGCTTTTCGGGTCGCTACAAATCTTTTCTGCGAGTCCACCAATTTCTTTTCTTGATTTTGCTTATTCATCAAATTCTCAAAAGCGTCTTCAGGCTTTGATTTCAGACCGTAAAATGACTTATTAGAAAAACGTTCTGCACTTTTGCCAAAGCTAATCTGTTGATAAAAGAGTCAGCTTTGAGTATGAATTGATAAACGCAATGCCCAGAAACCGATTTGCAATTCGTATTTCTACCTCCATTCGCGTTGTAGTAAGCGCCTGGTGCTGGTGTGACGTTTCTGGTCCGTTGGTCTTCAAATCTACTCAGTCTAGGGTCGAGAAAAGCTTGACGTCTACTTTTTTTGCTGGTCTCAGCTACGAGTAAACGTGGATATACTTCATACGACCCAGGTCCACACGCTGGCGACTCACTACAATGGTTGAAAATGAGAGTAATGTGTGATGATTGGAAAAAGATGCTCACCTCATTAGTGTCGTGAAGCGGGCACTGGTGCTTCCAAAAAATTGCAAATGCTCAGGTATATTCGTAATACGAAATGTGTCGCCATTTCTTTGATACGAACCCGGCCCAGGAACATCGTCTACGAGTATTTTCATTCCACTTAATTCTCTCGTCGTACACGAACTGAATACAGCGCTAGCATTAGATGCATCTCGATGCGTATCAGCGTCCAAGTCTCCATAATAGCCAGGGCCTGGTATATTTGCCTTAGTCTTGATCTGATCGTCAAACATCCTAACAAGCTATATTTTGTGCGACATTGTCATCACAAGATAAATAGATTGAGGCATACTTGCTTGCCTACCTTTGTTTTCCCAAAATCGGTACTGATGTGCTTATCAAGTTTTTTTATTCCTTCCAAAGCGTTATACTCTCCTGGACCCGTGGTATCATCTCCCACCCCGCTGTGTCTGACTACTTTTGGCGTATGTCGAACGAGTTTGCCATCATACCTTTGTTCATACCCAAAGCTTTGCGAAAGAGATGGAATGGATGGCGCGGTCGGCATGTGCATGATGCGTGCTTCAAGATGCTCCTTCTGTCTATCGGTGGATTGCTGGTATAAGCAGAAAAACGGCGACTAGAACACTTGATACCTCGCTAGCTGACCTTCTTTCGGCTCTTGTACTACCAGATCAGGGCAATATGCTCCCGGACCCGGTGTCGGCGCGCGTTTTGATCCGTCGAAACGAGTAGTTTTGGATTCAAAAGCTGACAGAGCACCTTTCACATTTGGCGAACCCGTAGAATATTCATGGTAACCACAGTAAGCACCAGGTCCTGGTGTCTCTGATGCGGGACGGGAGCCAACGCTTCGTTGCTCATACCGACTGGCCGATCCGAAACCAGCAAAATTGGGACGAGCTCTCGATTTCTGTACTATTTCATAGCACCCTGGGCCCAAATGTGGATTTTCCCCGGTCTTGAAACACTCTTCAGGCTGCTGGCCTCGGAAAGTTCGATATACCCAAGCCATTAATGACAGAGCCTTTGTCTGAATCACCGGCAAAAATAACTTTCTCGAAACGCTTTCACCACCGAAAAAAATGGTACTCACGACTCAGCATACCACTACAGACGAGTGCCATACATTCGCGTGATTTCGCTCAGCGCAGCCATAAAAAAGTGTTTTCACAGACTTCAGTATCCTTATTATCGCCTACACAACAAGACAGCTCACTAACACTATGCGACCCACCACACTGCCTAATTATCGGCGATATTTGCTTCCAAGACTGTTCGCGCCAGTGTTTGCATCATTGCTTGCTGGAATCGAGAGGCAATTGTTGGATGGCGTATCTTCATTTCTTCAAACTTTACTTTACTCAGAAATAAAAGAAGTGTGTCTGCTTTTGCCTCCGCGGTGAATTGGTACCGTTTATGAAGCATCATCTCAGCAACACCGAGAATTCCTCCTTGACAGACACGCTGGATTCGACGTTTACCTCTGAATCCGGGACCCATACTTTCATGCAACTTTGAAGGCAAAAAGACGTCGACTTTACCCAAGCCGATAAAGTATATACCGTCGACCGGTGATCCAACTTGATACACCTGCTCTCCAGCAACGTGATGCCTCGACTCGATATAGTACGCAGCGATATCTTGAGTCAGTATTGCTGATAAATTGACTTCTTGTACCGAGTCTTCTTTTATCTGTCCTTGATCTTCTTCATCTGTCTCACTACTATCACTAGTCGATTTGCTCGCTTCCACCTTGACAGAATGCTTCGGTGTCACCTTTGGAAGCAATGTATCGAGTAATTGGATTGCGCACCGCCCATCGTTCTCAATTTCGGCTACTTCACTCAGCGGTATAACTCCTTGTTCAGCCAACAGCTCGTCCTCACACCATTCCAAGGCCTTATCTAATGTATCGAATGCAAGCGTACTCACACGTTTGGTACTTCCGAAAGCCACCTCGTACTCGTCATCCAATATATCATGAGCGTGTAGTAATTGTTCAACGTCATGCTGAAGGCTGGCAAAAATGAGCAAAATTCCGTGCTGTGCAAGCAATTGCTTGGTAGCTTTGATACAACTTCTGATTGCAGTCGCATCGACGCCACGAACCCGTTCGAAATCCAATATGAAAAAACGTGTTCGTACGGGACGCATGGCAAGTTGATCATACATTTTCGGTTGAGAGCAAGTGTTGTATTCTTCATGATCATCTAGCGTTCGAAGATCATCAGTAGTCTCGAACGTAGAGGCATTCCTCATGCTTATAAGAGGAGGCTCATACTGGAATACCGTTGTAAGAAAACTCCCGTTTGTTGGAAATGCTGGGGAGCACATTATAGGAGCAACAGTCGGTTCTGAAGCATTTACTAAGACGTGGCGTCGTACTTCTTCCATTATCTTGACACTACTTCCAAAAAAGAGAAATCCGTCAAGCTCCAAAGTAACAATTGCAAGATGCGTTCTCTGTAGCAATTCTCGCTCACGCAAATCTCGCTCCACATGACTTCGCTTCATGACTCGTCGGACAGTAGAGACGGTGATATACGAGTAAATGAAATTGAATCCGGCGACGATGATACCGGCAATTATCCCGAATTTCAAATCGTACACACAGGTCATCATGAATGTGAGCCATACCACGATATACTCTTGCAGCAGCATTTTGTGTCGTGCATGCCACATGTATTCGACCATCAGATCAGCTGCTATGAGTGTCTGTAATGCGCCGAAGAAAACTTTAGGCACGTAGGCGATTATGGAAAATGGACACAAAACTAAGATCAGTTCGAAGCCACAGACCAGAGTGCCAACCAGTCGAGATTGTAGATTAGCACGAAGTGTGAAAATTGTCTGAGAAAATATGTACGATCCAGTAAAGCCTCCGGCAATACCCGAAATGAGATTGGACCAACCCACTATTTGCAATTCGTGATTGTAGTCCAGCGGAGTACCCAAAGCCATTTCAATGGCTGCGACATCAAGCGACGACGAGAAAGCCACCACGAAATACATGGCGATCCATGTTGGAATTTGCGTCATAGTTTGGGACGTGTCGACATAATGATAATCAAACATTTGGTAAATATCAAAAATGGATGCCGATGTAGCCGGTAGTGGGCTGACCCATCCTTTCAGTCGTGCTTGCTCCAAAGAAGTCCCAGTGAGCGCCAAAGAAAGATAGAATATGACCAAAATGCTCGCCATTGAAGTGGGAAGAATCATGACGTGCTCGTACCGCGATAAGACGAAAAATATCGCTATTCCCGACAGTAGTCCTGGTGCAATTAAAATCAGACTTTCGGCGTTTATGAGTTTTGGCCAGTCGATAATGCCATTAATTACCTGTCCCGACATCATCGACAGACCAGCTTCGAGACAGTAGAATCCGATGAATGCCAAATAACCACCGACCACAGGCATTGGAAGGTATTGGACGAAGCTAGCTAGTTTTAGCTTCCCCGTTATGATCAAAGCAATCCCCAATAATGCAGTAGAGGCTGCCAATGTAAGTAAAGTCGTTGCTAGCAACCGTTGTGGTTCAACTTTTCCAATTCCACTTGATTTCTCTAATCCATTGACGATCGAGGTCGCCATTGCTGATAGAAATATAAGACCAGCATCCTGAACTTGACCCACTGCAAAACTCAAGGAGCTTTTCAACGTGAAGCAAAACTGATGTATTGCAGCTACATAGAGAAACAAAATATTGCTAGTCTAAAATGATGATGAAGAACAAGTAAGGAGCCCTACCAGACGTCATGACGAGTTTGATTAGTTCGGACATGTAAGGTCGGAATGCCGAATCACGAAATATAATTTGTGCAAAGCTGATCATTAATGGTACCAAAATGACTGTATTCATAACACCGTACAGAGTAGTACGAACAATTTGGTCTTTCCAGGATGCAAGAGATGAGGGATCATCCTGGGCATTGTTTTCTTCCGTTGTCGACAGCAGAAAAGAGGACTCTTTCTCGTGAGTCGTCATCATCGCATCAGAACTGTGTGCCAGAGATGATTTTTTCGTAAAATCGTAGGAATGACGAGGAGTCTTCTTTATTGCGTAAGATCCATGCAAATTTTTCGAATGTTTATTTCCTGTGGATGCAGCACTGTCCACATGCAATACTGGTAGCATAAAGTCTAATGTATCTAAGCGCGAAGGACGAAGCAATCTTCCACTTCCAGTGGCGCCATAGCCGTGGCTAGAACCGCTGAAACGTGATGCCCGGGCGCTAGGTGTGCATACTTCGATCACAGCAGGAGTACCCGCTCGTATCATTGATCGCCGAAGCCGCGGGGTACGCGCTGTCGCACCTACACTATCCATTGTTGCTTGGCGGTTTTGTACTCTTACTTAGAATGTGGAAGGTATCGCAATGAGTTATTAAGGTTATTATTCTACAGCATCATTGTTTCGTGGCATTCTATTTCGAATGAGGCTTTTTTTACATGCGGTGTTTAGACTGGTTGGTAAGTCAATAACCGTTTATAACTGTCTTAAAACACTCACATCCAACGAAATCGGAAAATTTGGGTGGCTAAGTATGCAGCATCATTTTTAATGTTGTAAGTATATGTAATGAGCTTATTGAGACTCGCTGGTTGAAACTTTTCCGAATGCATGACAGCTTTTGCATCCGGCGAATGGAATCGATCATATACCGAAATAACATGCGGAGTATATACTTGTGCTAGGCTGTACAGCAAGCCATGCTTCATCGGCTTGGTGTTTGGCAATATACGTACCTATTTCTCTGAAATTTGTGAGAAATTGGATGTGAGGATTGAGCATTTGATCAGTGAATCTCCATCTTTGCTCGATGATCAGCTGCGTTTGTCGAGCCGTGGTTCGTCGGACCAAAATTTCTGCAGTATAGTAACTCATTAGAATTTTAAAGAAGTAAGTGTACGGATTGGACACCGTCTGCTTTGAAAATGTAGCGTGGTTTATGGATCTTTTGATAATCGTACACTTCAGAGCCCAAAGTCCAGAGCTACTACAGTAGTTGGATTGTCTAAAGTCTTCCTGCACTATGCTCGATGCAGGGTTAAAGCACGCCGAGATCCGTCTTCTGCATCTTGAGTCGAGAGGCTGATTTGAATGCGTGGCTTGAGCGCTATGGACAAATCGTACTCATTCACCAGCTAATCGTATCGACCATAAGCAAGTTACGCATTGATAAAAAGCATGCGTTCTATTGGAATATATTGTAAGCCGACATTATAGTCGAGCGTTTGGGCTAGCTGCTCATTAGCCGATATTAAGCTGAGGGGCCTCAACATCCATTGTTCCTTACCCTGATATGAGCACAGTTAGCCATGCTGTCCGCTTCCAATGCCGCCTTTAAAAAGCTTTTATTTTGTGCACTTGAAAATAACGCTATCAGACAATAACTTGATCTCCAATCCAGCACTACGTTGACCTTCTCGCTTTAGCTCCCATCGGCCAAGAATAGTACTGATAAGTTGACAAAGCACTCTATGTACGAATTTGGTAACGTTGCCCGCATGGCAGATATGGGATTTCTTCTTCATCTTGATGTGCTCTAAAGTCGGGACAGGATCCTGATGTATTCAGCTGCGGTGTTGTATTTTGTATCCGATAAAACGTCCGATCATCAAAAGACCTCTGATCTTCGAGTTCAGGAATGAGCCGATGGAATGTACCACGTATCTTCTGACCCCGGTATGAGGAGCTTCCCTGAAACTGTTCCCTTCCGACCTGCGCTACTAGGCTGTCACTAGTTGGATGCTTGTACGAGATACTATACATGCTACGATTAGTCTGTCCGGCTTTCTTCGAAATCGACGGACTTTTATTCTCTGCCATCGCATACTTTGCAAATTAACGTCGCCGATTAAGTCCCGTGAGCATGGCAAGCTCAAAATGCAAGTGCTTTTTTGAAACAAACTCGCTTGGATGCGATGGAACGTGGCCAATCACTCGTTTTCCATTATGTCAAACGATCTAAATTTTTTGTCGATCTAGCCAGATGAATTTGAGAAGCTTGATAGCTCACTTTGGACAGTAAGTTTGATTATGACTATTTTTTGTATTTAAAAATTGGAGATGCTGCAGTGCTTCAAATCACTGTTCTAACATCCTTTGATGCTCTAATGTCGAAATATATAGCCCCCCACTCTTGCTTTGCTAAAGAATAGAAATTGTCCCTTTGTCCGAAGTTGCAATTTCCAAGCAAAAGGCCTGCGATAATAGTATATATACTTATTTTCGTTCTCGTTGAGATGAGTGATGAAGATTGTTGTAAAATGGTACAGAAGGAATCGTTGATGCTTCATCTGAGGGCTGTGCTAATGGAAATTCGTTTACAGATTTCGATAAGTACTACGATCGATACCACTTGCTTTGGCATTCCTTTCACACTTTTTTCGAGATTACAAAGTGGCATAAGTATGGGCAACTAAGTCGTACAAGTTGTCCCATGCTTATTCGAAGAAAAGAAGCTCTCAGACTGGAGAGGGCTGATGCATAGGCTGACCAAAAAGCATCGTCATTGCAAGCGTGTAAAGACGCTAACAAAGTCGTGTACAGGACTATGCTGCCTAATATCGCGGTAAAAGATACTTGAAAAAGATGCTTGCGGCATATGCCCGTTATACTACAATGACTTGCCATTCGATGTTGCACGCAGATAGCTCGTAGATTAGTTTTCTTCTCATAGACTTCATACCATAATAAAAACACAGTTTTACTGGCATCGTCAGAATGCTATGGCTTATAGCTATAAATCTCAACATTCGTGGATGATTTGTCTTCTTCCTGTATAATGTTGTGGCATGGTCATCAAATTGTTTATTTGCTACATTAACTCATTCTCTAATTTTTCCTTCATTAGCCGGCCCGATACTCTGGTAAGATTGGTAGCGAAGTATATTGTCGATCGCTAGTCAAATAGGCTGTAGACCAGCATGCATATGGTAGGCTTCTTATATGGAACTGTGTACTCTCACAATTTGACGCAAAGCAGCCATTTAGGTTCTTCAACATCATACGGTACGCTATAAGGAGCACATGTTACCTGCAACACACATCTCTTGCTTGATTGCTTTAGACTGTCACATGGCTTTCCTTAATGGTATTTTGCATTATTCACAGCAATATTGTACTATGGCATCCTTCATCACGCAAACACTCAAGTAACTTTCGCATCCACCCTACGAAATATTCGTGATTGATTTTGCCGTCTTCAAATATATCGAGCGTTTTGCAATCGCGTTCCACAGTCGTAGGGCAATTCAGTCTACATCAACTATGGATGCATAGAACAATAAAAATGTCTTTGTAATAAGACCTCACCATCGAATGCTTCTCGTCATTTGGATCATGTGGCGAGTCTTCATGTTAGCATCATTTTGATGCTTATAGCTCTCACCCTTGTGTAGTACACACTTGCGTTTCATGAATAAGTCTCCCTGTAGCTGTAACTCTACCTTCAGTCGATACGATACAGAGCTTTTCATCATTATTCGTTACATCCGAATTGGTTTAGAAAACGCCTGATTCAGCGTATGCTGCATGGAAAAACTCAAGACTTGCAAGGTATTCGAGGAGTATACATATTCAAACCATCGAAGCAGTAATCAATTCCGTCGCATCTGACAATTAGCCAATTGATGTATACGTGGTGGATTATTCGCACGCCTATGCCGAGGAGCAGCCGCCGAATTAGACTTTCTCGTTATATATCGTGTCCAGATTCAACAACAAGAGCAACTTTCGAGTCAAAAGGCATGCTCTCTCTCTTGCAACATTTTGCGTGACCTATTTCCGATATTTGCCATTTTTCACATTTCTCTCCTTGCGTAACCTCAACTATGCCTGTAGCAAAAGAAGTCGACCTCACTCCTCTTGTACCATAGTCACTAACTGATCAACAAACTATTCGTAATAACGACCTGGAGACGACCAGAGGTGCGAATTTGATTATTATCTCGTAAACATTGCCGATTCCTAACGTTCAAGACTCTCTCTCAGGCTTTCTCAAATGTTTTGATTCTAATCTGAATCATCTAGCTGCATAGCGGATCGCATAACAGCCAGTAAGTCTTTCAAGTTTGTGCGACACAGCTGGATCACTAAAGATGCGAAATGGATTACAGCATTGTTGACGGTGTTCGCTCATAAGAATACATCATTGTGGAGGATGTGTATCAGGAAAATAACGAATACCACCGGGTCCTAGTAGAATGAAGCAGACATAAGCGTACAGCGTGTAAGCTTATGGTAGAAGTACATTCATATCAGCAAATTTCTTTGCATTGTACTACAAGGCTCAAAATTGATAATAGAGCACTATCAACTGTTCAACACATGTCTTTCTCGCACATATAATGCAGGCTTTATCAAAGGCGATAACATCGCTTACGAGATGGGGTAAGTACTGCAGACTTAGCCAGATAGCTGAGTCATTCCTGTTAGTACTTCGAGCTTTTTGACTTAGTTGGCATACAGGCCACCGTATTGCCTTCTGGTAGCATGAAAGCATGCGGCATTGGCTATAAGCACTTTCTCCAACTGAGTGAAAGTTCATGTAGTGAGGAAAAATCAGGATCGTTAATTCGTATTGATTCGCCTTTACTAATCGATAGTTGCTATAGCGCTCTCGACACTATAAGATTTTCCGAGCAGCTCTTCGACATGTCTTGTCACTGATGCTTCCTTGAAAAGTCGGTCAATTGTCGTTTGATCTCGTATAGCTGCATTCCAATGTTGTTTGTGGAGTTCTGAAGTGCCTTTGTTGGTGGCAGACTGAATACACAGTGATAGGTCTTGTTTCAGTAAATGTATTTGAAGGAAACCGACGAAAAAAAGGTAAGGTCGATTTTCTAGCATGTAGAAGAACAGGCCTTGTACATATGAATATAGACTAATTGACGATCCAGCGTTTCCCAATTCTTATGACGGTTGGAAAAGTTCACCCGTATGTTTTTGATTTTTCATTCGTCCGTCCGTTCGTCCGCAATGGCCGTACTAAAGTTAGTGGGTGTCATTTTATTGACATCCATCAGTTCAAAGCATCATGATGTTGTATCTGATCATTTACGCTGAAGTCAAAATATTGGGCTTTTGAGCTTCTTTGAGACTGAGTTTCTCTTCACGCTTCAAATCCATGTCGCACATACTGTGTCTCTCCACATCGCCGGAACAACATAAAGATATCAATCAAAAGCCTTCTCCTCGATTTGTCCATATTAGCATGGTCGACGACATCAAACGCTCATAATTTTGTACAAACTGGTCCGTGTCCACAAACCAGCTCAAGTGGTGTTGATCCAAGATCTGTAACACACGCATACGATTCGTGATGTGAGTTGCGGTAATTATAGCTTTAAACCACCGATTCTGTTCAATCTGGGTGTGATGAAAAGCGGATATTGTTCTTTCCGTGCCTTTCCTGTTTAACTGCCGAGGAAATTATGGATCAGTCGTATTTCAGCGTATTCGCATCTTTGCGAAGGATGATCGCTATGTTCCAAACCATTTTCCGGTTCAACTTGTGAATTCTTCCTGTTGGATTGACAGTATACCGAAATTCTTCGTCACATAGTATTCCATCACGTATCCGACATATCTACCATTAGCGTAACCATTCATCCTGCCCCAGCCTGAGATAATGGATGATTATGTCCCGTGACCAGGAACGTTTATTTTACTATTCAAGTGCGTGCCCTAATATGAGTTTGTAGAGACTTGTACTGATATTTCCAATTCATGCATCTTTCACAAATTCTGTCCGCATGATCGTTATACGCGACCTTCTTCGATACCGGTCCATCCAGCAAATTTCCATATGTTGTGCTTTCCAAGATACGAATGGCCAAGTTGAGCATGCCATAGGTTTATATTTTAGCCGTGCTACATTCAAGGATGATAGCTTTTCTGCTTGAAATTTCCACAATTGGCTCATCGTGATTATGATCCTGCACGTATACTTGAAGATGTAGTATAGACACCCTCTGACGCCAACGCTGCGATGGGCACTGATAGTACGTAAACCCTCAGTTCGTATTGGTCTCGAATTCGGTATTCTCACACAAATGTGCGCACTACAAAAGACTTTGCTGCTCTTGGTATCGTCTTTGGGTATGAATTGGCTTCCTTATGGCAGGGGACAAAGGAGACGCAACCAGAGGTGATGTAACAGAACTCGGCAGAGATAGTCTATCGGGTGGTGCGGATGTAGAGCCAGCGGTTGATGCATGGAGGAGATTGCTTATGCAGTCATGCTGATTTTGTTCGAATGAATGAAAGTGATCCTATAGAACAGCATGCACCCCTAAGAACATGATACGATCCTGTCATTTTATTACGTGAGCTAAAGGATGGAATACATTCTTCACATCCAATCGCTCGATGAGGACACCCGTCAATCACGACAAAATTATAGCAAGTTAAGGATCTAATGGATCGAACCCAACATATCTAGAATGAATCACGGACACACAACTCAAAAACCTATGTATCCTTCTCTGCGGATCGAATGCATTTGAGGTTCCAAAAAATTTGCTTGCGACGAACCAGTCCTACTTGACCAATTGCCGAAAGTTTGCTTGTCATCGACAGCGAAATGTCTCAGTAGCATTGAGATGACGGGAAAATGAACTACTGCAAGTCGATTCGATTGAAATGGTTCTGCATTGATTGCATTTGTGATGATATGGATCGTTGATGCTGTGATGGAGGCGGCTGAGACGAAAACGCAGCTCTCAAACGGCTAGGGCCGTTGTTAGGTGTTGAAGATGTGCTTTGTCCGTCCGTATAAGTTTCATCAGCTTCTTCATTCCGAGATCCATGTGGATGCAGAAAGCCAGTCGTGTGATTGATGAAAAAATGTGTAAGTCGCATCTTTTTGCTCGGTTTGATAGACAAAACCGTACGGCCAAACTAAGTAGAAGACAGACTTGTTGGTGACGCGTCGTTCAAGTAAGCATTCTAGAGAAAATGTACCTTGATATGAACAGAATGATTGCTTTGGAGATGCAGAGGTCGATATATATACCGCAGAGTCCCATTTGAGCTGCCGGCGTCCTTGATAAAAAACTCTCCCTAAAATTTTCGATGAGCATCAAATTACACAGCTTTCACAGGATAATCATACCTTGTTGTAATGAATCTCTGCGTGTATGGTGGACACTGTTCGGTATTTTAAGATCAAATCGCATTGCGATGAGCGACCAACCATCAAAGGTCGGTGCGCTTCCGTTTCCAAAAGTGATTTATAGCTTAGTTGATACTTTGTTGATAGATTCAAAGTGGTTGATGAATGTTTCGTCACCACTTGAAACATAATGGATGGTGCGCTGAGTCGATCCGGCATAAGGGACACAAATCGACCATCTGGAAGCTTGCTTTTGGCAGGATAAGGTGTTTTACAAATAGAGCAAGTCCGAGCATTACTCTCGTCGAGAATCGTGCAAACTTCGTTCTTGTCCCCATTCGTATTCCATCGCTTGAGACAATTCAGATGTATGTACTTGGTATCACCGGTACACTTGCACGGAGCAATAAGTGGATTATCGTCCTCGGACTCGTCATAGCATATGTAGCATGTTGCACTCATAGATCGGCGTTGCGCCGAGTTTCGTGGCTTAGACTCATCCATTGCTGGTGTATCACCGATCTCGTCATCTGTGTCTAAACCGCTATCCGCATCTGGTCCCATTGCTTCTTGACAAATTACTCGCTGAATCAAGGTGCTAACCTCAGATGAAGACAAGGAAGCATCGTTACTGCCCAATCCACCCGTGTCAATCTCCGTCACTAAGAGACCCACAGAGCCAAATCGAATGATATCACCCACGCGTATTCGATGCTTGCCACTTCGTATAGATTTTGTGCCCAAAATTTGACAGGTTCCAGTGTGTGCCGAAAACTTTTCTGAAGAAGGAAGCAACTCGTATCCTTCATTTACATAATCAATATTCAAACAAGGCGCTCGTGGATCCTCAATGTACATTTTCTCGCGTGAACTGGATGCTACGACTTCTAACACAACATTCGTCAGCACGAAATACCATAAAAAAAGTTGACGATATGTACCATTGCTCTGCGCATGTTTTGGACCGTAAATGGTAACTCCACACTTTGACAAAGTACGCCGAAATTTGTTTTTAGCAACAGCGGTGATCCCACGAATTTCAAGTCTATACATTCATAAATCAACTCAGAACTTTTGACAGGCTATATACTCAAGTGGACCTACATGTCTGCTTTACCGTCTCCACTAAAAAATTCTGTGGCACGAGACAAACTCCATTTTTTGTCGGATGTAGGTGTCATTTTAAAAGTGATGTACCTCGGTATCAATTTCTGCAGTGAAGGCGATTGTACGTGGTGATGGATTGAGAAGAATAGTCAATGCGATCTCTCTAGACGTCAAGAATTCTGTCGGGGCGTAATGTTGGAAATAACAGAGTAGAAATGAAACCTATTTCTCTTAAAATTTTAATGTGAGTAATATTTTGTATTTTATTTCTGTCCGCCTTCTCTCCCTGTTTTTACGGAATACAATTTTCTTTATAAAACACAGATGAGAGAAACTTGGAACAAAAGGCTATAATAGATAGTATTTTCCTAGAAAATACAGAACATACTTTATGATTGTATCGATCACCACACTCTTTTAGGGCTTGCCGTGTAGAAGATTAGAACGACGGAACAGACTATACTCAAACAGTTGCTTAGCTCTGCGCATGAACTAATCACCTAATACCGCCCTACTCACATTTCCAGTAACTTGTATCGTATCTGAATCGTTTTGAGTCTGGGAAATCATTCCTTTCTTTCAACTTAAGCTTTGATTTGTTTACTAATTGGTAGTCGTGACGTGTGTCAAACACCAGAGTATAAACTATCGAGGGTTTTCAAGTAAAACATATTGTCTTAGAGCTCCATGGCGCTCGAACTTCGTCGACGATGGAGTGATGAAAGTATTACATACAATCGACATTTATCACGCAGCTCTACTGAGTCAACTTCTTCGAATCATCATCATCGTTCACCTTTTGTAACACATATTACTGCGAATTACGAGTGTAATGATGGCTCCGAAGGAAATGAACATCATTCTAGCTGTATTCCGGACGATCAAGAATGCGTTATCTGTTTAGATACTCTTGTCAACTCGGGTCAAGCACTCTTCACAGCAGAATGTGGTCATCGGTATCACTTCAACTGTCTGCTGGAGAATATAAATCATGATGAAGCGAATTCTGACAAATGTCCGATTTGCCGCAAATCACAGCATGAATGGCCACATCAGACCAAAGGACTCGTAAATGCGCACCCCTTCTGTACAAATTGTGGTAAAAGAGGGACCGGTGGTCAATTCTGCGATGGTTGCGGTCATTCACTGTCACATACACCTACCGCGCGTGATCGTGCACGTGCCGCTGCGGCAGCGATTGCAGCAAGAAGCAGTATTGTTGTCGAGTGTCCAACGTGTCGTGTCCGCTGTCTAGTGAATACAAACGCAAGAGGAACCCTGCAGTGCCCGAATGGTCATTTATTTCAAGTTCACGTTGCGAGCGGAAATGAAAATGCCCCCACCTCTGCTGGAAGCTCAATTAGACCTTCTATGGGTGGTCCTCACAGCTTTCGACCGCCTCCCCAATTGCGTTCCAGCGCACCGCATACCGCCCCAAGTCATACTGCTGGACATCGTGAGTCGTTCGGATCGAGTCGAGTGATAATGCGGCAGTGTCCGACTTGTTTTACTCACGTCCAGATGCCGCCAGGATCTCATACTGGCCAATACATGTGCCCTCATGGTCATACATTTTACTACGCTCCGTAAAAGTGCTCCTTTGGAATTACAAGAGTCTCACGTGTAGCAGTAGTGGTTCATTTTTTCCAATTTTTATCAGAGTTTACGAATTCGATAGAAGAGAGAGAGATAACGAAAGATATTATTCAGGTCCTTGGGAAATGAGAATATCGCCACAGATGAACGCATTCAGACCTTGTAACTTTTTGAGTGTGAGGTCCATGGGGTAGCTGTACATTTCGACATTCAAAGGCATCGAATTTGCGGTCCGTTGATCCACTTGGATATATGTCCAGCAAACAGGAACAAACGCGTTTGCATCCGATATCACATCGCCGTCCAAAGTAGCAGTCGGAGGTGGAGGAGGTGTTGACATGGTGTTGCCTTGTTCCGTTGTGTATGAGGCTATAGGAGAAAAAACTGATGCATCTTTCGGGGATACTGTGAGCTCGAAAACAACGCACGCGCCGTGTGGAAGATTCTCCAAAGGTGTTTGCATGTGCCAAGTAAACGACCACAACAGCGAGGACGACAATACAAGTGGCTGGATAGATACCTGCTGACGCATTTCCACAAGATTGCGCTGCAGACCAACAACGGAAATGATTACACGTGGTCGATACAGATTTTGAGGGTTATCGAGACCGATAGATTCGATAAACACCGACACATACGAGCTGTGACGTATTTTTCCAGGCTCCTTCTGCAGGAATAGAAGCGGGACTTCCGCTTGATACGAATTTATGATTCCAGTATTTGCATTCGGACTCAAGCCTGCATTACCGGCGTTTGCGTTGGAATATTTTCTTTTCACAGCGCTCAAAAGAGCGCTTGACGATGCTGTTGTTCGCTGCAAAAAGCTGAGCGTTCGTTGCCTGCTGGAATTCGGTGACGTTGCGATTGGCTTGATTGCAAACGAGTTTGTTCGTGGAGAGGAACAAGAGACGCTAGATATGGCATTTTTAACCAGCACGGCCTTCAACTTTTGTACTTGAATCATCTCGCTCTCATTCAGTCCGGCTACAAGCGCTCCACGATCCAAAATGTGCTTTGCTAATGCATAATTATTGGCGTTCAACGCACACTTTAATGGACTCTGACCCATCCAATTATGGCTATTGATGTCTGCTCCATTTTCGATCAACCAAAGCGCAACTTTGATGAATTCAACCTTTACACTGCATGGAGCATGATGGCCAACACTTGTGCTTTCTGAGTCTTGCACATTCTGTTGCGTAAGAGCTGCAACCAAATGCAATGGCGAAGTGAATTCGTAAAGCTTGGCAGCATTCGGCAGCACACTTTGTCCCTTTCTTCCGACTTTACGCACAAGCAAATTGCAAATTCGCTTTCGTATTCCAAAATCAACGTATTCGAGCTTTCCGTATTTGGAAGCTCGATGCATCGCAAAAAGGCGAGACTCGATACTATTCGGGATTATGTTACGAAGCTGTCCTAGCCATTGTTGGATTTCCAGTTCACTGTCAGCAGCAAAATACAGTCGACCTTCTTTGTTCCGAGCACTAAGGAGATGAGGAGAATGAACTTCGAATGCGTAGGCGACGTCCATACTCTTTTTCACCAAAGCTGCCTCTAAAATTATTCTCCGAGAGTTTTTCACGTCGAGATGAGGTAACGTGGAAGCAAACTCGTTGGCATAGTATTCTAGCTCTGGTGATGCATTACCTACATCCAAAAGTACCACATACCGCTTCAACCATCGGGAGCTCTCACGGCGTTTTCGCAAATATCCGCTAAAAATGACTTTTTTCTCCTTCCCAGTGGGTGTATTGTCAGATGGAGAATCGGAAGGAAGCTCCAATGCCTTGGTTTCCATAGGTCGAACCTCCAGTGATGGCTTCAATTTTTGCTCGAGTTGCTGTATCTGAGTAAGGAGAAACTTGGCGATTTCGTATTGTCCGTTCGCACAAGCTTCATGAAAAGCGGTGCGACCCAAGAGATTGATGTCATAGAACAGACGCTGCGCTTCTGGTTCATCATCTCGCAAAAGCTCGAAAATATACTTTACGACATGGAGGTCACCACATATGGCTGCGTGGTGCAATAAAGAGTTGTATCCATAACGCTTAGGCTGAAGGTACAAGAATATTTGCGGCTGCTCGCGTAGCTTTCGGATACGGAACTCATAGCCTTCTACTTTGTCATGGTACTGCATCGTCGATGGTACCTGATCTTGCAACACGTTCGGCAAAGTCTGTGGATAGAAGCTTTGGTCACCGTACAGCATGTCGACTTGCTGTTGCCAGCGCCTCGTACGAATGAATCGTCTCCAAATACATTGAATGCGACGAACTGCCCGACGGGTTTTTCGGAAATGCTTTTGCAAACACCAGCTCTTGAGTCGATTTTGAATGCACATTATCGCGACGTAGCTTCGAAGATATTTTCTACGAGCTAGCCATCCTCTGATATTATAATGCAATTTGCATTGGGCTTGTCGACGACAATTCGCAAGCTTGCTTGCCATTCGCTGTCGCTGGAAGCTTTGTATGCGAATAATATGTTTTCGAAGGTCAAGGAAATGCTTCCGGTCCAAGTAACCACGAACGTGAGATTGCATGATCACAACCCGAGTCTTCAGTCGCCGAAAGCGTTGGCGTTGCAGCCATTGGCGTACTGTTGACTCAAGAACAATGGAAGCTTTTTTGTTCCGCAGGTACATCCGACGATACATTGTAGCACGATATTTCGATTGGATTCGGATGATTAATGTACGCACATGGCGATATGCGTTCAATTTTTTCTGCATCCGATACCATTTTTGTAACTTTAATGTGGCATTGTACTGCAACCGACGATGTCGCTCTACTCGAGTACGAATTAAATAAGCTCGCGTCCAGTGCGTGAGTGTTGTAGCAGCTTTCTTCTCTCGGATGTGTCGTTTATATCGTTGGTGTGTCAAATAACGTTGAACCAGCCAATACACTTTGTTGGCAGCATTTCGAAGACGAAGAAACGATCGTCGAACGTTGAATCCCCTGTACTTTGCTTGGATGTGGATACTGCTATTTTTTTGCTTGAGAAAGCAATGCCGGACGCAATGCATCCGCCACAGAGCCTGAAAGACCAGCATACCAGCCTTCATATATCGATACTTTTTATATGCTATGCGTCCGCGTCCTAAAACTGCCTGCAAGCGTGTTGCTCTCTGACACAACAGCGCGGCTACATAGGACTCTAACCTTTCCACTTGACCATATCGAAGAAAAATCTCTTGACGACCCATTGCAAATAAGCGTTTCCCAGCAACTGGTTTGGCAACTTGCGTGTCATTTTTGGTTCCAAGGAACGGATCATTCGCTCTTTGTAGAAACTGGGTAGCAATGGATTCACACACTTGGCGACACTTGTGTGGATCAGTCTTACATTCTGCGGTATCAGAAATTTTCAACTGAATTGCTAGAGGCCAAAACAATTCGTAAAACACCCGAAAGCGTTTTCGAATGGGGAAGCCTTCTTGGCGAATTCGAACAACTTCGAGAACGCCGCTGTATATCAACTGGTCCCGTACGAGCTCGCAGCTGAAGCCTCCAGGAAATTTGAGATTGTTCGGCTTGATGCATTTGATATAATTTGGGGATGTAGACCACAACACTTCCATCAGTTCTGCCAACTGTGTTCGAAATCGACTCGTCACAGTCATCGTACCCGTTAGAGAAGCACTCTGAGCTCGCTTCGCTGCCGAAGTTGGTGAAAGGAGACTTGATGATGCATTATCCGATATGGTTGATCTTCGATTGGAAGTAGGGGGAGGCTGGAAAATGGCACGAAGAATGGGGTGGGTACTATGCCGGAGTAGATTTAGAAGATCGTCATGAAGGTTATCGGTGTTTTTTGCAAGGAACCCATGGACATCATACGCAACTTCACCGGCGTAATGGCGGATGACAAACTCATCGCACTCGAAACGGGGCTTTTTGTAATGTCCGTGCTTTTCGAGATGTGTCGTATGGTAAATTGTCAACAATTGTTTATCAGTTGTTGTCTTTCGCTTCAGTAGCATTTGCTCTTCAAGCAGCGGTAGTAATCCTTGTGGAGGCTTTTGTATCAGGTCCAAGCACAATTGATTATCTTGAAACTCGATGGCGTTAAACTCAATCCCTTCCTGTGCATACCGCTCTTGCTCTAGAACGAAAACGTGCTTGTTAAACTGCTGTTGGAGCATCTCATTTGTAAAGTTTATGCAAAGTTGCTCTAGGCTGTTCTTTGCCATTATTTCAAAGCCAAAGATATCCAATATTCCAATGAAAGACACTTTTGGAGAAGAATTTGACTTCCCGGATTGCGATGTAGGGCCTTTCAGCCCCGCTATTTGATCCCCTGCCTGTACGGTTTGTTGTTTGGCGTACGCATTGATTCGAGATATCAGGTGATTAAACACCTCACCGTACAAGTATTTGCAGAACGCATCCAGTGCATTCTTAGCTTGATCTGGGGTGAGTTTGATCTCCAGTATACTTCCTCGACCGGTGATTGTTGTTTGAGTGACCATTTTTTTCATAAAATCACTCGCAGGTATACCCAATAGGGAAGAAACAAACTCGGATGTGATTCCACCGTTACCTTCGTATAGAGATTGTGGACATTCATTTTCATCCGGGAACACCGCGCGTGTTATATCATCTTGGTAGCTAGACTGAGTACTTCCATTCGAAGCATCTTGCAACTCGACTGGCTCGAATTGGACATTTCCCAAATGCAAAATCGCCGCAAGAATCTCAAACATTGGCATCTGAAATTCATCCATGGTCATTCCAAGCTGATCCATACAGGCACAAAGTTGAGCAAACTCGGCAATATCATCCACTCCATCGATTTCAACACACTCTCCCAAACTAGTAAAATTGTACCTCCATACATCCTGATGGAGCCTCAAACGCTTTCGTCTAGATAACCTCCCTACTTCACGCTCGTGGTTTTGCACACTCATATCATTGCTGTATCCCAAGCCAGCAATGAGCTGGTAAAAGATATGATAATTTCGTTCATTTGCTGGAGGCAAGACAAGTCTCGTTTTTTCCAGCAAGAAATGGCGTATAGATACCATTATCATTCGACCTTGTGAATTGTAATGTATCTGTATATACTTCCCAAAGCGACTGGAATTATCGTTCCTCGACGTTTTTGCGTTGCCAAATGACTCCAAAATCAGATTTGAGAGCATGACGCATTCCTCGATTTTTTCATGTGCGTTTGTGCTGTCCAGGGATGCGCTTGATCCGACGGGATTGGACGACAATTTGCTTGCAGTTGCAAGATATTTCATAATGTATTTTGAGGCCTCTGTCTTACCAGCTCCGCTTTCTCCACTAATTATGATCGACTGTGGAGTGCCAGTACCCAATATAACGCCTTTCATGTTGGTGTATGCATTTTCAGCAATTGTAAATAAATGAGGTGGACGCCTTGAACCATCGAGATTGCTTGGAATAGTACCTTGGCTACGATTTTGCTGCAATTCTGCATCCGTGCGTTCCTTGGCATCCAAAAGCCTACTAATTCCTTGCTGCTGCATATACACACCAACATCGTATAGCAATGGAATTATTTTATAAGGATTAATGGATATCAAAATGTCTGCTGTGAATGTGTAAATGACATTTTGCTCGAATCGCTGTCTTAAGACATTCAAAAGAGGAGCTTCATGCATGTTATTCATTTGTGCAATATCGTCGTGATTGATTACGTGAGAAGGATCAAAAGCGTACACTTTATTATGCGGAAACCATTGGAGATTGTTTCCCAACGCATCAGGGATGTAGATCTGCACTTGTGATAATTGAGAATCAGTTTTTCCAAAGTTCTCGAACTTGGACTGAGAAATGGGATTTATATCTGATTCGCTTACAATCATTTGAATCTCTCCTATTCTCCATAAAACCTGAGGGTCTTGTACCCAGACCTTTTGACCTATATGAGCATGTCCGGGAGCAAGTTGACCGACAGCTGGAGAAGAAGCAGTCGGTTCATTATTGGCGATCATTTCATTTTGCTGATTGATTTTTGCATCTTTCAGTGCATGCACAGGTTTCGAAGAAGATGAAGCTGTGCTTCGTGGGACACTGTCGGAAGTAGAGGATCTCCTGAACATGTTAAAAAAGCGATAATCTAAGCGACGGATCCTTCATACAGGAAGAGTGTCGTTTCAGGATCGCTACCTTGTGTTAGGAAACAAACAGTAGTAATGTATTGCATTGTTTATATTGTTACAAACACTTGGTATAATATCTGTAAACCGGCTTCATTGCTTGGCATATGTTCTTTTTTTGCTCCAATTGATAGAGTACGGTATGTATATACAGGTGGTCGTAAGGAGCACTCAGCCTTGCGTGTAAGGGGGTCGTTAGTGCAAATCTTCAAGTCGCAACCCTGCCTAGCTTTTACAGTTTCAATATATAGATTAGTATCAACAACCGGAAAGCCCACGATCGTGTGGACGACCGGAAGCAACGCATTTGAATCAAATCGCAATTTCCATAAAAAGAGGCACACACCGCACTGTGACGTTGATATTTCTAGTCATTTTGTCACCGTTCTTTATAGTTCGTTTCACAAATTAAGAGGTGGTCAAGTGGTAAACTCGTTCATTGACCATTATGTTATCTTTTGACAAAGCAATCGACCTTGTCCGAAATGTGACACAAGACTCTATGGCAAGACCAGAAATGCGTACACCACAAGGTCAGACGTGGACGAGAACTGATTCGAACAATGTGGATGCGCCAGCCAGCAAACAACGTCGTCGTTTTGTGAAGCCTGGTTTAGGTGGTTACGAACTACATATTCATCGTCGACGTTTTGGTCGCCGTCTATTTCATAGTTTGGTGAATGCAGATCTTGATAACATTCATCAGGTCGAGAAGAATGATAAAGAGGATTCAGAAGTCTCATCATTTTCTATATTCATGAAGAACGTGAATGAGGCTGATGTACCCGAATTGGTCGATGAAGACCTGGTTCATGTAGCACATCAGGGTGACGAAGGCAGCAATACAATCGACGAAGTTGATATCGATAGTCCCTTGAGTCTGAAAACCGAAAATGACTTTGACACAGACCCATCTATGCATACTACTTCGTTGAAGCGTTCATGTCGAGGCTCTAGAAATCTCTTCAGCAGGTTACCAAATTGTGACGGATTACAAGGAATAGAAAACCCACGTGCAAAGTATCTCCTGGCGTCTCCCGACACATTGGAAGATGATTCAAGCAATTCCGAAACTCCGTACAGTTGCGTTGAAGAAATTGTGACAGATGATCTTGACGCAGTATCACTATTGATTGATGATGATGATAAATTTGTCGAGACTTCTTTCCAAAAAGCTCATGATCCCGATTTTGATCGTCTTAACACGGATAATTGTACACGTAAACCTGAGGGTATCAAAATCAGCTACAATGCGTCCGACGACAATCTTGTGACATTCTTAGGTGGCTTTCGTGGTCAAGCACCATGTACTCGTAAAATGAATCGATCCAGTGCAATCCGTGGATATCGACGCAGAATGGCTGAAGACCGCAAGTGTTCTTTCGAGCTTCAGCAACGTTTGAACGAAGCATTTGCTCGAATCCCGCCTGAGTTCCGGGCTACTATATCGTGTCAGAAGAAAAGTGATGAATCGACTCATAGAGCAAAAACTGGCTCCAGAAACGTTACATTTGATTCGCAATTATATATTCGATACTTTGAATGCGAAGATACTTCGATTAGTCAGTGAGTAGTAGACATAGGATTTGGTAGCTTAACAAATATTTATTTATACCTGTAGGCACAAAGCCCAACTCGTGCTATTATAAGATATCCGCTCGCTACTAAAAAATGGAAGTTGATTCTAGCATGATAAAGATCACAAGATCATGAATCTAGCAACTGTTTTGATCTGACCATCGGTCAGCTCCCTAATGAAGGACGTCTTCCCGTTTGTCCTGCAGTGTACACTTTACGTGAGAGTAAGAAGGAACCCTAGCACAGGGGGTAGTTCCCGCAGTAGCATAAACACGATTAGACATAGCTAAAGGGTACATTCTGAGCTAATTATTGCTTGAAATGAAACAGAGTCAACATAAAACCAGAAAGGCACCCAAATTTTCGCTGAAAAGGAAGAAACTTAAGTATGTTCGACACTGTCAGGCTGGCCTCGACAGAACGGGAAAGATCGACCGAATTCTACCTAGCGGCACACCGTTGAAACTCAGTGACATACGAAACCGATCAAGCACTATAGAATTTTGGCTATGCTTCCTTCAAATGAGTCTATCGACTAGGCAGCGGAAATCGTACTTCCAGATCAGAGCACCACACCTGTTGTATTTAGACCACAGCGAGGCACCCACATAGAATCGCTCTCTATCAATCATTAAAGCTTTAATCTAATTTCAAAATGTTCAGAGCGGAGAGGACAAACTATGAGTGAGCAGAGAGTGACAACATCTATAATCTCGCTTTTATTTTCCCTGGAAAAGTCAATAATCGGCTTCAAGGTGAATTTTATCGGTATCAATTTCCAATAACGCGCACTCTCACTCTCATGTCTGGCTATTCCGATGCCTTGAGTTGTTTGCTGGCTTAATTGCACATTTCAATCCCGTGGCAAGTTCATTGAATTGATGTTATTCACATACGCCATCGTGTGACATCAAATAGGCGATCACGTCTTGAGCATAACGAGAAATGTCGTCATCGTCATCGAAATTTTGCTGCTCCGTTTCTTTCATTTCTTTCATCGTGAGTCTGAATAATGGGACCACCTTTTCAGCAAGGCGCTTATAGTGCATGCATACTTGCTTTTCACCTCGGATAAAAAATAATGCCTGTATTCGATTTGAATACAATGGGTATTCTTTCGAATTCAAAATCGCCTGATCTTCTTCCAGAGTTGTAGGGTATTGATTGAGTTGTGTCTCTGCCAGCATTTTAAGTAAATTTAGTGCTGCAATCTCATTTTTGAACGATATCGGAGGCGATGCATGAGCCGGACTTCGCATTTTCATGCTCGAGAATTCATATTCCGTGGCTACAATCAGCCTCGCGAAACTGAAACCTTCTCTTGTGTTTGAATCTGAGTGTGAACAACTCAGTCGAGCATTCATTGTGAATATACCACTTTCATGAAGATATGAGGTCTTGTCGTACAGTAATTGGCCATCCGCGGGATCCAACTGAAAATCAACCATAATTTCGTTGGGATTGCTGCCATCCTCTTCCGTATTATCTTCTACCGCAAAGCCATAATTTAACAGAAAACGATGATTACATTTCTTTCCATATGAATCGTAGACTTGAGCTCCGGAGCAGATCGATTCTAGCGACGTTATCGTAAACCCATCCAACTTCTGATCGAAGGTCCAGCTACAGATTGCATATTCGCACACTCAGGTATGAAAAGACACAAAACCCATTTCTCACCTTGTTTCTCGTGGACGATAATGATTCAACATGTCTGCAAAGGGAACTAGTGCAGCAGTCTTCACTCCGTCGATCGTCAAGCCAAAGTTTCGACTGCAGACAATCATGCGAGCCCAAGAAAATCGTTCTAAAGAAAACCGAGAAAATGATGGATCCACCTAAATATTAACCAGCATGTAACTAAGTCAGTTTTTTCAAGTCAGATCATCATTGTGGTACCCTGCAGATGGTGTCATAATCTTTTCTAATTGCCGCTTTTCGTTCTTGTATCTGATGTACAATGTAAGATCCTTGCAGCCATTTTAGTTCGTCGTTGGACCAGAATATCGGCATATTTTTTAAAGTGGAGGGAAGAGTGCTATAGTAGTATCTGAAAAATGTTTGGTCCATCTTGATTGAAATACATAGAAATGTTACAAAAAAGCTGCTGCAATTACGTAAGCGCATGTGTTCTACCTTCTCCATGTCAGTCAGCAGATAAAGCATTAAAAAGATGTGCTTTGGCGCCACAAACTCAATATTGTGCGCCAAGACTTTCTGTCCAATCTCAGTTTGTTTGCCCATTTCGACTGTTATAAGACAATTCTTTGGAATGAACAATATACGTTCTCCTGGGACGAGCTCATTTCGACAGTGCACTCCCCTAACTTCAGGTGCATATTGCTGTAGCATCAACTTCTTCGTGTCTGCACCCTGATTCTCTAACCACTCTATTAGCTCCACCCCCACAACATCTTTCTCCACGTCAGCTACATCTTCCATTATGACTCGATCCGAATTGACGGTAGCATTTGAACTGGAATGCTGCGGTTTGGAGCTAGTAGTCTGTAAAGGCTGCTGCTTCCATTGCTCAAACGTTTGCTTATCCATTGGTGGTGAGGTACTCGAACTGTCGCTTGCTAGTATGGGAGGCGTAGTAATAGTATTTGGATATGAGTTGCTAGCATGGATCACGCCAGGTGCACTAGACTTCTTCTCTTTAGGTGGAGCCACAACATTCAAATTTACCGCCTTCTCGGATGTCAGCACATCAGAATGGATGTGTTGGTCTGCCATTCCTACCAAACACTACCGTGTATTACCAATTTAGAGGTCAATCCACGAAATTGTAAGTCAATAGATGCAATAGTGTTATATCATGGAACGGTAGAATCAAAGTCCCATTCAGCTTAAAAATGGTTGCTTTTCAGCAGCTTGTATTAAGCACAACACATACACATACTATAATCGTAAACTCCTACAAACTTATCTCCAGCCATGCTGTCAGAGCTCCATACACATTTTACTGAGAAGTGGGACTGTTACGTTTTTTAAATACAAAGTTTCTCTCGCTTTTCGAGAAACTGCAATACCTTTCGTTTAAAAAAGCCGCATAAGATACCAAATGAACTTTCATTACTAATGACGCGTGTCGTAGCATTGTCCGTCGTTATTACCACGTCAACCCGAATCTCAAAGGAGGGTGTGGAAGGGGATTCACATATAAAGTTGAACAGCTATCGTTACAACGTAATATTAAGGAAACCCACGAGAATGTATCTGCTGGCTTGATGATCTAACGTTACAAGGCACACTTAAGGAGGTCGCACATCTTTCTGTGATTCAGGTGGCGTGCCTTGCTTGCTTGTAGATAGAGTAGTGGCTGAGCTTCACATACTTGTTGGTCGTCATTCAAGAAAGCAGTAGAGAGCAACGTAAAAGAAATACCATGGTTTTGTGCTTATAGTGGCGTGAGTGTCCGAAAAGCCAGCTAGCTAGCTCTCCGAGTCTACTTGATCAATTTTCGACGTGTGCGGAGAGGTTCAAAGAAGGTGATGGCCACGGAAGCATGGCTTTGGTATGCAAAAATCTATGCCGTCGAAAACGTATTCTCTTATTAGCTTTCTTTACATTACCCAGAAGGCAATATAATATGCAGTATAATTCTCGTGATCAGCGCGCCTTTTAGATAAATGCAAATTTCTAGTGATTCTATGTCGTGTTCTCTGATGATATTTTCAACAAGTGACGCTGTACAGCCGATTTGCGGCAACATATTTCCCTAAAGAAGATAATCTTTACTTTGCTAGTCTTCAATGCACGATCTAAGGCAATACATTTAGTAACGAAACGAAAAGCCAACATGACGTAGGCGTCTTTGCCCTGTAGTATGCCTGTACTCTCCAGTATCGGCAAGGGGCTTTGATTACGTCGACATCCAACTGTCATAGATTTGACTGAATGTCTTGGCCAGCAACGAGCTCATAGAAATCATCTCTTCCGGCAGTTAAATAATACGTTCACTAGTAGACGTACGATTCGCAGGAACGAGACTTTCGGTCATGAATGAGACTTCTTATATCACATGAGTGTAGAGCGAGCAAGGTATCAAATCTATTACACCAGGAACCAATCATTTTTTATATGCTAGGTACTTCCTAGTCTAATTGTTGAATACCCACGCAGTAAATGAAGTATGCCTATGCCCCTTTTGATTTATTTCCACGTCGGGACGACTTCTCACCAGATCTATCTGTTTGTCAAGAAACATGAGATTCGTTTGCCAAGCAATAAGAAACAATCATACCTTTCTGGAAAGCCCAATTCACCGATATTTGCCGCCCAAGAATCTCTTTCTCATCCATTCGAATCATGGCTTCTTTTGCGGCGTCAAAATTCTCAAACTCTAACAACGCGTAGCCTTTGACAAAGCCCGTTCTTCTATCGAGATTCATATGTATGTTTTTCACTTGTGCGTGCTCACCAAAGGCATCTAGGACATCCTCTTCCTGAGCTTCTTCGTGAATACCTGTGACAAAAAGAATCCATCCCTCGATCGATTTAAGAGCCTTATCATGATTCTTCTCTGTATTTCGATTTCTCAGACTTTTTGTGACCTCATCTTTCCCACCCGCATTCTCTTCCTGCTCAAGTTTTTCAAAGATCCCTGCAGCATCGGGATATCGCTCTTCATCCATCGCAGCTCTTCCTTTTCCACGGCCTTTTATACGTCGAGATTTTTCTTCCTTTCCTGATTCATCATTGTGCTCACTCTTATCTCTATCTTTCCTTTCAGTATTGATCTTCGAATCTTCCTCCTCTTCCATCGCCATCGCGGCATCGCTCTCATAGTCTACTTCTTCCGCCATGCCGAATAGTAAATGTTGTTCGAATGTCAAGATGACTGCTCAATACAAGACTGCTGTGGAGTTTGGAGCACGAGTTATGCATTATGTCTGTAAACTACTCCGTGCTTGTCCAGATATGCAGAGTTGTATTCGGTCATGCAGGCTTGTTCGTATCAGAGAAATTGTGCACGCAACAAGAACGTGCAAAGCTCGGCTGCATCCAATTCAATTGCTTAAGATCGATGTGATACAGAGAATTGATATTCAGGAGACCTTAGAGCAACATTAGATACTAAAACGATGTTTGTAATCAAAGCAGCAATGTTGAAAGGAAACTTGGGAAGAATCCTCGCATGCTTAAATGAATCACTGAGAATCACGATAAAAGCTCGAAATATGCATCTTCGGCGTATCGGTCTACGCGTGAAGCTTCACGACGACGTCGTGCAACTGCCAAGACAATAACTCCAAGAAAGGCACTTCCCATGATAGCAAGTTGGGCGACATGGTTTTGTGCTTTTGTGATGTATGATGTTGCCGCATTCGAAGCTGAAGCCAGTACACGTCCTGCCACTCTAGTGTACCCTTCATCCTTCTTATTGAAGCCTGTATGATTCTTCAAAGCACCTTCCTTGTCAAGCTCAAAGTTTTTATCCAAAGCTTGTTCGCTTGCCCCAACATTGCCAGCTGGATTTTCAAACATCGGTTTGGATTCATTTTTTTCTAGTGCAATGAGGCTTGTGTATGGATTGTTCGCCGATGTCGAAGTAAGATTTGCTGCTGGTTGATACTTCCTTTGTTTTCTCGTTTTGTTAGATGCGGCTTGTGGGTAATTTTGCTTCTGTAGTTGATCTCCTCCACCCGTCGGTGAAGCAACTGCACCCAGGTTTCCTTCAACGCGATCTTGAGGGCCATTGCTACCTACGACAGTGAACCCTTGCGCTGAAGCTCCAACTTCGTTACTTGGACATGGTGCCGGGCTACCTTCCGAATATACGGACCCTCCAGCACCGATAGCTCCTTGGCCATTCACCTGAGCTTCAGAATTCATTCCTCCGAGACCGACAGATCCTTGTCCGTGGATGTTACCTCCAGCACCAACAGATCCTTGACCATTCACCTGTGCTCCAGGATTGTTTCCTCCGACACCAAGCGATCCTTGTCCTTGGATCAGAGGTATGTTACCTCCAGCGCCGACGGAACCTTGACCATTCACCTGAACCACGGGTAGGATGCCCCCAACTCCAACTGACCTTTGCCCTTTGATGAGGCCTAGAATATTTCCTCCAACAGATGCTTGTACTTGACCTGGCCCTCTTGCTGAGTTACTGTTTGGTCCCGAGTATTCATTTCTCTGATCGGAAGCTCTAGGTGTATTATTACTTTCGTCAGCGTATCCTCTGATCGGAGCTTGAGGCGTTGGTACATCATTTCTTCCATTAACGTATCCTTGACCATTGTTTTGATACGAAGGGATGTTGCTTCGTTTACTCGCCTGTCCAACACCAAGAATCTGGCTTAGAGGGAGAAGAAGACCTCCAAGAATTCCCTGTCCTTTATTCGAACCGGGAGAGTAATTTCCATTTGCACCGACAGATCCTTGACCATTAACCTGTGCTCCAGGATTATTTCCTCCAAGACCGAGTGATCCTTGTCCATTGACTTGAAGTAGTGGAATGTTACCTCCAGTACCGACGGATCCTTGACCATTCACCTGAGCTCCAGGATTGTTTCCTCCAAGACCGAGTGACCCTTGTCCTCTAACTTGAACTAGCGGAATGTTAAGTCCACCACCGACGGATCCTTGACCATTCACCTGAGCTCCAGGATTGTTTCCTCCAAGACCGAGCGACCCTTGTCCTCTAACTTGAACTAGCGGAATGTTGACTCCACCACCGACGGATCCTTGACCATTCACCTGAGCTCCAGGATTGTTTCCTCCTAAACCAAGCGATCCTTGTCCTTGGATCAGAGGTATGTTACCTCCAGCGCCGACGGAACCTTGACCATTCACCTGAACCACGGGTAGGATGCCCCCAACTCCAACTGACCCTTGCCCTTTGATGAGGCCTAGGATATTTCCTCCAACAGATGCTTGTACTTGACCTGGCCCTCTTGCTGAATTACTGTTTGGTCCCGAGTATTCATTTCTCTGATCGGAAGCTCTAGGTGTATTATTACTTTCGTCAGCGTATCCTCTGATCGGAGCTTGAGGCGTTGGTACATCATTTCTTCCATTAACGTATCCTTGACCATTGTTTTGATACGAAGGGATGTTGCTTCGTTTACTCGCCTGTCCAACACCAAGAATCTGGCTTAGAGGGAGAAGAAGACCTCCAAGAATTCCCTGTCCTTTATTCGGACCGGGAGAGTAATTTCCATTTGCACCGATAGATCCTTGACCATTAACCTGTGCTCCAGGATTATTTCCTCCAAGACCGAGCGACCCTTGTCCTCTAACTTGAACTAGCGGAATGTTACCTCCAGTACCGACGGATCCTTGACCATTCACCTGAGCTCCAGGATTGTTTCCTCCAAGACCGAGCGACCCTTGTCCTCTAACTTGAACTAGCGGAATGTTGACTCCACCACCGACGGATCCTTGACCATTCACCTGAGCTCCAGGATTGTTTCCTCCAAGACCGAGCGACCCTTGTCCTCTAACTTGTACGAGCGGAATGTTAACTCCACCACCGATGGATCCTTGACCATTCACCTGAGCTCCAGGATTGTTTCCTCCAAGACCGAGCGACCCTTGTCCTTGGATTAGAGGTGTGTTACCTCCACCACCGATGGATCCTTGACCATTCACCTGAGCTCCAGGATTGTTTCCTCCAAGACCGAGCGACCCTTGTCCTCTAACTTGTACGAGCGGAATGTTAACTCCACCACCGATGGATCCTTGACCATTCACCTGAGCTCCAGGATTGTTTCCTCCAAGACCGAGCGACCCTTGTCCTTGGATTAGAGGTGTGTTACCTCCACCACCGATGGATCCTTGACCATTCACCTGAGCTCCAGGATTGTTTCCTCCAACACCGAGTGACCCTTGTCCTCTAACTTGTACGAGCGGAATGTTAACTCCACCACCGATGGATCCTTGACCATTCACCTGAGCTCCAGGATTGTTTCCTCCAAGACCGAGCGACCCTTGTCCTCTAACTTGAACTAGCGGAATGTTGACTCCACCACCGACGGATCCTTGACCATTCACCTGAGCTCCAGGATTGTTTCCTCCAAGACCGAGCGACCCTTGTCCTCTAACTTGTACGAGCGGAATGTTAACTCCACCACCGATGGATCCTTGACCATTCACCTGAGCTCCAGGATTGTTTCCTCCAAGACCGAGCGACCCTTGTCCTTGGATTAGAGGTGTGTTACCTCCACCACCGATGGATCCTTGACCATTCACCTGAGCTCCAGGATTGTTTCCTCCAACACCGAGTGACCCTTGTCCTCTAACTTGTACGAGCGGAATGTTAACTCCACCACCGATGGATCCTTGACCATTCACCTGAGCTCCAGGATTGTTTCCTCCAAGACCGAGCGACCCTTGTCCTCTAACTTGAACTAGCGGAATGTTAAGTCCACCACGGACGGATCCTTGACCATTCACCTGAGCTCCAGGATTGTTTCCTCCTAGACCAACCGACCCTCTTCCTTGGATTAACGGTATGTTTCCTCCACCACCGACGGAGCCTTGACCGTTTATCTGAGCTAAAGGACTGATTTCATTACCAAAAGAATTCTGCCCCCCAATAAACCATTTTTCTGATTTTATCCTTTGCGGAATCATTATATCCGTTTCTTGACCAGCGTTACCTTCAGGCCCTTGACCGTGAGCTTGGTCAACAAAACGCCGATTTCTGTCGTTCTCTGCACTAATAGATGGGTTATTTTCAAAATCGCCGTTGGCACGAGCGCGTATTTGACCCCAAACTGGACGTTCACTGCCTTCCACATCAGCAACCTCTTGATTGACATCCAGAATTTGAGGTGAGTCGCTAGCGATATTTTGTGTACGCATTGTAAGAGACTGGATAGATGGATCTTCGTTGGTCTCTAATGTCGGTTGCAATTCTCCATTCATCTCAGCAGATTGTTGCTCCATTTCACTAAGTTCATTTGGATGCTCAAATACAAAACGTTTTCGATCTGAAGCGACCTGTTCATCAGCTATTCCAGTAGCATCTTGAATAGATTCATCGGAAAGAAGAGTATTAGCTGTTAAGACCTTGTAGTTGGAGTTCTCTTGGCGATAATTGCCACTTTTTGGCGCAGGTGATGGTCGTTTTGGCTCACAACGATACAGACTTTTTGCGTTGCCCTGTGATTGTAATATCGGTACACAAGCTGTCTGGGCACCGCAGGTCGGGCAGCATTCCTGCTGCATATTCGAAAGCACTGTTCTGCGATCGGGTGTCATGAAAATGTGATCACCATAACATAGTTCATATGCAGAAGATTTTGTTGCTGGGCAAGTATCATACTTGCATTTCGCATCTGGTACAGCCTTGTCCGATTCATCACAAACGGCGGTCAGAAAGGTTTGATCACATGTGTGTGTCTCACTTCCACCAGCGTGATTCGTGTAACTGAAATCACATCGTGCGACAATGGAGTTAGTAGACTTTGGGGCACGAGCTAGATCAATAGCAAAATGCTTTACAACTTGCGAATTTGTGTTTTCCACTCGCAGAATCTCAATAGATGAAGCTCCTTCGTACTCCATTGTACACATAATGTTGCAGATGCCCATGTCAGGACTATTTTGTGAGTTTTTCGATCCAAGACTAGGATGATAGTCAAATGTTAGCTCCAAAAAGTTGCTTTTTTTATACGAGCACAGCGTGTTGCTAACTCTAGAATGCGGCGTTGTCGTCTGGTACCACATGCTTGGGAAGCTATTACAAATGGTGACAGGAGGATTACGACGCAGCACAATACTGAAGGGAAAGCGATATGCGAGACCGCACTGCGTCCAAGCCTCCACAATAATTTCAGTCTCTTTGGTTTTCCACGTATGTTCTTGATTTTCCGAGAATTGTTGCCATTGCGACAGACCGTCACTGACGACTTTGTATCGCCAGAAAACATATTCTGCGGCCGAAAACTCGCTATTTTTTCCCGGGATATCGAAGCTGAAATACTCACGACGCACAATTAGACTGTTTACTGAGGCTTTGAGTACGCAATCTGGCTGAGAATCCGTGCAATCCAGTGAAACATGGATTTCAGTCCGTGTTTGAAGTTCTCCATTCGGTAGGCTTTTCTTGACAATTGTCGACTCATTAATGTAGGATGGTGCAACAGCTGCGGTAGCAGTAACAAGAGTGTTACCGTGAGTTTGTAGGCATTGATCCAACTCGCATCCTTCGCCAAAGATACCCTCACATCGCTCAGTATAGAATTTGAATTTGCAATTGTAGTCGACCCATCTCTCTTGGAGCTTCATTGAAAGTCTGCAGCATCTCTGACACTGCCCTTCGGCGACCGGAAAAGACTTTTGCAATATATCACTCTTTCCAAATGGGTTCTTCTTCGTCGATGCGCTTCGTAATAGGGACATTCGAAATTGCTCCGTGTTAAAGCACTCTTGGCCTGAACGATAATTACTTTGCTTTTTATATGTTGTCGCATGGAAGTCTTTCATCTCAAAAAGCTCTTCATCACAGCGATTCTGCACACTACACGCATCGTTGGAGGCCGTTTGTTGAACCTTGTAAAGGTTCATGATTGCAGCATTTGCTCGTTTCAGATTGGAAGATGTCGCCTCGGCGAATCCAACACTAGACTGACATTCCGGGCCTTCGCAAAATCGACTAGGACAAGTTTCTGTCCTCCTCGGACGAGTTTGGTCGACAATAGCCAGACAACCCTCACATTTCGACGAGGATGTCTTGGGAGTCTTCCCTTCTTTACCGTACGACCCTGTTACATCATAAGCTGTCAACGAAAGCTTATATTGACCATAACCGGAAAACGTTAATTTGTCGACTCTTGATGGTCCATTCTTCTGATAGTCGATCCAGCCGTATGTAGCTGGAACCGAGGATGGGAAAGATTCCGGGTAGCCTTTCACTTTATTAGGTGTTACATCGGAAGGAATTGATTGTTTCTGGTCGCATTCCTTCCCTTTAGATTGACTATTGATCGATTTAAGGTCGTAGACAGCAACTGATTTTCTTTCAGCTCGAAGCTCGATACGTGAATCAGCCGATACAGTTTTGTCGTCAACAAATGCTGTTCTTTTCCCTGAAACATAGCTGTCAATAGGGAAAGGAGCCGGGATTTTCCAGCTGCTGGAGATGTTGGTGAATCTGCACTGCGGTAAGTAATCCCCAGGTTTTACTGCGTGGTAAAATGGACCCTCATTGCTCCAGGTACAAGGACATTGATCAGACTCCTTACGGCTGCATGTGGATCCATAACGATCAGAAACCATTTTGTACCCTGCTGGGCAATCACAGAAACAACTCGGATTGTTCGAGGCATCGACATACGATACAGGAATCCCATTTTTGAGTTTGGGGCACTTCCAGGAGCGAATCGAGGCAAATGGATTGTACAAAGAAACATCACTTGCTTTTTTGAGCTTGAAACCTTTGGTGGTGTTTGTTTTGCAAATCGATCCGGAGTCACAAAATTCAAAGTTGAAAATATTCTCGATCTGAGCGTTCTGTTCATATGAAGTCACCTGTTTGAAAGACGTAACGTCATTGCAGAAGCTAACTACAGCCGCTGGTCTATCTGCCTCGGTTGAAGACGAGAAATTCAACGAGACTTTTCCATAGGAACTGAAAGAAGCAGCTCGTTTACGATTCCGCTCTTCCCTTGCATCGTAGGATGCCAAATTTCGAGAATTTGCGTATGACTCGTCCGCATTAATGTCTTTTTGGTAACTGGTTCCTGCTTGAGTTTGGCAATTCCCTTTAACGATCACAGTCTGAAATTTGAGTTGAACATTATCTCTGGTCTTCAAATACTTGTTTGTATCTGACTTGCTGCCTAATTGATCGACCCAATTCTTAATTATCGCAAAATTGCTGTCATCCAAGCAGTCGGAAATCGCAAGTACGACAACGACTGAATTTCCACTTTGCACTTTGGTGTCCAAAGTACACGGAATCAGATTGCTACGATCATTAGCAGTGGTTTGTAAGACGGAGTATGGAAGTGGTGAGCGAGAAAATTTTTCGAACAACACATCTTTACAATTAGAATTGTCAATTCTAGTAGTTCTCACTGAAAGGTACAGCCAAGAAAGCACTAGGTACTTCAATGGGCTCATCGTGAATCCCGAACACTTTTCAATAAATTTGAAAGATCTCAACTATTCGATGCGCTCTTCAGCAGTCTATGAAAAAGTAAAAGTGAGCTGAGGGTACGATCTTTTTCAAGCTGCAAAAACAAATACCAGGGGACTGCTCTCGGAAATTGGCGACTATCGAATGAAGAGTCTCGCGACTCTGACCGTGTGACACGTTTTCAGATAGTCTGAGCGGCGGAACGACGCTACCCAAAAGGCACAAGTGCATGCTAGGGTCTCGGTGTGACGAAGCAAAAATACTAGACCAAATATCAGATTTTTGTGTCGGTATTGGTATCCGTTGCTAATTTCGGTGTTTCTGACTGCTTTTTCAAATCTTCTTTGCTATTTATTATATCGCTATATCAATTGTCTTGCACATGCCTTTCTCTTCGAGCACAGTAATTCTAGTTTTTATTGTTTAAAGTCAGAGCTGCTTGAGTCTTTAAGATTGTGCAAACCCAAAGCTAGTGTTTACGTTTTTGCATACTACCTAGTTTTGGACTAAATTAGTACTCACATCACTAAAAGCACCTGCTCCATCGTGATGTTTGATCCATATCAAGCAACTCTACTATAAAAACTGCTTCCAAGGGAACGATCACCTAACGAAGTAATAATGCCAAAGGTCAAGATTTGGATCTTTGCATAGGTAGTTTCACTTATTCCGAGCATTAGCTGTAGTAATTTTGACGCACTATTTTTAATCTGGCTAAATCCTGTGCTCCAATCACATGATACGTCCCAGATACTCTTTTCTCAAATAGCTTTGGTCTTCTTTGGCAAATTGATACCTAAGGCTCTTGGCCATCCATTTATAGCTACACAATTCTCCATTATGCGCGCAAAGTCTCTCAAACTACTCATCCAGGAACGATTGCGAGCGAAAATTGTTCGTGAGGATGGGGCAGAAAATGGCGGTGTACAGCGATCTGTCACGCCATCGTCTATATATCCCGAGATATTCAATTCTTTAGTATTTTGCAACTCGAACCTGACTGGCAAGATACTCGCATCGGCCGTGTCGACTGAACATAAACAGAGAGAAATAGCGCCCGAGATCGATCCCATACTGGATGTGTCGACTTCAAGTACATTCTATGATAAAGTTGAGTCCCCTGACGAATTTGAACATCCAAAGTATGACAAACATATCTTCCGAGACAATTCTCAGCTAGGTGAAGGTTCTGAATGTGGAACGGAGGTCTGTTTCATGATGGATTCTACCCCGGTTTTTTGTCATGCCGAAAGAATCATAAGCCCACCAAACAGTGTCTTTAGTTTTTCGCAACCTTCATTTCCGGCTAATCGACCCATGTTAACCGAATTGTCGGCTGATACGAATCTCCACGAAGAAAAGATGGGAACAAAACGAAAGGCTGATGCGCAAATTCTTTTACGGGCCGTCCAAGGATCTGCAGCAGTAAGTTTTTGCATTAATACGTAGACACATTCATTGTGACTCAACCATTTTGAATTGCCAGGCATTTGTAGAAAAACGAAGACGACGTGCTCCACAGCTGACACCACGTACACTTGCGACCCAGCGATGGATGCACTCTTTGAGCTCAACCTTAAATGTGAAATGTGTTTCAAATTGTGATGTTTGTTTGTAAAACCCATTGAAATGACTTTTAGCTACCAATTTTATTTTCTTGTTTTACAGGATCATTAGAATGTAATCATATATGTGACTTGATAAGCGTTGATGTAAATTAAACATTTTCGATCGAATATTTGTAGGTGCATTTGCATTACTTTGAAGCCCATAGCTGTGACGAAAGCGTACAGTGCAAAAAATGCCGATATCGATGATTCTACGTCGACTTGTTGGAATTTTATAATTAGTTTTTTTTCTCGTGAGATAATTGCTCGACTATTAGGCTGCGATTTGGCACGCAATGTCCACGCTGACATCATCCGATCTACACATCAAAAGAAGTTCAACTAGAGTACGAGCTCCTCCGGGAGGTGCATCAAATCTCTCATTTGGTGAGTCTAGCACGTCCGGCTACTCGTACTCTATTGTCTTCGTTATCGCTTTGTACTAGGTCCGGGTGGCTTTGGTGCTATTTCTGATCAAGTCGGATACAGCAATGCTCAAAATGATATCATCTCATGCCACACCAGTCGAATGGAACAGAACAATCTCGCGTTGAGGCAACCGATACAAGCTCATACTGTGCGGAAATCGTCGGCAAGTATTTTGGATAGTTTTGACTGTGAGCCTAGCGGGTCATCTAAATCAAGAATGAACGATCAGAACCAGTATGAATCATACCCAGACAATAGGATGCTCAAGTCTTCATCACGTATGTCTCTGGATTCCAAGCCGGACTCGACCGTTTACACGCATGACTTTAAAACCAATGTACCTATCACTTCTTCTAAAAGAGATCAAAATTGGGAGAGAAAAAGGCGGTTGTGGCTTTCGAGGGCTCGATCCGCGCAAAAAGACCTATCTATTGTAGGAGAACCCTCAAAATCAAGCCAGGAAGATTATCGACTCGCTAGTCAACGCGAATACAGAAGACGAGAAACGCAGGAAATTATGTCACCATTATCAAAATTGATGAATGACCATAACGAGCGCTATGAACCAACAACGTGTCATCATCAAACCATGCATCAGCAGCATTCCACACGAAGCCATACTGACAATCAAGATCAAATCTCTTTACACCACGTGCCAGACCAAGTTAAGTGCATATCCCACAACCACATGCTTCAAGAAGTGGCTACTCCAAAAGTGGCATGCGTAGGAACACGAGCAGCTTCCCGGCAACCTCCTGGTGGCCATTCGAATTGGAATCCATTTTGCTCGAATTGAGACCCCTTATGTACAATTTCCACGTAATTTACTTCAATTTATCTTCATAGTGCACACTGAAACCGATTGCTCGAATGCTCAAAGCTTTTCATTTGATGTTATTGTCGAATTCACACCGGCCTGCCCTTAAATTGAAACGGTGCTGAACATAAATAATAATCGCGCAGCATACTATGCCACTATCTATCATTGCTTCAGGTCCAGATCTAAATACATCGACAGGGATAGATCTAGGGTAATATCATATTGCCAGACGTATTTGTCATCCAATCCTTGTTGCTGAGATTTAGTAATGCCGCCAAGTTTCCAACAATGATGGCTGCATGTATCTCCCTCAAAACTTGAGCGAGAGTTCTTCTCAGTCGAGATTGCATGACGTGATAATTTGGAATCTGAATTTGATCTCGCCCATTCCAACGAGACTTCCGATGAGAAGATCCGATGCATGAATTCATTTGCTTCCAGACACACTTTTGAACGCTTCATTCCTTCCTGCACCCAAATGCCATTCGATGAACACTTTGCACTTTTTGCACAAATTGACTCCAAAGTAACTAGATCACGATACGCGCGAGAGCGCTTCATATCGAAAGTAATACTCACAAATGATATATTCGGCCTATCTGAAGCTTTAAAGCCTGAATCGATACTACTTTGTAATACTATTGCGAAGGTAAAATGACTTTGGCTGTCAAAATGCCTTGGATGTTATATGAAAGCCTCGTGATCATTTGGTGGGCCATCCGGTGCACTATTTGTGCGAATTATGTAGCTCAACTTGCGCATGCGTAGCTCTACTGACTACATCAAGAAAGTGCATTTTATATGATGTGAGAAACGATTTTGGTCTCTCTGGCAATATGCCGCATGGCTATTTTGACCTCTATAACGTGATATCACAGTACTGCAGAGAACATCATAAACATCCATTCCTGCGTTGATCACCTCCAGAACATAATGGCAGAAAGGCAACTTTCAGTTGAAGTCCAACTTGAATTTGCCAAATGAACGTTATCGATTAGGTAACTGCAAGTCAGTGTCTCTCAAATTGAATGAAGGCGGCCCTTTCGCAGAATATCTGATGGACTGCTAATCAAAACCTTAAATGGAGCGCTCGTGAGGTAGGGTAAATTAAGCAAAAAATCATCTGGAGTACAGTACAGCCTCCGGACCGGGTCAACGCTACTGCTGTTAGATTGTTGGCATCATTGATGAGACCACCGATCCGTCTGAATGTTACGCACGTGGTCATGATATATGGACATGCAGACCACCAGCTATAAATAAAGCAAACTGATACAGAAAACGCAAGAAGCGTGTACCATTCGAATCAGCATCATTATAATCTACTTGACGAAAATAAATTAGGGATTGCGGAAGAAAGCAATAGGTTGCTACCAAATTCTGGAACTTTCAAGTTAAAACAGTCAAATCGTCGCTTCCGAAAAGGGTATATCCTTCGGCTGATTTTACTGAAGTCGGTTCGATTTAACAATCCAACATTGATAGGACGCCCAACTTTTCATTCTGTCTCGCGAGAGTACGAGCATTTTCGCCTTGTTTTGTGACTGAATGTGAATTCACCCGTGCCTTTATTAATATCTCGACCACTCCTTCGGATCCATTGTACGCACCACAGTGTAATGCTGACCATCCTTTATAATCTCGCGCCTCGGGATCCGCGTGATGTTCTAGTAGTACTTGAACAATCTCCTTAGCACCTCGTAAACACGCAAAATGCAAAGGGGTTCGCTTAAATAAACGATTTTCTACAGCATTCGTATTCGCTCCAAGCTTTATCAAAAACTTTACAACCTCTAGCTTTTCGTAATCACAAGCCCAGTGCAAAGGAGTCAACCCATACTTATCTCGCTCATCTAAGTTTCCTTTGTTTTCAACCAAAATGCGCTTCAATTCCTCCATGTTTCCTTCTCTTACTGCATCATGTAAGGGACTTGCATCCCACACTGTGTGCAGATCATCTAGCCCTCCGTGTGCTGGGCACTTCATAGATTAGCGTGCCGATCAAGGGCCCTCACTTGATGTGTACAACGCTATCAATAACACGACGGATAGAATGGATCGCTTTTCTTTGCTTCATACTTGCTTACGATAACGCTGTGAAGAGTCAGTGCCGAATCGCCGCAAAAATTGGCAATGAGGAAGGTTGAGACGATGAAAATGCAAGTACAATCACCTTGCATCGAGAGTACTGACGGAAAGGAGGAATATGGACCGCCAATTTTGGGCTGCTTAAACTCTGATAAAGACATCAGCCTGACGTCGGATATGGGTGACACGACTATCATGAGCGAGATGATGAGGGAAGGAAGTTTAGCTCTTGCAAGGAGTAGAGAAAAGATTGAACATAAACGCCAGCAGGAAAGTAAATGCTGCTTTGGAGAGGGATTGCAAAAAGGATTCTTATCCTCAATAGGAAGCAAAACGCCGAAAAATTATACGCACACAGTAACCAAACGAGAGTCACTGGTAGACTCGACATTCACGGAACAGGCGAAATCTCTTGTCGTGGAATCGTCACCAAGGCTGAATAAACAGAAGCCGTCTGTGAAGAGCGATGCTCTTGTCTTTCCGGAAGTACAGAAGGTGATGAACGATCTAACCAACACCAAAAGCGATGGTAAGTGGTGGAACGCAATTTGTGTCATTACCTAAACTTTTCTGGCCTATAGAATGGTCGAACGCTACAATGATGCAGAGACTCGCATCAGAACCGGAGCTTTGCCAAGGTATATATCGTGTGCGTATTTTGCGAGTATAAAATTATGATGTCTTCGCGCAGCTTTCCAAGATAGAGAATTTATGGCAGCAGTTACGGAACTTCAACATAATCCAAAGAGCATTGAGAAATATCAGGCATGGATTGCTAGCCCTTACATTATTGTTGATGAAGTCGCTAGTTTGAACTTTTCCACAGAATGACCCGAAGCTACGAGGTATGCTACAAAAGTTCATTGCATTTTTGGGAGATTATTTCGAGCAGGTTCATTTGATTCGTATTCAAGCCTAACCTGCTGATCAATGCTCACCAGGTTGCCGAGGAGATGAAAATGAAAACACTTGCCGGATCATCAGAAGAGAGCACTCAGCCAATGGCCTCAAAAAATATCTGTAAAGTTGTTGATTTGGACGAAGCACGCCGAGACGCAATCCGAAATATGCCTCATGAACCTGAGGAAGAAGCCCAAATTCAGAGCATCCTGAATAATCAACAGTTGATAAATGCTCTAGCTGATGAAAAGTTCATGCAGGCTCTTCGGTCTTGTGAGCAGTCATCCAGCGACCTGCGAGCCCTTGCTCAGGATGCTGATTTTGGGCCTAAACTGCGCTTATTGCTAGATAATAAGATGATACAATTGCAATAGTGCGTCAATGTCATATAAGAAATTGAGTAAATAACATAAATAATATGAGCAAGCGTGTGGATGCTGAGACGGCAAAGTATCGCGTACTGCAAGAAGGTTTAGTGATTTCGCAGGCTGTAGAAGACCAATTCCTATATTGAATCTATTTTCTAGAGCTCCAAGTACTTGTCACTCAGCAACAAAAGTATACACAACAAGCCAATGAGAATAGCATGGTAAAACAAGAGCTCGACTTGGTTCACGACGAAACCAAAGTATACAAGATGGTGGGTCCAGTGCTGCTGAAGCAGGACCTAGAAGAAGCGAAAACGAATGTGAAGAAGAGAATCGAGTTCATCAACCATGAATTGTACTCAAACTTCATGAAATGCCATCTCATACCATGCCTTATCTCATTATTATTGCAGAGAGAAAGTTCAAAAGAAGATTGAGGAAAAAGAAACTGAAGCTATCCGAGTACGAAAAGAGGTGACATTTTGGAGCTTTTATGAAAACAAGCAGCCGACTGAAATTGACGTAATCTTGAATCTTGAACATAGATCGCCACCATACAAATGGAGATGCAGAAGCAAGCGGCAGAGGCGTCGAGAAATGCTATTGCTGCAAATTAAGACGAGGAATATCTCATCTCACAAAATTTGAAAGGATTGTTACGTTGGTGCACAAAGTAGCGCATTCTATCAATCTAATGCCGCGAATCTGTGCCGGCGAGCACCAAGCAAATCGCTTCGTACGACAGCGTGAACTTCAGCCAAAGTTGTTCTCGCTATTGGTGTTGCATGGAGGGTTGCACGACCAGCCTCGTGAATACGAACAAGAACATAATCGCCTTGAACAGCCCGGACTCCATTTGCTCCGAGCGGTGTGTCTACTGGGGAAAGCGTATCAGGATGATACAAGTCTTGGCGACCGGGAAGGCCACCACACTTGACGCTTTTGAGTTGCGAGTGTTGCTGCAGTGATGTTGGCATCATTACATCGGGGAACACGCAGCGTTTGTTGGTGTCCGTTAAGCCGGTCAGCTTTGGATTCTGATCGGTTGACCTGCGACTGGCTCCTTGTACCAATACAACGTGTAGACGATCGCTGTCTTCTATCAGGTTCTTCTTAGTCACGATCGAGCTAAATTCATCGATGATTTCTTGCAAACGCCGAAGCTTTATTTCTTGAGGTACATTATCCTCCATGTGATAGGCGGCATGAGTTTTCGCGCGTAAAGAGTAGGCAAACATAAATGCTTGGTCGAAGCAAACACGGCGCATGAGTGAGAGTGTGTCGAGATGTTCTTCTTCCGTTTCACCACAAAATCCTGTGATGAAGTCGGATGAGATTGCGACGCCCGGAATACGAGCCCGCATATTCTCCGCTAGTGCCAAGTATGCTTCTCGTGTGTACCCACGACGCATGCGTTCTAACACGGACGTGCTTCCACTTTGTGCGGGCATGTGTACACTATTACAGATATTGTGTCGCTCTTGAATCAAGTTCAAAACATCATCTGGGAAATCCTTGGGATGGGGTGAAGTGAATCGTATGCGCATCTCGCTGTCCACCTGCGACACACGATCTAAAACATCGACGAAACGAAAACCTGTAGTATTCCGAGCTTTAAACATGTTATTGAACCCATCTGCACTCACATATGCGCGGCCTTTTTCTTGTGCAAGTTGGGATTGTTTATCATGATAGCTATTCACATTTTGCCCCAGTAGCATAATTTCCTTCACACCTTGGTCGCGAAGACTCTTTACTTCTGAGATGATTGAATCGAGTTCACAACTTCGTTCCCGGCCTCTTGTGAAGGGTACAATGCAGTATGAGCACATATTGTTGCATCCCCGCATTATCGACACGAACGCGGATGGATTCGATGGATCAGATCGCACGGGTGCAATCCCAGCATATGTTTCATCTAATGATAGTTGCACATTAACCGCTGATTGCCCTCCCCGAACAACTTGCAACAGATTGGGAAGATCGCGGTAAGCATCAGGACCAACGACAAGGTCCACCATCTTATTACACTGGAGCAATTTGGTCTTCAAACGTTCTGCCATGCAACCCAATACACCTATAGTTGGCAAGTATTTTCTTGTTGATTTATGACGCAATAATTTGACTTTTATCTGCCTCCATTGTTCTAACCGATTCCAAATTTTCGATTCTGCGTTTTCTCGAATGGCACATGTATTGAGTAGAATAACATCAGCGTTTTCTGGTGATTTTGCAAACTCATAGCCATTCTTGACTAAAATGGAATGCACAATTTCCGAGTCAGCCGTGTTCATTTGGCAACCATAAGTTTCAATATAGAACTTTTTAACTAGCGGGTATTCCACATCTTCTTCCATGTCAGCAAGATTTGATGGGAAGTTCATTTGGCTTGTCTCATTGATACTGGATTCGTAAGGATGATTGATAGGATGTGCCGAAAGATGGCTTCTGACGATAAAATCCTGAAGTGTTTTACCGTCAGCCACGATGCGCGACGAGATGTATTTCTTACTTTTTGCTTTAGTCGTTATTAAAACTTGCTGAGACCGAAACAAATTGAACGAAGGTCTGCAAATTGCTTGGCTATGCGGCCATAGGCGCTGCAGCATTTTCATTAGCTTACTTGGGTGTTAAGTCAACTAGATATCATCGGTTAATTACTACCTACCCATCGTTGGTGATAAGTAAAGTAAGAAAAACAACCAGCAGATTTAACGCATAGCGTTTTTTGCAGCAATTTCTTGAAGAGAATGTTTTGCTGATATGAGATTAAAATGCATTGCCCTTTAATGAATATAAGCATGACAGCTGCAATTATGAAATTCTCTTATCTTAAAGTGATTGATGACATTGTCATTTCGCTTGTGTAGACGTTACCATTTAAAGTAATTTGTTGCGCCAGAGCCTTCCCCAATGCTCAACAAGGTGGAATCAGCTGACTTCTAGGAAGATATGTATCGATCTCACAAAGTTATGTCACTTAATCTCTCCTGGAAAACTATCTCCTGAGCGGTTTACTTCTAGATATATATACAAAATCTCATCAACTCGTGCAGCAAAAAGGTAGGACAAGCAGTCTAGCACGAGATTCATTCTCTTTACATTTTCTTTTTTGTGGGATTGTCAAAAGCTTTATAATTGCTCAAGGATCAGCAAATGGAGTCACACCTGATTTCTGCTTGAGATATCATGAAATTAGGATAAACTCGAGCAAAGAGTGTGATGTTTATGGGTCACAAAAAGGACCTTTTTTCTTGCAGTTATGTGGCTACATTCCTTTGCGCAAACGCTAACCAGGTTGTTGTTAGTCATCAGAAGTGTAGAGTCGCATGGAGTGAACAAATGACGACATATCTAATCAAATTCTGTATGACTTTGCTCCAACTTATGCTTTACATGCAATTGCATTCATAACAATATACGCTTCGAGGATATAAAAGTCGTGTGTCGTTACTATACCCACGTTGTTTGCATGAGTTGAGCCTTCCCTAGTAGTAATCCTAGGACCTCCCTGTCAATGAGAAACTTCTGATATGTCGACCTTCAAAATCAGATCGAGTTCATACCGAGTCAACGTAATTGTACTGAAAAGCTGTACTGAATGTCAGGGTTATAGTTACATGCAGAATGATGGTTGGGATGAGCAATTGAGTACGATCCTGCTCCTCCGCTAAATTGTATATCTAAAAATCATGATCTTATAGAATCGAATGAGATCATTACATAAAAATGTACCTCTGTTAGCTTCTTTCAGAATTACGTCATACTTGCACCCTGATTTTGTAAAAAACTACTTAGGGATTAGATGTTCCATGCTGTCTTTGATACATTCAATTTATAAATGAACTATATAGCAACTACATGATGCATGTATGGAAGACGCTTCGTAATCTCTCATTCTCTGAAGCATGATTTAATATGTTAGTGTGGATGGAAAATTCTGGAAGAAAAGCGGCGAAGTTCTCGGAAGACTTGAGAAGCATATTAAGTTGTGCAAAAGCTCAGAATTATCATTTCTAGCATTCATCCAAAAAATTGTGAGCCAAAGAGCCGTATACCAGAATTACGACTTACGCTTACGCGCGTGTGAGACTTCAGCGTCCGTATAAGGCTACTTATATAGAATCTACATGAGCACATCGACTCAATTTAGACGCTATGCAAGGCCAATCCAACATCAGCAACATGAATTGCTATTGATTTGGAATCTTTCGCTATCATCACCGAAATGAACAGTCTACATTTTCATTCAATGATTCGGACGGACGGCTACAAGTGTCATTCGAGAGGGAGCTTCTGAGGTATGCTCTCTTCGACAAAGTACACACAAAGCGATTCAGATGAGTCACGATTATGAAGATTTCAAGATGGCGAAATATGCCACCGTTTTGAGATCTTATCGGCTCTAATACGATTCCTCTAGTATGGCTACAACTGGGTGCTTTATGGATCAAGACGAGAAGATGTTTATTCTATATACAGTACCAAGATGATTACGATTCAGCTGTGAAGAGATTTTGAGTACGTTTCAAGCGAAGTGGCTTTTAAAACAAGCAAAAATCCAGCATTAGCAGCGTGACAAGCACCATCTGCATGATGGAAGATAGCAGAAATTTATGCATGTGGCAAGTATTCAAGTCTGGTCGGTTGGCCATAGAAGATCGACAGAATTGGCAGCAGCGTGAACAAAGTATAATCAGTGAAGATACGTACTGGAGCGGGAAAGCACACTATCAATTTCTTGACTCAACGATTCTGATCACAGCAGCGAATTACGTGTAAAATGACTAGGTAAAGTGCCAACCAAGTACGGACATACCCCGGATTTGTGAAACGATAACGTATCACGCAAGAGAATAAGATCTGGATTCTTGGACGCCTAAGTCATTTTCAATTTTTTCAAATAGCTCTGGGTCCCGATGTTACCATCAGCAGCTCAACTCGATGAAATCTCAGATTGACAGGCAACTTAAGCACATATATCTGATACCAATAGAAGATCTTGAGGGTTGTAGCAGTACGAGCGAGCTTATGACCCTAATTAGTATAGCATATTCTTATCCCACATTACTTACCATGCAACGATGCCGTCAAGACTACAGCAGCTGATGTATGAATAAAAGGAACGGATTTTTGAGTAAACTGCGCAAACATCTCTCATACAGCATACTGTATTAGGCAAGCGCGAGTATAATAATCGTTAAAACGCTACTGTCTACGGGACTATTCCCGAACTTTTCGTGACCAGCATAAGTCTTTAATCGTGAAGAAAGTCGTTCTCAATATAAGCGAGCGTAAAGTACGAGTATCCTGCGTTCGACAGCCCTTTTCGGATTGGATATACGAGACGCCAAGCACATGAGTCTGAGTGGAAATATGATCAAAGGACAATTTGCCGTGTCAATTGATATCCCGACACTCAAGTACGATGATTTTCGGACGGATATTTCGGATTCTCAGGACGACATGGCTTTAGAAAGAAGCGTTCATGGTGAAAGCGGTATAACGAACTCTGCACAAATACCTGAAAAGCGTGATGCGATACGAGAATGCTTGGAGGATGCCCTTTGCTGATATCTACATCATGGGTGAAACGGTCCTCACCTATTGCCTTGATTCTGAAAAGACAATTGCTCGGATACAACTGGCAACGATCATAAAAGTGAAAATATCGAGTCACTATAGCTCCAACGTGCAACGCAAAAAGGATCAGATAGCGTGAGCCATGTATTACTGGGCACAAATAAGCTTCGCTTTTTCGAAATAACCTGGCGATCAGTAAGAATTTCCATATCGAAACAATGGAATTGCGGATGATTGGTAGTTTATGTAGCCCCTCCTGAACGAATGGCTACATAAGCTAGACGATGACACGCGGGATTCATATTGCAGCGTGTACTCCTCCGCTTCTACTCATCGGCTGATGCGGTTGAAGGCAACCAAAGAGTATGTGTGGTCCCTCCCGCGTCCACTGGCTGCAGACCAGATTGGAGATAGAGCGATATGTATCCTGCAGATATGTATAGGAATTTGGCGTCATATTTAGATAGGAATAACGGTGTATCTTTCTAACCGAAAATTCCTTCTTATTCTCAAATACAGCCCTGAAGTCTCCGAGAAACTGGCACGCTACTCGACGAAGAAGTGTGAGCAGATGTTTCTCTCAGCAATTTGAAGACGTTCCGGTTCCACTATATGCCGACCAGGCCTCAAAATCGAATACGGCTTTACTTCATGATTCAGCTATATAGGTGCTGACATTTCCGCATATTCTGAAAGCTGTGGAGATTTTGAGCAATGGTACTATTGCAAATTAACATATTGGGTCTTTGGCAAAAAAAAGCATGGCAATGCACAAAGACTTGGTCAAGTTTTCCAAGTACAAGTTTCTAAGATATTCTGGGAGGGGATTTATCTTGCTGCATTTGTGTAAGATGTTGCTCTACATCACAGAACATGAGGGAAAATATGCACTATCAGAAGTCTTGATTACATACCATTTGGATTCTCAATATCCAGAATGAGATCGAGCGCGTATTCGTAATAAGGAACGATACCTCTCAATCCGGTCAAGTTGAAATCATCTTCGATCTACTCTTCGTCCACTTCACATAAAAAATCGTTTTCTCGAAGGGAGCAAAACCAGGTGATCCAACTTGTCTCTTTCCCACTCTCATCCTCGGCATCTTCTTCACCATCTGAGTACTTGATGAGTAGTACCTCTCGCACCACAAGCTTTTTAAAACCAAATCAAGGCCATTCCAGGTTTTGCACCTCCTTTGTTAGAACTTACATGATCTTTCAAGAACCATTCATCAAATCGATAAGGGATCGGATTGTCAATATTGGAAAAGATCTGGCCGATTGAACTCGGTCAACTTGGCAAAATACATCCAAATCGCATACAGAGTACACTGCGACCGGATAAAACAGGTTTTTGGAGGCTCTGAGGGTGCATTGGAGAAGACATTCTGTGTCATCAATAAGTACTTGTCTCATATTGAGCTTGCTTGAGCGTGCAACTGAAGAAAAGGAAGATTTAGGAGGAAATTATTTGGTATTATGACAGACCTTTGACTATTCAATAAGCCGCTTATGATCACGGTTGCAATATGCTAGAGCCAGCATTATTGCAGCTCGATTACCATTTGTAGCAACACATCGAAGAAGTAGATGTTGAGACAGATATGAGCATTCCGCTCGCAGCACAATGGACGGAAATGTAGTAAGCGTTATTGCCGTGTTTATAATGTTCGCACACTCATTGGATTCAAACTTGAAGCTAATCAACACGATAGCAATATGTGATGAAAGGTGTATAGCATATCAGAAAAAAATAATAAATAGATTTTTTAGTTCTGTAGGAACACACCTCTCGCAAACCATGTTCGCTCGCTCTCGTCCCGATGATTTGCACAGACTCACTGAACGAATACAACGGTTTTCATCAAAATGTTCTATATTGCTACGATGCTTCCAAGTTATCAATCAACTTTAACTCATGCTATCGTCAACACAAATTTTTGTCACCGTCCTTCTTGAGGGGTTAAATGAATTCAGCTCCATTATCAGCAATGTTTTCAATTAGATCTGCAAGTTGGAATCGACCTAACTTTCATTCGCGTCGCGATCATATAATTCAGTTGTACCTACATTTACCTCATCCGGATAATGATCAATAAGTACTTCATGATGGCCTGCACGCAATAATACGGAATTGAGACAAATAAAAATACCGAGGTCACCTCTGGAAAGGAGTATAATATTCGATCAAGCTATTCCATCAGCCTACTAAACGATGAACACATTTGTGGTCTGTAAAAGAATTCACTGCCCTGTGCGACATCGTCCAATAATTCCACCGCCTCTCACGTGGCAAGTTCACTGAGCTGTACGGTTACGTCTCCCTAAAAGCACAACTAAAGAAAGGGAAAAAAGGCAACACCAAGCGCAGTCAGGGTTGAGATCTGATAGCCTCAATGCCGATCTCATCAATTTGAGATAAGGCACCTTGAGGCTTTCATGTTCTTGTACGATTGTACAGATTGAAGGAGAAGAAGAAGTAACCATCGATGCATAGGAACTATTCGCAACGACTTCTAAGGATGCCTAGCGCAAATCGGTTCGTTTAAGATTGAACGCTATCGGGATGAAGCAACTTCAGTTGATTCTTACGTGCACCGAGCTCAATGCTAATAATGAAAATTACCTCATGTATACCTAGTCAAACCATATCGCGTTATTTAGATTCCGATCAACAAAGAATCGAATCCAATATTGCGAGCTATATTCTTTCGAGTATTTGTATGAGCTATGTGCTGTGGTCGAACACATAAAGCAACCGCTCTCGATCTCTTGACCGCTTTGTAGATTTAATGTCATTGAAAGGAAGAAACGATGTTAGACTGACTTAAGCTTTTCCAGCTGGACTATCGATCAAGGGCTTCGTTCAAATAGATCAATGGGATAGAAACGAATAACACGTCAAGCTTAAGCTAATGAATTGAGACTTCATGAAGAGATACAATCTCAGCATTTAAGAAAAAAAATTAGCGTTTTAGGGGCTAAGGAATATGAGGGGCAACTCACCAAGTCCCCATGATAGAGTCAAAGAACGGGTCGTTAATTGGAAGTTCACATACCCGTACCAGTCCATCGTGGTCTAACTTATTTCGTATCTCTTCATACACGTAAAACTGGATCATCGCGGCGGATATCGGTCTCATTGAACGAATATCAATCGGCATGGGTTGTTGACTAGTTACACAGAATTGACACACCGGTACGCTCTCCATCCGTCCGTTTTCTCCCAATATCCAAACGTACTTCTTTACGGTCGACACCATTATTACTTCATCCAGAAGAGCCAGGCACACCAGACAAGTTGGATTAGTATATGTTGCCTTCACGACGGTAGCCATTTGACCAGACTGGGTAGCAAGCCTTTTAATATTCAGAGCTTGTCGTGATGAGCCTGCTTGATTCTCATTTAGCGCGGCAAGGTCATTGAGACACATTTCATCGGGGATAAACGTAAGCCTTGTACACAGATCGTGATGGAAGCAATTACCAGCTTTTTTCTGATCAGCAGCACTCACTGCTACCAAGGATGTCATACCGGAGAGCCGTGATACGTGATCTCTAAACTGCATTTGGAGGCATTTAGTACATTTCTTCCTTGAACTAGTATCAAATTTGAAACTACGAAGCAGCATATTCGCACTCATCCATGTCCTTTGGTGGTACGCCAAAAGGCACCCACTATATTCATCGGTATTGATACTCCCTCTGCTCGACTCGGGCATATTCCAAGAAATTTGATTTCTAACTGATGGCGTATCATCAAATTGTTTGTCGTAATCCTCGTAACACTTGTTAATCGGGACGAATCCGCGCACCACACAGAATTCTTGACATTGATCCAAAAAAAAATCGATCTCCAATGGCCTTATAAGTAAAGACGCAAGGCTTTCACGCTTATCGTCAGATTTAAATGAATGTACGATACTATTCTGAGCAGCTCCGAAGCATTCCATGCAAGACACTAACCCTCTATGTGGTGAGGAAGATGATGACTTGATCTCAACCTCAACACAGTACAGATGGCTTTTTGTTGGCTCACGTCTTCGCTTGTCTGGTTCTCGATCCATACGGTGATAGTTCTCCCGTTGTGCCCGACGCATACTAATCGAGACTTCCGTATCATGGATCTCGTCACATATTTGATCCGTCAATTTGCTGTAATATATTATTTCACAAACACCAAGTGCTTTGCAAGCTAATACAATTTCATTTCTATTACGTGATGTGCGCTGTACAGTAGAAAAGTAGCCTCTGGCAGCATCCGTGAAGAAGAACTCACCAAGAATTTTAGAATTACTTGCTTCTCGTAGGCATGTTCTGCAACTCTCGTCGACGTTGCCGCTGTGGACCAAACACATAACTTTAAGTGAAAATTGCTCGATTTCAAAACTTCTTGCTGATGACGGTATTGGTTTACGATATTCCATTGCATTTGCGTGGTTTAAAATTGCGGGTGGTGGCGGCATTTCCCACTTAAGGGAGCCGTAATATCGGTCATTATCGCAATGTTTCAACATGCGTTGAAACCCGGAACTCGTTGAGGTAATCCTCATTCTTGCAGTCATGCCATGATTAGTGCTGAGGAGAGAGACACGACTGACTCCTGCAATGTCCAAAAGGCACGTTTGACATCTTCTGAAGCCATCCCATATAGTTTGAGCTTCGGAGCGTTCGTTTAAGGAAGGAGCGGTGTAAGAATATTCTCTTTCAAGCTCTCCGCCATTACTAGCATTCATACGGCATGCTAATACCGACGTTAGTATGCGTGTTGCTCGAAACGATCGCATAAAGCAGATTCAAAAATGGACAGAATTTACCCTGTCCTATTTGAATTTCTAAAATCGAGCCATCCAATCCTTAATTTGTAAAAGCTACCCTTGAAGTTGTCGGCAACTCTGGAGCATCGCCCCAAGTTCATACCCAGTTCACCGCAGTGAAAAGTTTTGGTATATCTGATTTAAGGCTCCCCTTCTACTTTAATTACAAACGATCATTGGTCTAATTTAATACGTCACCCGGTTTATGTACCTTATTTGCCTGATTCCATGGATCACTAACCAGACAGAGAGTTGATTGTGGATGGAAAGGTTGTAATGTTGGTTGATTATATCTGGTATGAGATTATGGTATGAAGCTTAACGGATGCTTCAAAGATGCACCGATGTGAATGAGAATGATATATGACGCATTTATATGTCCATAGAATTCCACAAGGCTACTGCTGACAAAAATATCATGCGGTGTAAAATGAATGGTGCGCGAACGCTCTCTGGCAATGTATCGAGTAAATGGTTTTAACCGCAGTCAGCGTCAATTCAGATCTGGAACTAAATATTCGCTTCTCCCGGTCTCGAAGGTGTGTCGTGCTACCATATGCCGCTTAAAATCACGTCAAGGCTATAGACGGATGTGAGTGAGAATGTTAATACGTGCTAGTCTCGTCATATACGCTACAGCGGCAACTATCAACGCTCGATTCAACGACCATAAGTTCCGACAACGACGTGCATGCTTCCGGACAAAAATAGAGCACGTTTGGTAGTATTGTGGGGATCTTGTTTTTATTCAACGAACAAATGAGGTCGAAGCTAAAGCAAGAAAGCATTTTGATTGTCAGATTCTCCCACTCCTACGATTGACAAAAAAGCGATGTCGAGACGTCTATATGCTAGCAATTGCTTGTACACTAGGAAATAAAGATACAAAATATTTTCAATCCATGGCTGTCGATCGCTCACGAGACGACCAATGTTTCACCACGATGATTGTAGATTACATCTTGCCCCTTTTTGAGTTTTGTTACGAGCCATATTTATAATAAAACGTATATATCTCGCGTTGACACCGATTATATCGCATGCCAAGAATAATATGCACTCTGAGTAAGAAATTCATGAAAAAATCTACTTTAGGGGTATTAATGTATCCGCTCAAGCTGATGTATCAGTAAAATTGTGTATAAACCTATAATTCGACTTTATGCGTTTTGATAACGGCGTGTCTATGATATTGCTTCAACAAGTGGTGCTATTGGTATTTTCTATTTTGCAGCTTTTCCTTTAAATATGCGATATATACGGTGCATCCATTGTTCTTTTCTAAGCTGATAAGCTGATCGTCATATTTAGTATGTTTCCTCGTCCAAACTTGCGTAATATATTAAGGTCGGTTCATTCTGTACATAGGCTACATCGAGAATGTCGCAGACTGATTACCGATCCTTGTTCTGACTCAGAAAATTCCGTTTATCACGTCAAAAGCTCATTGAAGTGCATCTATCAGTAAATCTTACTATTTGCGGTACTCCATCTTAGGGCTGCAAATGGATCCACTGGATCTGGATCTGGATCTGTATCTGAGTGTTGGGGGTCTTTGCTAAATGGATCTGGATCTAGATCTAGATGCATTTGCAGCCCTACTCCATCTGATATCTTGATCATCGGCGAGTACAGTGTGTGCGTTACATATGTGAACAATCGAATTGTGGGGTTTTCAGTCACTGTCACGCAAAATCGCAATCCAATTCTCAGCACGACTTCTTATCTAAAAAAATCAATTTGATGCGAAGGGAATCGATAAAATACATACACTACAAACATACTGCTCGTAGCATAAAGAAGACGTTATATGCTCATGCAGACATTCTACGAGATAGCTGTCTAAAATTTCACCTTTTCCGAAGTGGAAGACGCTCCTTCATTGAAAAGTCCGAAAAACCTTAAGGCAGCTGCGCCAATCTCCGGCCAATTACTCTTCCAGAATAAAGAGCAAGACCATATCCACACTAATTCTAGATCATATACGCTCAAAAGTGAACCAATGGCTCTCACCTAGTCAAAGTGGATTTCGCATAGCACGAAGTATAAGCGACTCTTATGGGCCTTGAAATGGAATACTGCTTGAGGGTCGGTTCTGACGAATATGCACATTCTTGATGTTGACCTTTGTAACACAAAGAACAACATTTAAAGAGACTTCTCTGTGACACGACGCTTCAATTCACCTCGGTACCAAATCTAACTTATCATGCTCCAGTAGTCATGCCACAAATTAGGAGATACCTTTCCTCCTCCTTAGTTTTTGGTCTACTTGGAGGCAGTATTCCGGGATCTCTGCCAGCGCCTCCATCTTCCAATGCGTGAGCTCAACACTGTTGTCTTTGCCGACTATGTGGACTTCATTCCCCAACACCCTTGTCGTCTTGTACATATTTTAGCTGTAGCCGGGATATGCTTCGTTCGTGGTCATCAATCATCAACGTCGACAAACGACTATATTTCGCACAACGAGTGTAGCGAGACCTGGCGCACAAAGAATATCGCAGACTATAATTTCTGCTCGGAGATTTGGAAGATTTGCATCAGCAGAAACTTCATGCGACAGTCGCTTGCGAGCAATTCTGGAAACTTTGGATCTACCCCCATCTTTTTTCGAAATACTTATGCGTAAGCTGTACAACGTCTATGTGATAATTATCGTCCTATATGACTGCGGAACGGGGGCACTTATAGAACGCGACATCGGTGGTCTCGAAGCTTATCACCGTAGTCACCTTCGCCGACTCCTTCGTATTCACTATGTCGAGCACATCAGCAACGTAGATTTATACAAGTGATGCCGACGACTGAACCACTTCTAAGTCACCTTGCTCGTTCTAGTTGGAGGCTCTTTTGTCACATCCTCCACTGCCCCCAGCCGATCTCGGCACAATAGAGATTCTCCAATACTACAACTCGACAGACATACTTCCCTCTTTATAAACAATCAACAGCCTCCCAGAAATCCTCGACAAAAGACATACGATCGTCGACTCTCCGTCTCTGCGATATAGAAGATCTATACACTTATCAATCATTGCACAAAACCGCGCTCAACATATCTGAGAATCCATTTAACAGAGTAGAAATAGTCAGACGCAAGCGAAAATAGAGCTCTCTCTCGAAAACGGACTCGATATCACTACGTAAGTGCTCGTAATAATAATCATACTAGATGGTCCTCCCAATTCGCAAAGACCACGGCTCGCTGTCATTACAGTAATCTCGAGTCTGCACCAAGTTTCTCTTCGGGATGGTTACGTCGCTTCTTGGTAGAATGTTGCATCCTACCATTGGAGGCTGTAGAGTTGGTCGTTTCGGAGACATTGACGATATGATGTAGCGATAGACCCAAAAATACACTACTGCAGTCACAAGAAGTAGTCGACAGGCCTCATTTTAAGAGGATAGGATAAGCTTTCTGTATGGTTTGCGCTTCTCACCTTGAGCAATAATCACTAGTGATACTACCTGGAAAAATTGGTTAGTTGATAATGACGACAATCTCAAGGCGTGTACAGTTCACACGACTAGAAGGGGATTGACTTCTCCTTGGAACTCGCAAAGCCTCACTTGGCACATGTTCTTCATTATCGGTTCACTATTTCACTGCACCTCGCTACACATTTCTTGTGCAGTAATTGAAAAAAGGTCCTAAGATGCGTCATCATTTTCTCTTCTTTGTCGTCCACGCCCATACGACTTCGCATTCAATTGGTTCCTTTTCTTCCGAATCCCGCACCTGCACACCCACTCTTACACTGCCTTTTTCCATTGATTGTATGCTCGTAATCTATTGCGTGATGGAAAAAGATTACCAACTACTTATCAGTGCATCGTAGTACCTGATCAGGAGTTAGAGTTGCCACTGCAGAGAGGTCGCCCGTGGCTCGTCGATTGTAATCGATTTTCATGCTTTTGAGCAGTGGCACACAAGTTTCAGGGACATTTATACCAAATACCATTCCTGTTGTAGACTCGGCGAGAAGTGCCATACCACAAGCATGTATACTTCCAATATGATTTTGGACCCGTAGTCGATTTTTGAGTGATGCTGTCGCTCTCGTTTGGTTCCAGGTCTCAACTTTTATTCCACAAAGCCAAGCCATTTTCACTTGCGTATTGAACAGCAGTGAAAACGCTCGGCTTTTTAACGAGTCCGGAACACCAAACCCATTGATCTTTGCAACGTAGCGCGCAAGTACGTTTTTAGGAGTTGACATGTGAATGCAAATGCAAGAGCTTCTTGAGCCTAAAATAAGGTGCTTTGATTTTGAATTGCGAGCTTGCAAGATCGTGTATATATAGCAATAATAAGACTGACTTATAGATCCAGTTACTTCGCATTGTCTACTATCGACCTTTTCGGCTCATAACCACTACTGTAAATGCGGATTCACCAGTATCTATGAGCACTTCCTCCTTTCTAGACCTCCTTAGTTTCTCAGACGAAGCAGCAAAGATCGATGCTTTGACATTCTTCTGCAGCTGCGTTAAACCGCGTATCAACGCTTCAGCGGTTGGCGGCAGCCTGATACATAAGTGTCGACCGGAACAATCCCTGTCAACCCCACGAACTACCGCATGCGAATAATGATAATATCCTCCTCCGTTCGTGCATAATCCCATCGAAACAACGTATCGCGGTTCCGGCATTCGATCGTACACAAGGCGTAATTCCGGTGCCATCTTGTTTTTCAAAGTTCCAGTAGCAATCACCACATCCGATTGACGAGGACTAGCTCGAAATACCATTCCAAGTTGTTCGACGGTGTCATTGCACAATCGGAATCGGGTGAACGCACTTCTCAGCAACCAAACATTGATCGCTAGCGCTAATTGAGACGGTCTTCAGTAGTAAAAAATTAGCGTGCAATGCGCGGAAATATCCGCTAAGCAATCTTGATGAGTTGTTGAAGCAGAAACACATATGTTTGATCGATGGCAGAGAAGCGTTAAGTCAATCAGAATTGACTCCACAAGACTGTAAATTGCATATTTCACGTATTTCTGCTAAACATCATAGAAATCGGGACGAATGCTTTTCAAATTGGAACCTTTATACCGCTCGTTCAGTCACACCTCAATGTGTGAGTATAGACCGCCTTTAACCAGAGCTTTTTGAGCACTCGCAAGAGCACAGCTCCATCATATATACAGCCAATCATTGACCAGACTGGCTAGACTTGAAAGCATGACCGAAGATAGCAAATCACGTAAAATAATTCATGTTGCTAGTCGAAAGAGTGTGTTGGCAATGGCACAAACCAATGAAGTCATAGAAATGCTGCAGGTATGTTCAACTTTTCTGGGACCAACCACCTGATAACCGAATAATTACCTTAGAAGCTACACCCTGATGTGGACTTTGTTGTCGGCCAAACAAACACACTGGGTGATCAAGTTCAGGACCGACATTTGAGTGATCTCGGCACGTCTATAGATTCCGGTTTATTTACTAAAAGTCTAGAAGAGAGTCTCATCAACAAGACCAGCGATTTCGCTGTACACTCATTGAAGGATATGCCAACTACCCTTCCACCCGGACTCGTTCTCGCTACAATTTGTAAGCGTGCAAGTCCCGAAGACGCTGTGATTATTCACCCAAAGCATAAAATAAAGGTTCTGCTGCACTCACGAGATCTTACGTGTCTAACTAGAACGGCGCAGAATATTTCAAGACTAGAAGACCTACCAGAGCAAAGTATTATCGGAACCAGCTCACTTCGTCGAGAAGCTTTATTGCGTCAAATGCATCCGTCTTTTAGAATGAAGACCATACGGGGCAATATACAAACACGTCTTTCGAAGCTGGATGATCATTGTTCGACCTTTTGAAGTTGTTGCTGCATCAACAACTGATAATGTAAGCCTTCCGTATGTAGCTGAGTATGACGCAATTGTTGTTGCTGCCTGTGGTTTTCGACGTGGAGGACTCGGCAATCGAATAGACCAGGTAATGCTCTTGATGATTGGGTGCACATTGATGAAATTATTGAGACAGATCCTACCATCCAAAGACTTTGGTTACGGTGTTGGTCAAGGAAGTATCGGTATCGAATGCCGCGCTGATGACACAGAGGTACAGCTATCGTGCAACATACAGATCAAACTATATGATTCAAATAATCTATTGCAAGACTTTGAAGATGCTTCGTCAAATTGAGCATCACGAGTCAGCACTTTGCTGTAAGGCTGAAAGAAGTCTTTTGTATCACCTGGAAGGAGGATGCCAAGTAAGTGGTGTCTGAGTGTTGACCAACTTTGGTGTCCACTGACTTTGCAAATATAGATATCTATGGGAGTTCACACAACATTGCATAATGGGATTCTAACGTTGACGGCAACCGTTTTATCGCGTGACGGAACAAAGTCAGTGGAGGGTATGGGGATTGTAGTTTTGATTACACTTTAAATTCATCCTCTTGATGTCATAGATATGATTACGGGACCGTGTGAAGAGGCAGTTGATTTAGGAGAGAAACTTGCGCGGCGATTTCTTGCGAATAACGATGCTATAACTCTACTCGGTAAAATCGGTAAGAAACGTCCGTTGACCTATGGAGATATAGAAGCGCCTGGTGATGCTGCTGCAGCCGCCAAAAAGATGAGAAGTCAAGGCAATGTGGTATAAAACGAACATCTATAGTCGCTTCTGATCAGAAGGCACACTACATATGATTTTCTTCCAGCAATCAATCGATTCATGGATAAATTTTCTCAATTTAGCCGGGGTAGGAAAGTACAACATAATTTGTACGAATCAAATAAATCGATTTTGAGCACACACCTACCCATCACGTCATTATACCGCCCGTAAGATATGAGAACAGAAGGGAAAGGTATAGCATATGTATACTAGGTTCAAAAATAGTAAAAGCTTTTACACTATTCGACCGACTAAGTAGCGATGCATCAAGAAGTCGTGGAGGAAGAATGCAAGGAGAACGAGACGAATAGAAAAATGGACGACTCGGAATATAGTGCAACTACTCCCTCTCATCATCGAAAGATATCGTCCAGCACAGCTTCCTTGGAACAATTCGCAGGACGTCGAGCACAAATGCGAAGGCAAAGTGCACATGGCGTCACGTTCGGTTCAGACGCTTCCTTACGACAACATAAATCGAGAATATCCTCTACTGCTTCTTTCTCCTCGCTGAATAAGTTCCTTAAACGACGGCATCCGACTATATCGCACCGAGTTCCTTCCAGTACGAAACGAGCTGGCGACGAGAATATAAATTTACAACAGTTATCTGCAAACTCTAACGCTACAGTGATATTTCCACCTCCAGCAACTTCTCTTCCTTCGACTGCATCGATCAGCATTGCGAATATCCATCCTTCTTCTCAGACAGTGCAAGTGGAAAATGGGTCCGAGACAGTTCTCATGAAAGGAGTTCTTCACAAGCGACGGGCAATCCTCAAATCGTGGACAAAATTGTACTTTGTCGTAACGAATAATTTTCTGCGCTATTACAAATTGAAAGGAATGAATGGGCTCTGTTCATCTTCTTTGTCATTGACAGGCACCTCACTTTATTCGGATACATTACAAAACGCAAAAGATGGGACTTTAGGCAGAATATCAGTCAACGATCGCTTCAGTTTACGGGGAGAAATTGCTCGTCAGGACGTGATCCAAGTCGAATCTTTGGATGACAGCTGGAAACCGCATCGTTTGTTTTGTTTCGTAATCGTACTACGGAAACGCTCCGGACGGAAGAAAACAAAGCAAATACAGCTTCATAGCGGTGCTTTAAAGGAAAATAATGTGGAGCGAAATCGCGTGAATAGCAGTCAATCGATAATCGAAAATGTTACGGAATTTACAGATAGAAGGAGAAATTACAGCTGGATTCCTGGAAATGGTAAAAAGCATTCGACAAAAGGCATTTCGGAAGCGCGTGTGCTTTTGTATCTTCAAGCCAGTAGTGAACAGGAGCGTTCGAAGTGGATTCAGGTCGTACAACGATGGATACGGCAAGAATCTCCAATGTCAGGAAACGAATTTCACGCAAATATGGAAGAAGTATCGGGCCACGAGATTTTATCGTATCTTGTCGAATCAAACTCTTCACGTGCGCAGGACCAAGGAAACACACAACATTTGAATTACGGTGGATTATCTTTGGCTGCTCAAGCTGCTCGGCGTATTGACGATGAGTATCCAGTGGTTGCGTCCTTACTACGAGACATGATTGAGTGTAATCTCGCTGATGAAATGGTGTTTATACTCGATCAATTGTTAGGGGAGATGAAGGAAGGCTGGGCAACCAATCTGCGATACATGAAAAAGTTAGTAGCAGCTGCAGGCAGTGCAAAGCTTGAGGTCAATCCGGATATCTGGATCAATCCAGTCAAAGACGCGTATGGTCGTATCATGCGACTATTAGCGAGTGTGGATGCTGCTCGAATCGCGTCAGGTGCTTCCTATACTTCAGGTCTTACACCTCCAACAGTTCGTCGGAATGTGTCTGGGTCGTCGAGTCAGTCCAATCATAATCCCTCGTCCCAAGCGCGTGGTACCGGGACCCGAAGCAATTCTGAAGCAGAGCATTCCTTTCATCGCATCTATCGAGTTGGCCGCAAACTTGGCTCCGGCTCATTTTCGATTGTCTACATTGCCACTCATCGGGAGACAAAGAAACAAGTCGCCGTCAAGTGCATATCGAAATCAGAACTTGACGAAGCTGACGTTGACGCTTTGAAGCAAGAAGTCGAAGTGATGGCAACCTTGAATCATCCCAACCTAGTTCCATTACTGGACTACTTTAACGAAGCTCGACATTATTATATTGTGACACCATTATGCACGGGAGGCGAATTATTTGATGACTTGGTCAAACGCAAGTCATACACAGAGGAAGATGCTCGCTGTTTGATGAAGAAACTTGCATGCGCCCTTGTTTATGTGCACAATCGAGGTATTGTGCATCGAGATTTAAAGCCTGAAAATATCTTGTTGAAGACTTCGGCACCGGGAGCGGAGGTTATGATCGCTGATTTTGGATTTGCGCGGTTTTTAAGGACTGAAAGTGGCAATCATCGACCTGGTACAGCATGTGGTACTCCAGGATATGTAGCTCCAGAAGTTGTTCGCGGGTCCTCGTATGGTGCTGAAGTGGACTGCTGGAGCTTGGGTGTCATACTTTACATACTTTTATGTGGGTACGCACCATTTCCAGGAAAAAATCACTCAGTCATATTGGAAAAAGTCGTTCGAGGAGACTACAGATTTCAATCTCCCGACTGGGATCACATTTCGAGTGAAGCAAGAGATTTGGTTTCCCGACTCATCAACGTGGATCCAACAAAGCGTCTGACTGCGTGTGAGATATTACAACACCCATGGATGAATCCTTCCGACATGGTGGCACTAACCAGCACAAGCGACGTTAGGACGAGATTGAATCAAATCTACTCTGATCTGTCTCCTGCATTGACACATATGCGCAAGAATCATACCGCTTGGGATCGACCCAAAGCGGTATCCGGTCTGATAGAACGAATTTCAAGCATTGTGAAGGAGAAACACAATTTTGAGTATTTTGATTTTGATTTGGAACTTGATGAAGAACTCATTCTGGAAGAAAAGAATGACGGTGACGCGGAGGAAGATTTGTATCGCACCGAAAATACTGAAACGATCTCTAACTTGTGTAGAATCGAGAGTTGAGCACTCCAACTCGTTCGACACTGACCAAGTCATTCGCCTTTGACGATCAACACTGGCGATGCTGCTGAAGAAAATCGTGGTCAAATGACTATTATACTGGCATTATGCCCATATTTGAATATCTACTTCGTCGCCTTCTTCATTTGCTCTCAGATTGGATTCTTTCACGCTGCCTGCTTTTCGAGAATGCCCATCGAGGCCATTTTGGCCTGCGGCCTTCCTGGACGTGGGATCATTGAATGAAGGTCCAGTTTTGCTCTTATTTTCGAATTCAGCCAAAAGACTGTCATGATCGGCCACAAGTGTTCCTTTTCCACTGCTATACGCATTTCGTCCAAACAATGCTCTCAAGTAGCCAATTTTCCCACGTCGACCGGCATACTGCCAACTTGCATTTCTGCTGTCTGCGGCTCGTTGACGACGCTGCTCTACGTGATGAACCAAAAGCCCCACAAACACATATTCCCACACAGCAGCTAGAAAAAGGTCGAACAAGCCAAGGAAGAACAGACTGGTGCAGTAGGAAGCCGGTAGAGCCAAAACTCCAAAACTTGTGTCCATCCGAACAGTCTGAGACGTCAATTCATTCTTATAGCTAAACAACTGAACTTGCAGCACAATGAACGTGCTGACCAACACGACCAAAAAAGTCTGATTTCGATAAAATGGTTTCCGATACAAATCTTTGACGTTCATAGCAAACGCAACGATCCAATATTGCGTGTGCCCAAAGAGCCATAACACACTGTTCTCATAGGAATGCGTCGTAAAGTAAGCCGGATTTCCAGGTTCAAATAAATAGCAAGGAGGATGGATCAAACTTGCGGTAGCTTCAGCTTTATGATGAAACTTGTCGGCCTCTAATGCTGCATCGACCGTACGGGTCAGCTTGCTGGCTTCTGAAGCCGAACAGAACCAATCTTTTGTACTTGCGGATGATATTGCAATTCCAACACAGCAAAAGAATAACATCAATTGACCCGCTAGAGAGACCATAACAGTTGGTGCAAACAACGACTTGGCTGGTGTATCTGGGGATAAGGTGTCGAGAGATTTCGCTCGTACCATGACCATCGAAAGACTCAGGACCAGAATTAGATCGTCAAAGAGAAATTGTCCGCCACTCATCTGTGTATCGCGATCGTTCATCATACTGATCAGCGTGATCTGTATAACCGCGTACAGAATCATGTACTTGAATGTGATGTATGACGAGCTCAAAGCACACCGACCTTCACGAAGCAAGTCGATAAGGTCAGTGATGCGCTTCTGTTTGGTCGTAAAAGGCGAAAATACTGGAACGTCTGTATCGGAAATAGCAAATCCGACATGAGCAGCCTTTAAAGCCCCGCAATCGTTAATCCCATCACCAACCATGCAGACGCATTTACCACTTTTCATCAGTGTGTGTACAATCCAGGTCTTCTGATGTGGTAGGACACGTGCAAATATTTTCGCATTGAGAATGATTTTTTCCACAAAATCTACATCTGATTCTTCAAACCTTGAAATTAGTAGCTTCAATGCTGGGCCACTGACTGCAATATCGTTGTTCTCTGCGAGCACAAGAAAACTTTTTGGTTCCAAATCCGACCACTCCACTCCATCCCGTGACAATGTCAGATCGTCGATGTCTGCGTATACGAGACGGGATTTTACTGATGGCAACGCTCCAACTACATTTGCATTTGTGGCTTTGTGAATTACATCGAGAAGCAAGATATTCGTCTGTAGATCCATATTGACCTTTCGAGCAACGTGGATGGCTGTAAATGCGTTGTCTCCCGTCAGAATCCGCACTCCAATATTGGCATCTTCCAAAGTACTAACAACGTACGGAGATTCAGTTTTGATCTTGTTCAGAAAAACCACAAATCCGAGAAAGTTTAGTCGACAATCCATGGCCTCACGCACTGGAGTATCTTGCGTCACCGGGTACGACTTGGTTGCCATCGCAAGTACATGATATCCTTGGAAGGAGTACGTCTTGATTTTCTCTTGGTAATTAGCTGGTATGGTGTTTGGATTACATATGTTTAAAATCCCTTCCGGCGATCCTTTTGCATAGACAGCTCTCTGCCCAGTCTCAAAGTCTTCAATCAGAACAGAGGATCGCTGCAACGTTGCATCAAACATGTAACATTTAACGATCCCATACGTTTTCCCAATAGGAGAAGCTACGAGAATGGAAAAAGGTGTATTCGGTGCAATTTTCTTGTTTTTCTCGATCGTGTATCCCGTCGCCTTGAACATATCTTTTTCCAAAGAAGACCCTGAAACGATACCATTTCGTTCGGTCAAACCGTGACATGTTGCCAGTCCGACAATCGAAGTCACTGAGAGCACTTCAACTTCATTTTGGAGGCCAATGAAAGACGGTACCCCTTCTTTAGAGGCACTTGGTGCTCTTAATGTTCCACCATGAGCATTTGTACTGGACCCAAAGCTGCATTCATCAACTCCTTGGAAATCCAAATGGTCATACGAAAGCGTTCCCGTTTTATCGAAACAGCACGTATCTACATGTCCAGCAATGGTGATGCGTTCCGCGTCAATACAAGTAACACCAAAAGACTCAAGACGACTTTGTGCAAAAGTGATTGCAAATGTTAAAATTACTGGAAGTGCTGGAGGTATTGCGATCGTCAATGCGTCCAGAGCGACCATGATGGCTTCTGATGCCGACAATCCGAAACGAGACGCCTGCACTAATCGCTTGATGATTGCCAAAATTGCAACACATAAAAGTGCAAAAAGAAAAGCATAGCCATCTCGATGAATGTTTATATATTGCCGTTTATCCCCATAATGAGCTGTTTTGAAAAGCTCTCCTTTGTACATTGCAGCTGCTGTACAAACAACAATTCCACGCGTTGAAAAATCCGCTTTGGACTCTAATACAGTAGATCCTGCGTACAAGAAGCTCCCTTTAGCGGTGACCCGTAAATCGGCATCCGCTGTATGCGCCTTGGTGAGTGCTCCAGGGTCTGTGTCTATGCTAAGATTGTTCCGAGAATCTGGAAATGAGACCGCCTGTTTGGTGATTGGGACGACCTCGCCTGTAAGCGTAGACTCATCGATTAAGCATTCTCCTTTGACTAACACGATATCTGCCGGCACGATGCCTTCTTCAATAATCACCAGATCGCCTATGACCATATCTGTAATTTCGATCGATTGTACCTTGTGATCTCGAATGACACGAATACTGGAATTTTTGTCGTGTTTTATGAGTACATTTTGAGTGCGTGTGAATTGGAAGTAAATTTGGCGAATAGTGAAAAGAATGGAGCCCATCAAGATGACGAGTGCGTATAGTGTATACCCTTCATATAGCCAGATAATGATACCGGCAGCTTGTACCAGATAAAACGGATGGAGGATTTTGCGTAAGATGATACTTAGCAATGACTCATAAGTCAGATGAAGTTCATTCGTACCATAGATAGCCAACAGTTTTGAAACTTGAATTTGAGACCACCCTGAGGCGCCCGCTCCAGTTTTCACTGTTGGGGATGCTCGTGATGTGTCAAGTGTGGACACACGTTTTAGCACATCACACCATTTCTCTTTAAGTTCACATTTAAGACACGAAAATTTACCCGTTTCTGCGTCATAAAAATATCGCGCAGAGCGATACTGAAACCAATACAAAATCGCGCTTGTGGCGCTTGTTTCGCCTGGTGTATCCAATGTGAATAACTCTGCCTCCTCCCAGTCATAATGCGTTTTCCCAGTATGAATTAACACGCAATCAGCTCCATCTGCTACATCTTTTACTTGTTGTTTTCTTAATTTTGTTAAAAGTTGTGGGAACCAAAGGATTGGAATATAAATCAATCCTAACGTTGCTACACTCAAAAAGATAAGCAGTAATTGTTGGTAGATATTGCGTTTGTAAAAAAGCACAATGTCATATTCACAGTCAGATGTAGCTGCAGTTCCAAGGACAGGTGTCAGGGAGCAATGTGTGTTGCGAACTTGCGTGGAAGACATTTTTGCATCAGTCTGGAAAGAATCGAGCTGACTCGCCATTTGGTAAATCTCAGGCATTCCACTGCTGGATAACAGCTCTCACGGAAAATAGAGGCACAAAGAATGAGGAATGTATGTGTGCAGAAATGACGCTTCAGTTACTCTGCGGCTCTTAACGTCGTGTCTCCTTTTCGGAGCTATTTTCAGCCGCGTAACCATTATCTTCAACAAGAAATTAGCATCATTCATGATTGCCCTTCGCATCGTATGCGCTTGTTGAGGAACATTATTTAAAAGGTAAGGCATCACTATCGTAAACTGACCGGCGGGTCAATGCGCTGTGGAAATTGCACGATAGTAATCGTATCTTACCATACTCAAGCGTGCACTCCGCTGTTCTCCTCGGTAAACTTGATTAACTTTGGCCGAGCGTAATCGCCCGCTACAGTTGACTTTCGTGTATACACCCAGCATTATGGTGAAACTGACGAGCTAATCACATGTCAAATTTATATATTCACTTCATTCACGGCAGCCATGTCGCTCCGTACTCAGTCATTACGTTTTATTGTGAACTGTTCATTGGATATGAAAGGGAGAACTGATTTTGTGGATTGCCTTGATGACTTATAGCAACGCTTTTATGAATCTGAGAGCAAGCAAATGTGCAAAAGTAGAGCTTTCACAAAATGTATAGACAGAAGACTCTTCATCATATGCAACATTAAGGTGACTGTGCATTTTCAAGTGTAAATTTTCTACCACAAAGTAAATCAGTGAGTGATCTCATGAATTAAAGGAAGCAACGAAGCGTACTGCGTCAAATCAATAACCATAACACATATGTTGTCCATACTACCACGTTTATACGCCTCTTCCATCAGGGATTTTGCCGCTTCTTGAGGATTAGTGTACTGAGTGACTAGTTCTGCGGCTTCCTCATTAGAAATTGTATCCCAAACGCCATCCGAAGCTACCACAATGAATAAATCCTGATCTGTTCGGATAAACTTCTTGACTTCTGGTTCAGCAGCAACTAAAGGCTTCAATAATCGATCTCCAATCGCGCGAGAAACAGCAAGAACCCCCGAAACACGCCAAACACCCCAAAAGACAACTGAACCTCCTAGTTCTTGAATTCTTCTCTTTTCATCTGGTCGGTTAGGTTTGTGATCAGATGTCAGAACACTAACATCACTGTCTTTGTTGACGAGAATGGCTCTAGAATCCCCAGCTGTTCAGAAGTATGGTCAAAAGTTGAACACATAGAATTGCTGGTGTTACCGTGTGCGACATAGATAGTATCGCCACGTGTCAAAATGACGACAGCTGTGGACCCATCTTCCGCGTTCGAGCGTGCTGCTAAATCCACATACTACAGCAAAGTCATCAAAACCAGATCCTGTATAATCATAACACATGATACAAATTACGTCACGATCCGTTTGTATAAATCCTTTTTTCAGTGCCTCCATGGGCTCTTTCTGCAAGCTTGGCTCATTGACAATATTCTGACAAAGCGCTTGCACACAATAACTACAAACGCGATCTCTATCATGGCCTTTCGTTCAATACATGTAAGATGGTCGTACTTTGCTGCTCCAGCTCCTCCATGTCCGTCAAACACACCATAAAAAGATTGTTCCGGGTCACCTAATATGATAAAACTTCAAAGATGCTTGTATTCTGAAATAGGATCTCCACTACCATTCAACATCGCGTAAGCGATATGTCGATCTTCCATGTATGGTCTCCTTCCCTACATCATACCGCTCAGTACGATATAATACATTTAGCACATCAACCTTCATCTGTGAGACACCATAACGATAATGAACGCGCAGATCAATTGGAGGGCAAATCGGAGCATCAAATGGTGAGGGTGTAGTTCTTCCAGCAAAAAATTGATTATGTGATATAATAAGGGAATAATATCAGCTATAAACAGGGCTTACGTCCAAGTGGGAATGATCATTCTCCACAGCAGATAAGCGACGAGTAGAGCCATCAAATGTAACACGTAAGTTTCTTTTGCAAACCTTGCTGCTACGGATACGGTTTCGATATTGAATACTGCTACACTCATACTTGCTTAACACAGTGACTCGAGATACTCGCTTAGATGATACGAATGCCTACAATCCGGCTAGTATCGCATCAAGCAGAGCGGTAACGAGCTCTATTGATTAACGGGTATTGGCTGATATAGTTTTACTTTATTTCAATATTTGGTTGTTATATGTAAGGATAAGTTGATGCTCACCGGACGCACGAAACGCAGTTCCTATTGAAAGTCTAGGCAATAGCGCTTGCGCGGGTACATTCAGTAGAAATGATGTAAAACAATCATTTTCTGTTTCCTTTCTTATAGCGTCATACTCCAAAGTGCTGAGGATCGCTGGTTGACGCATTCTTTGAAAAAAGCTTGCATAATAAGATCGTTGTCAGAGTGTCTATTGATCCATGCAAACGAATCACAGCTTACCGTTGCGCATGCATGCTATAGCCGGACGAAGAAGCAATTAATCCCACTACATTTGAGACTTGTAACTGCAAGACACCCTGAAAGGCTCTGAGGGTTTCGACACTAACTGGTTTGGATTCATTTTTACACTGTGTAATTATCTGTATTTCTTTTTGATCAGGAAATCGCCAAATTCCCTAGTTGTACAACGTAGGATCCACATAGCACAATAACACTCCTAATATGACACACTCTTACGTTATGATCAATTCCTCCATCTTGTGAGGCTGGTGTCTGTATAAGGTCGCACGATAGTGCACGTAACGTGCGCTCCACTTTGATTTCAAACTCAGTTCCTTTATTACTAAAGTGTCTCAATAGCGCACCACCGACGCGCGATTCACTAAAGTTTGTCAGCTTATACTTCATGGCAAATCTCGTAACAGTTTTAACCAACCAAAAATGCTTCATATTTCAACGCAACAAATTAACATTGACACTAGACTTTTAAGCGAATCCTCTAACATGAAGCCACTCCGCTATAACGGGAACATCGCGCTGTCGAAGGACGCAATTCACTTGGACTTTCTCCAGTGCTTCTTCCAGTCGCTTCGCATACGCATGGGTTTTTCGAGTCTCCAAAAAAGCTTCCACCTGCTTCAGTTTCTCTTCCGTACAGAATTTGGACACTGTAGTAGCTATCACCGATCCAAGTATCCACGGAGACAGTCTTGTGTTCACAAGCTCCCAATTCGATTCAAGATAGCTCCAAGCAACGTCAGCACCGTTTGTGGACTTGGCAATGCTATTGAATAGTGTTGTCATCTCACTTGAGGGAATGGTTTTCATCCCCCAAACAATCACTGCAAGAAGAGCATCTGGAAGAGGGCTCTCTCCCATTGCAGTCAGACAATTGCGCTTCTCTTTTATGTCTTTGCTGTCTGCATATCTTTTTTGCAAAAGTTCCACTTCGACCATATTCCCTGTGGCTGCAGCAGTGCTGAAGACAGCCAGGTGTAATTCAGCTGGTACAGGGGGCGTACAATCTGAGTTTTTGCTTTCGATATAATCCGTAAACATTTGCTTCAATTCAACGACTACGTCATCGTCACCAACTTTGCTCAGCATTGTGATGACTTCATTTCGAAGTTCCATCTCTTCTTCGGCTCCACAAGATGATGCGATATTTGGTGCTTCTCGTGCGACAGTTGCTAATGCTGCTTTATAAAAGTCCCGAATAAAAGCTTTGAATTGTGCTAAAACATGCTCGTTCTGCATCAGACCCAGATATCGCCGTAGATGTGATGCTAATTCCTTCCAGCACAAGACATTCGGGTCGTGACGATACGCATCAATAAAATCCAGAGCTTCCGAAATCAAGATCTTACCACATTGAGCCAACATGAACACTTCTGCGAGTAGCCCCATACGTTCTGTCGTTCCAAAGACGAGTTCGCGAACGGGACTTTGCAGGCGCTTCAACATGTAAGATGGATATTGAACATAGTACAAGCCAGTTTGATTCGCATTAAACTTGACCCACCCATCATTTCCTATGATTGACATTACCTGTTCAAGTTTTCGAATCATATCCTCTGGTAGATACACGCGTTGATCACTTTGCGTTTGGTGCGAACCTTTCCAAACGCCAAGTCGATGAACTATTGAAGGATCTTTGGATGTCCGGTAAGTCAGGGGAATGTCCCACACCGGGTTGGCTGACAATTTTTTGGAACACTTCCAATCGAACAATAGACGATTCTGTGATACTTGGCACCTTGGTCCCTCAGAAGGGTCACATTCAATGCACAATACGGGATACCCTGTTTGTTTTGTCCAGGTTTCCGCCACTTGCCTTATACTCAAATCAGATTCCTGTTCTAAGCTTTTCCACAAATCAGTAGTCTTGGTATTTTTGTATTTGAATTGCAAGAGATACGCTTTGACACCTCGAAAAAACGTTTCGTGACCGAGATATGCCACAAGCATGCGAATGAGACTCGCTCCTTTATCGTACGAGATCGCATCGAAAATCTCATCCACTTCGTGTCCATTCTGAACCTCCACCTCGATAGGATGGGACGATAACATGGCATCTCGAACGAGTGCCAAATTCAGCAATGATTCTTGCACAAAAGTATCCCATATTCGCCATTCTGGATAGATATGATTGGCAACATCACATTCCATATAACTCGCAAATCCCTCATTTAGCCATAGTCCAGTCCACCAGTCCATTGTCACAAGATTTCCAAACCATTGATGCGATAATTCGTGACATACGACTCTTGCAGAGAGAACTTTTTGTGATTTTGTAGCGTGTTCCTCCTCTAAGAGTACGTATTGCCCATACGTAACAAGTCCCCAGTTTTCCATGGCACCCACAAAATCTGGAAGCACAATGTTATCAAGTTTGTGGAGAGGATAAGGAATATCGAACATATTTGATAGATATGTGAGAGCTTTTAGGCCAGTTTTCAGCGCAAAACGACCTTTATCGATATATCCGGGAGTGGTATAAACGCTCATCAGCACGCCCTCAGAGGTCACGTCACTGATAACGTCAAATTCGCCCACGACAATCGCAACAAGATATGTGGACATTGGCGGTGTTTCAGCGAAACGCCATACTTTTTTTTCCTTGCTTATAGATTGAGTATTTTCGTAAATAGTTGCATTCTGTTTGGGGCGCCGAATTGTCTGCAAAACGTGCATGTTACTCAAAACAGTGAGATTCGGGTCGCTCGCGACTGATATTTGAAATGTGGCTTTGAAGGATGGTTCATCCCAACAAGGAAACGCACGCCGGGCATCACAAGCCTCAAACTGAGTTGCAGCTAAAAGACGTTTTTCACCTTGGTGAGAGTACTCACTGAAGAAAAAGCCACGAAGCTGTTCACTCAATGATCCATGAAAATTGAGTGTCAAGGTGAGTTGAGAGTGAGCTTTGATTGACTTGGACAGTTTTAAAGTCACAGTTTCGTTTTCCAAGTGATGAGTGAATTCCTCAACTTTGACTTGTTCACTTTCGGCTTGATCAATGATTTTTAGTGAAAACTGAAATAAGTAGAGATTTGCAGCATGAAAAGTGATGCTGTCGATCGCTTCGTGCTGCACAGTCAAGTCAATCTCTTCAAAACCTTCAAACCGGCGGTTTATGAGATCGATGACATGATAATCAATTCGATACTACAAAATATGTACTTTGAGAAGATGAAACGCGTACCACACATAGGGGAACTAAATACCTTTGACGGTAAGACACATTCAGGGAGTCGCAGTATTCCATTTTCGGATGTTGATGTTTTTTGCGCGCCGCACATTGAATAAAGAGATGATTTGTCGATATCTTTTAAAAAGCACCAATAGCTGCTTAGCAGCCATGTTTTCAAGTATTCGAGAAAACCGTTGCGGGTAGACACTTACGAGAAACAGCTCCAAATTCCGTGAGACATTTTGTTTCGCAAAGATTTTATGATAGCAAGTCAAAAAAAGTGACTAGGAAACTGAGTTTGCAATCACTGACTTTGAGACTAAGATTCGGAAGGAAAACGGGAAGATGTATAGTGTTTCATCTTTCATCATTATCACCTTTGGATAACTTTTAAGGTTTCAATTCTTTCTGCTCTTCTCTCCATTTGCCAGATTGATTCTATAATTTGCTAACGATAAAATAGCAATGTCGTGTTAAGTGATGAAGCGACCTTATATTACTGAACAGTCAGCAAGTAAATGTGTCTCACGTATGCTCGTTGATCATGCTGTAATAATTGATATTAGAGTCATACGCTACGCAATCTTAATAAGTCAGTCTGTCTAATATATTGACAGCCATCGGTTTCGTTGTGGCTACAGAAAATTTTGTGAAACAATATGCAATTTGTAGCCAGCACTTTTCGCTGGTGATCATGTTTGACAGTATATGGTATTAGCCGAGGGCCTCATTTCTATCAATTGATCGAGGTGGATTATCTTTTATTCCATTTTTCTTTTTCGGACCTCAAAGACGCTTCACCAAAGAAATACATCAGAGATGGCCCCAAAATACACGGTGGGTAACCTTCCACTTTAAATATGTCACTCACGTGTGAATCTACTGATAGACATCGAATATCGAGGACGAAGTCCAACTGCGTATAAGCGCGGACGGATTTGGAGCTGTTGAGCCCAAAACACTAATACAGATCCTCCAGGAAACTGTCAAACGTTATCGTAACGATCCAGCACTGCATGTCAAGCGAGATGGAAAATGGTCCGATTTTATTTTCAAGATGTTTGTCAAACCGCAGGGACTTAAATGTGTTATATATTTAGGAAAGTTTACACGTTCGGAGAATATTACGAAGAATCCTTGCGTTTTGGAAAAAGCTTACTGCATCTCGGAGTTAAGCGATTCGATGGCGTCAGTATCATCGGATACAATTCGCCAGAATGGATGATTGCGGACATTGGTACAATACTAGCGGGCTGTACAGCTTGCGGCATATACACAACAAGTTCACCCTCCGCGTGCGAGCATATTGTGAAAGATTCAGGATCGAGTGTCGTTGTCTGTGACGGAATGTCACAATTGCAAAAACTGATAGAAACTCATAAAAATTTGCCAAAATTGAAAGCTCTGGTGGTTTACAATCTATCAGAGGTTCCTGAAGATCTAAAATGTGATATTCCAATCTACACGTTTGAGGATTTTCTTCAGCTCGGGCACGAAGTTGGAGATGATGTGATACAACAAAAAATGGATGCGCAGAAACCTGGGCATTGCTGTACGCTGGTTTACACGTCTGGAACTACAGGAAATCCAAAAGGTGTCATGTTGTCGCATGACAATATCGTCTGGACGGTCACTTGTGTACTCGGAATGGTAAAACGTAATCTCGACTACGAAATCACAAATGCCGATAAAATTGTGAGCTACTTGCCTCTGTCTCATATTGCCGCACAACTCGCGGATATCCTTCTGCCTGTCGTGTCCGGATTGCAAGTATGGTTTGCGCAGCCCGATGCTCTGAAAGGAAGTCTGGTGGTCACATTAAAAGAGGTTCGTCCGACTGTCTTTCTTGGAGTCCCACGTATTTGGGAAAAAATTGCTGAAAAAATGTGGGCTGTGGGTAAGGAGACTACTGGGCTGAAGAAACGAATTGCGGAATGGGCAAAATCTCGAGGAACACAAAAATCGGAGCTTGGTCAGTACGGAAATTCTGGAGGAGTTCCTTGTGGATTCAGTCTAGCGCACGGGTTGGTGTTGGGTCGTATAAAAGAGGCGCTTGGCTTGGATCAGTGTATCCTTTGTTACAGTGCGGCTGCACCTATTAGCAAAAAAATAATCGAGTATTTTGCCTCGTTGGATATACCGTTGTATGAACTTTTTGGCCAAAGTGAGGTGACTGGACCTCAGTGTGTTGGAATGCGTAATATCTGGAGAATAGGAGCATGCGGCCAAACCATTGACGGAAGTCAAACTCGTGTAGCGGAAGGAACGGAAGAGCTACTTTTCAAAGGACGAAATATCATGATGGGCTATCTTAACTCTCCCGAGCACACAACCGAAACTATTGATGAAGACGGCTGGTTACATTCAGGAGACTGCGGCAAAATCGACGAAGACGGGTTCGTGACGATTACCGGTCGAATCAAAGAATTGCTCATTACTGCTGGCGGCGAGAATATTCCCCCAATTATCATCGAAGATGCAATCAAAGAAGAAATCCCGCTCGTTGCGAACGCAATGGTCATTGGCGACCAGCGCAAATTCTTGAGTGCCCTTTTAACATTCCATGTAACATTGGATGACGGTACTCCAACAAGCAATCTCGATCCAAAGTCCCTCGAAATCCTCAAGGAATTGAAGAGTTCGGCAAAGACTATTGATGAAGCAAAAGCGTGTGCAAAAGTAAAGGAATATTTGGACGAAAGAATGAAGCGTGTCAATGCACGTGCGACGTCTCGCGCTCAGAATATTGGAAAGTATGAAATTCTACCAACCGATTTCTCCATCTCGGGGGGCGAATTGACTGCGACTATGAAAGTTCGCCGCAAAATTGTTATCGAAAAGTACTCGGAGCTCGTAGAACAGATTTACGCGTGAGGAGATAAAAAGTTGCCTTTTTTGCAAGTAGTCCAAGTTTATTTTTGACCTTCAATGTCTATTTTTACCCGCAAGTGAAACTACTCGCTATTTTGTTTGAACATTGCGTCATAAAATTTTATTGCGTGTCTATGTCAATGCGATTGGCGTCTCGAGTGAGACAAACTTTTGCAAAAAAGAATACCGGAAGATTGTTTTCGACCCATGCCTTGTTTCCCTTTCACGTGGCCATTCCAGTCCACGACTTGAGTATCGGTGCGGTAAAATGGCTTAAAATTTTGTACGTCGTATAATGGCTGTTTCTTCTCAGCGAAGGAGTTTTATGGAAATTTTTTGGGATTCAAGGAAGGAAGATCGTCGCCCGTGTGGCTGGTAGTCGCGAATTTGGTGAATTATATGCTGCTGTTATTCACTTGTCGTGGATAGGATTATAACATGTATGGGCATCAGCTCGTTATTCATGGTGTAGGAAAAGATTACAAACCCGTTGACTGGTTCAATTGTGTTGGTATGTTGTGTTAATCTTATCGGTATTGTAGCTCACGCAGTATTGTAATTGTAGACTCAGATGATGTTCCTGTACCTCATTATGGCGTAATTCTGCCAGTCGCCGAGTTCCATAACGTAAGCAAGAAAGTCGAAAAGGGCGGCGTGTCGTTTATTCTCGAGCCCCGGATTCGATTTCGAGGAAAGCCAGCAGAACAATGGACAATGGTGTTCAAAGATCCAAGTGGCAACAATCTAGAATTCAAAGCTATGACCACTCCAGACTGTCTATTTACAAAATACGCTGAGAAATAATTAAGAAGAGTTTTCATCATTATGAAGATGAAATTGATAGAATCCAGCCAGCCAGGCACCTAGCGACATTGCGCTGTCCGGGAATCGAACCCGGACCTCATCCGTGGGAGGGATGAATCATAACCATTAGACAAACAGCGCGGAATTGAGCGCGCAGGGCAAGATACGCATGAAATTTCAACAACTGTAGCCCCTAAACGCTCTCAAATAAACATGTACAGCGCTTTCCGGGTTGATATAGATATATACAACTATCTCAGCGTTGATCTGCTTCGCTTCCAAGAGACACAATGTAGCGCTAATTTGATTTATTATGAATATGAAGGAGTAAAGTATAACTAAATTTCCACTACATCAACTGGCACTATTTTATTGCACAACATTTCGCGTGGCGCAAATTCAAGATCCGAGAATGTAATCGTTAGCTCAAATACGAAATCGGATAAATTTTCGACCGCACTTAATTTCAGCCACGTGACGTAATTTTTCGACGATTGCATCACATAAGCGAGATGTTAGAAAAAGAATCGTCCATTTCCCTTACGTCTTCATCAGTCGTAAAGCACTATTCATACAAATGACTAGTCATTGACATGTATACTCTCTCGGATTTCGTTTACACTTGGTGTGTAATCGTCGGAGCTGAGTGAACTCACTTCAAAATGGCTATCAATCTCCTCAACGCTTCGTTCTAGTGGTGAGACATCTATACTCAAACGCATTTAACAAAACTGATCCTCAGTCACAAAAAAACTTACATGCATCACGATCGGACGAGCTTGCTGAGGATCGATCGTACTCGTTTGAAGCAGCAACTGACACACTATCCAAATCGAAATCTTGTACCGTCAGATCCTCCAATGTATCGGGTGGGAGTGATCGCACTCTTCGAGACTGAAGACGACTTCGTCGTGCTGGAGTTACTCTTGCTGGAGAAATCTCATCGTTTTCCAAAATCGTCAACGAAGCAGGCTGATAATAAGCCAATGGAATATCAGGCTGTAAGGACATTCCCCTCGTCAGCATTTGCTCTTTTACATCATACGAGCCAACAGCTCTGAGCGGCGTTTGTGACACTCCTGGGCCACTTGTATGAGGTCTCGAGAACTGCGATGAGAAATCACCAGCCATCCATGATTTTCGCCTCTCATCCACTTTCCATCGCTGTCTCATTTTTGAAAATGGTGATGTCTGGGACGTTTGTAGACTATCAAACATTTCGGAAAATGTTATTTCTGAACCATGAGCCAGAGGAAGATTGTCTTTCCAGTCGACACGGAGGGGTCTTCGAGCGCGCCATAACGCCGTCTGTTTGATCGCGGCGGAGAGAGAGTGCATCAGTCTCGCGCTACTCGTAGCTTCAGGAGCTTTTGTCGCAAACTCTTCAATCTCATCGTATAAAGGCCGTTGTGCAGGATCGATCAAGTTTAATAAATCCTTATTGCTAGTCGTTGCCGCACTCGCCAAGCTCCCAACTACTGTTGCTTGTTCAGCATCCTCGTTATCCTCATCTTCTCCATCATTCTCATCATCTTCGTCACCCGCATCTGCTCCATCTGAGCCAGAAGTATCCGCAGAGCCAGTTTGTTGAATTGCACTGGTTTCCTCTGTATTCTTCCTCACACGCTGTTTCACTGACAAGCATTTGGTGGTAGGTTCTACAGCGTCTACTTCTTCGTCACTACTCGAGAATTCACTCCCGGCCGCATCAGCCGTCCCGAATGCATCTAGAGTTTGTTCGGCCAATAATCGCCGCAATAGCAACCTTTTCGATACTTTTTGCTTGATCAGAGGACGCATAGCTTTTCGCACGTCCTTACTCGACCATGCTTTCTTGATCGCGCTTTCATGCTCGCGAGACAGTAACACCATTTTGTTTGTCTCCGGGTCGAACAATCGTTCTCCACGATACATTGGACGTAGAACACGTACCAAAGTCGAATGAATCGCAGCAAGACTTCGATCCACATTGGTATTATCGACTTTTGGTATCAGATACTGATCAGCATTCTTGCACAAATGACGCTGGATAATCCGAATATTATCAAAATACTTGATGTACTTGTTTTCTTGAGGATCAACCGTCATGTGACGAGCTCGAACTGCAAATCTTTCGCGGTGTTTGACTTCATTGCTGATATATACGACAAACGGAATACAGGTTGGATGTTTTTGTACTAATTCGATCAGTTGATCCGTGTTCAAATGCACTCCTTCAACGACCAGCGATTGGTTCCTCTTTTCGAAATTAGTCAAAACCTGGTCGAGTTTTTCCAAGACCAATTGACTTTGGAGCTTATATCCTCGTAAAATCTTGCGTTTGTGGAGTCGAGCTGCTGACAAGGTCGATCCAGCAGCCTCACTCAGTCCCATTGTACTGAGTTCTTGGATCGTTTCCGGAGGTAAAGCGTCACCTGCTTGATAAGTTGAAACGAACGCGCAAGGGTTTTTTTCTTTACAAGTAACTGAGCGAAGTACATGACGAATAGAATCAGTTGGTAATACGGTAGTGAGTCGAAGTCGCGCAGCCAAGAGGGAAGCCAGTGTTGATTTTCCGGTTCCAGAGGTACCACCTAACAGCACTATAAATGCTTGTTTCCGATGAGTGACTTCTTTTGCGATCTCAAAATCCAGTAAATCATGCGGTTTTGTATAGTTCAAGCGTGCGAGTGTACTGTAAATGCATTGATGAAGGTAGTTCCAAGGAAGATTATGTTCTACGGTTTCTCCGGGCTCCTGTGCGTCCGAATGCACCGTCTTGTCGGTACATCTACTCACATCCACACAGGAAAGTCCCTCCTTGTTTCCTGATGCTGATTGGACTGGATTGTGAGGATTTGCGTTTTGATGCTTTTGTGTATACTGTTTGAATACACCAAAAGCTTCTTTTGTGACAATTACAGCGTCTTTCTGACGACATCCCATCAACATCAATGTCTCTTGGAGTCTATAACGTGTAAACATCTCTTTACGCTCTCCTTTCATAGCAACGACCAGTAGATCCATTGGATCACTTCCATTTGCTTCGGCTTCGACTTCATCCATCAAAGCAGTGCACGTAAACTAAGGAAACTAAATTTCTCAATTTGATCTAGATATTATTCTAAAAGGACAGTACTCAACAAGTTTTGGACTGTAAGAAGTGAACTTGACCAAAACAGAGCACCGTGAATCTTCTCTTGCAGTCCTCACCAAATGACGGTGAGGGATTATTATTATCGTACCGATATGTACCGGGGATAGTACCCCGTTGTCGGTAGTATAAGGTAGTTCAAAAATAGAATTTCTGTTTATAGGTACATATTGTTCCTTTGAAGCAACTTTGGAGAGACATTCTTTCCACTTTTGAGTCCAAAGAGCAACTTCACGGTGGAGAGAAAGAGAAAGAGAAAGAAAGAATTGCCCTAAGCAACGTACTCATCAACTATCTTCAATGAGTGCGGACAGTACTCCCGATCTCTCCGAGTGCTCGGACGCAATCAAACTTGCAAGATCTTCGCGATGGGATGCGCTTTGCGATTTAGTAGAAGCAAAACCTGAAAGCGCGCAGCACGTCGATTCGTACGGAATGCTGCCGCTGCACTGGGCTTGTACAGAACCGCATTCATTCCAAGAAGGCATTTTAATGACACTTTTGAAAGCGTACCCTCACGGTGCAAAACATAAAAATACAGCGGGAATGGTACCTTTACAAATAGCAATCAAAGCACAGGCAAATATTGAGTGGTTACAAGCTTTGTTAGCGTCATACCCCCAAGCAGTGCTAAAAAAGGTTCCTTCAGGGGAAAACGCGGTGCAACTCGCACGGAAGTGTCATTTGGAAGGACGTTCTATCAAGCTATTGGAAGAAATGTATCTCCATGTTTGCGAGATGGAAGGTATTGACACCAATCAACATCAAACAGATGCCTTCCGAACACGTGTCGGAGGGGAAGACGCGGAGTGGAGTAACGAGAGAAAGCCTAAAGTAATTTCTATCGCTTCAATGAGTGACGTTCGAGCTATCAATCCACACAGTTTATCTGAAAGTGCTTATCAGTCGAGAAGTGGAGACTCAAAAGTGTATGGTGGAGTGACTGGAAACCACAGTGATGTTGGGATACACACGGACAAAGGGAACGGATTTGCGAATTCTCTGTATGGATACCCACAAGGCTATAAGAGTCAAAGCGGACTTGCAACGCGAGCCATTGTATCCCTACCACCGCGATGGACAAATTCACCGAACTGTCAGATTTGTACGCAAAAATTTGGTCCTTTCAAAAAGCGACATCACTGTCGGAATTGCGGGCAATCCATTTGCAGTGATCACTCTGCGCGTGAAAAAATGCGCTTGCCTCATTATGGACTATACGATCGTCATCGAGTGTGTATCGTTTGTCATGACACGTTACGCGATATAAGTAGGCAAAGTTTGCAGCCAAGAAGGTCCAGACTAGTGTCAGCAGGTTCGGTAGGTGCTGTCTTGGGCATCCCACCTCGTCGTTCAGATGAGATTACCCGAGAATCTAGTCAGTATTATCATCAATTAAGGCTTGAACGACACGTATCAGCACCTGCAGTCTCTAACGCAAATCAACCAAGTGACAATGAGAATATACACCGCCAAGTGGAAGATTTACAGAAACAAGTTACAAAGCTGATGAGAGAAAAAGAGTTGGCTGAATCACAACTTCGCATTCAGACTGGATTACTGTTGGAAGCTGAGCGTCTTACAAACTCATCGCGTGCTAGTTCAAATGGAGTGAAACGATCGAGTGGAACTAGTCAAGAAGGACAACTATACAATGACCAAAGCAGTCTTATGAGCGCACACACTAACACTGAAGAATGCAGCCGGTCAAATCTTGCAGAGGATTTTAACAAACACGGGTCCGCGGATGAGAGAGCGCCATCCACAGTGATCTCAGAGCCTGTGAGCAGTCCTCGTCCAGGTGCCTCCGATTCAGAAGATCAAGAAATAAGCAACATCAACAATGTTGACGAGGATGGTGCCGTACACGATAGTAGCTGCAGCATTGATAAAAGCGAAGATGATACATTGCTCGATGATGAGGACGAAGAGGACTCGTCGTCGCCAGAAGTTCAAGTCTTAGTGAGCCTGGGTCAATCTTTGTTGGACAAGGGAAGTGCGAATGCAGCCGTCCAAGCATTCAGTCGAGCAGTAGAGCTTTGTGCTAGTGATGCGGCGCTTTACAACTCCCTTGGCAAAGCACAATACGCTGACAATGACATTGACGAAGCAATCAAATCTATTACGAAATCTATCGAATTGGAAGTCTCAGCAACCAATCTGACTCTACTCGGGAAAATCTATTTCGAAAAAGGAGATCACGAGAAAGCCATTGAAGCGTACCAAAAATCATTGGCTATACAGCAACCGAGCGAATAAGCTTGCACGTACAAGATATCTCTATCGTTTACTACATATATATTTTATCCTCATGCCTCTTTCGCGTTTATATGTGTCGCTGAGTTACTTTCATCAGCTATGTGGTTTCTCACACGTTGCACGAGAGATTTATTGATAATACTGGTATTCGTGTAATGCTTAAAGTACTGCGCTTCAAAGCGTTAGGAGTGCACGTAAAGTCCTTTCCTTTTGAGAGTTACTGTTCCACCGCAAATCTTCATGTCTCTCGTCTTCAATGTCGACAAAGAGATACGATTAGTGATAATCACACGTTTTTCCACCATTTTCACTATTTGGAACCCTCAAAAAATAACGAGTGGAAAATAGTTCTAAAGGATCATCTTGAGGTAACATATATGCTTGTGAGTGGAGGACGACTTAAATTTTCTCTTTAGAGTCTGACGGTTCCTCCGACTTGGGAATTTGAATTAAAACGTCTTGAGCATCGTATTGGAATCACGTTTCAAGATCAGTTACACCTGCAATGCGCTTGTATCCATTTCGGATACTTTTCCGATGAAAAGCTCATATCTTCCGTACCAGCTCATCGTCTCTCAAATCGCAGTTTGGAGTTTCTCGGCGATTCAATTCTGAATTTTGTTGTTGCGTCGTACCTTTTCCAGCGAAATCCCATGTACTCCGAAGGTAAATTAACCATGACACGATCTTGCCTCGTGAACAATGAGGTTTTGGCAAAGATTTGCGTCGAAAACCTTAAATTACATCGATGTCTGCTGGTGGCAACTGAGTACGAGAAGTATATAGATATGGGAGACATTGATGAACACGATACCGCGATATGTAACACAGCTCGAATCAAAGGAATGCGAACGATCAAAGCTGGTGCCGTTGAAGCGCTTATAGCAGCAATTTATGTGGATCAAGGTCTTGAAAAAGCGATAGCTTTTGTCAATGAGCAAGTGATTCCGAGCGCTTGCGAGTATGGCAGGAAAACACCGGAAAATCCAGTGCGAGAATTACAAGAGCTGCTACAAAAGTATGGAAAGGGCCATCCCGTGTACAGGTATGCCTGAAAACCGCTCCATTAACTCCTTTTGTCACGTCACGCGTCTATCTGCGTAGGCGGCTTCCTGCGCCAGACAACAGTGAGACTCTTGTTGTCGAGCTTCGAGTAGAAGGAAGGGTAAGACCTGCACGCTCACATCTTGATGATTGCTCGGCTGATGTGAAATTTACTGTATGATAGTTGCTCACGTCGATGTCAGGGCGCTCGTATCGTGAAGCTCGATTAGAAGCTGCAAAGAAAGGTCTCGAAATTTACCATCGGGAATTACAATAGATAGTGCAAGAATGGCTTCATAAAGAACGCAAATGCGGTGGACCAAACTCATCAGAATTCTGCTTCGTCACTTCCATCCTCTTCCTCACTCTCATCTTCTTCCATGATATTTGACATTGACTTTGGCGTAAAGTCATCCATAGGTTTCGATAACGCCGCAGCTGCAGCTCGTCGTTGTGTACGAGGAATGATATTGGACGTGTCCAGACCTACGTAATCGTCTTGATTCAGCTTTACTTCAGGATCTGATTCTTCATCCTCATTTTCGTGTTGACTCATTTTCCGCTTCTTCGCCTGAGGGAAAAAACAGAGTAAGAAGACAATTTTGATGATACTTTTTGGCAATCGTACTTTGGGACCTGGGTTCTCGCCTTTAGCTTCATAATCATCGTCGTCTTCTTCATCGTCGACTTCATTCGTCCCTTCGACTAGCTCATCCTCATCTTCATCCTCGGCATCTTCCTCAACTTCGTCCTCTTCCTCATGATCATCCTCATCTTCATCGGAGGTCTTATTCGTATTAAGCGCCTTCCGACTGTCTGTAGGTTCGCTTTCCTTTACTTCTTTTCCTGAATGCTTCTTTTCCGCAATGTCAGTTTTGCTGTATAAATTGCGACGTATCAAATCAAACGAATATTATGCGAAAGCAGTGATGATTCCAACCTTTTTTCTGTCTTTGCTGCGGGTCTACCCATTATATTTGTAGCTTTACGGACACTATCAATACACTCTCGGCCGACGCTAACTGCTATTGATTGACTGGAACTAACGGCCACGTTTCAATTAAGTCACCTCACGTAAATTAAATTAGCGACCTGTGAAATTCTATAAACCGTCGGAAACGCGATGGAAAGAGCGAAGAAGTGCGCAAAATGGGAGAAATAATATTATATTTCTCTCTTTTTCATTCTCTCGTGCCCTTTGGAATCACATGTCGCATTCCTTGCATGCAAAACAAGCACATTTGACTCAAAAAAATAAACCATTGGGAAATCTATAGAGCAAGTCGCTTGGTTCACCATGCAGGAAAATGTTTTTCATTTAGTTTGTCGCGGATTTCTTCGACACCGCGACAGTGCCTTCACGAAATCCATGCTTGAATCTGCGAGAAACTGTTTTCAAGTATCTCATGCGGCCAGTGCCTTGCGTACGACGTCGAAGCGCTTTCTCACTCCAGTTGTCTACAAAACGAATGCAATTCGCAGCACATTTAAAATACAAGTGCGTTGCGATAGAGATAGAATAGACTTACATCTGCGCATTTTAGCAGCCGGATATCCACAAGACGCGCAGGTGCTTTTCTGGATGTGGTAAGAGCTCTTTCCACATCGTCGGCATTGTGTGTGAGTCTTATTGTGACGCTTTCCGAAACTTGTCGTACCTTTCGTCTAAAGCAAATACAAAAGGATGAGGTCTCAATGTAGAGTAGAATGCAACTGTGTGCGATACCATTTTGTGTTATCAATTAGTCGAAAGCAACGGGCAAAATACTTTCAAGGATTTACTTCCAGGCACGCCGATTTCCAGCCAACCAAAAACACAGCGAAAAGAAGATAGTACAGAGACCGTTTCTTTACAAGACCCTACGTAGTGACATCTATCGTATTATTTCCATTATAGCTATCTCATTGTATTATACTATGTCTCCACTGACGAATCCGTTCCACTCGAAAGCTTCGTGCATTTACATCTTACAACATATTTATGGAATACTGGCACGTTCGTGACGTTTCTCCATGCATTGCTTCATATAAGGTTCACTCTGCATCTTTATGACAAATGAGAAGAATTCATAAATTACGTTTGTGAGCGTACCTCCAATAAGCGTGAAACTGTTCTATCAAAAGCGAAAATCTCATCAATATGCTCCTTTGACTCATGTGCTTCAATAGAAAGCAAATTTTCTGGGGGAGCCTCTGCGAGACAATGAAGCTATTCGGAACAGACATCACACACATTCACTAATAGTGCAGGAGGACGTACCTCCACTCCATTGTCATACATGCAGTCCACAAAGGTAATAAACCTACGTAGCTATCGCAAAATGTTATATAACGCGGACAATCGGAAACATCGAGCAAGTTCACCGAATTCAGCCTGGATAAATCAAGCAGTATAATATCTTCAAAAAACACAATGGGGAATGTTTTGGCAATAAGAAGATAATCGGAGGCTCCGTGGGGTTTCTCGCAAAATTCGCGGAAGGAGATTTTGCACACCCCGGCACAGCATATCGCTTCAGCGATATGTATACTACGATTGTGCATCTGTAGCGTCGTCGATTCTATTTTCTGATTCTTTGCGAGTTGCTGGAATGTTGCCTGAAAACTAGCCTTGTTGTCGTGCGTGAGAGGATACATGTAAAGATCTTGTTCCTTTCGATGACTTTTGATCAATCGATGATCTGTGGTGGACTCGGCCAATGAGAGAACATGACATTTATCCTGCAGAAGATCTATGAACGGGAGAAACAACTCGCGTTGTAACCCATTTTTGTAAAGTTCGCGAGGAGGTCGGTTAGAGGTAGCAATCATAATGCACCCACGCACTAACAACCGGGAAAATAGACGTTGGATCATTAGCGCATCTGCTACATCAGTGACCTGGAACTCATCAAAGCACAAGATCCACGTATCACTAAGAATCTCATCAGCGATACACGTAATGCCATCTTTCTGCTTTCCCTCTTGCTGTCTCAGTTGATGCATTCTGTCATGCAGTCCGAGCATAAACTTATGAAAATGAACACGACGTTTTTGAGGAATTGAGATACATTCAAGAAAAAGATCCATCATAAACGTTTTCCCGCACCCGACACCTCCATAAAGGTATAATCCTCTGGGCGCTTCAATTTTTTGGAAGGCAGATATCTCTTTCCCTTGTGCGCTATTTCCGTCTTTCGTGCTTCTGATACGTGACCAAAGAGAATGCAAACTTAGCGAGAACGCTGAATCATTTACAGGTAGCTTTTGGGGCCCTCTGTATGAGTTGATGGCACGCAATAGATCATCGAAATACTCGATCATTTGCGCTTGAATAGGATCGTACGCAATCAATTTCTTATGTGCCATATACTCGTACTTTTCACGAAATATATCTGGGTGTTTGAGCTGGGATACCGAGAATGGATGCTGACAGCACCGAGAAGGGCTCGAGTGATACAGAGCGCATTGCAAAAGCGCCACAGATCGACTCGAATTAAAGCGGCGAAGCAAGGTCATTTGTCCTGGAATATGATTGAACATAAATAATAATCTCGCCTTTTGATTCGTCAAAAAGGATGGCAATGCGAAAGTTGCAAAGCTATAAAAAAATGGATTATCTAAGAGCATTCGCGATAATTTCTAAAATCATAAATTTCCACTCAGTGCAATTTGAATGGTGAGGAACGTTATGAATGCCATTGCTGTTGCTGTTGCGGTCGACTTGAAAGACTTTGTGTCCTCCAATGATTCAGGAATCAACTCTTCCAGAGCAACCAAGGCCATCGCACCACCAGCAAAGCCGAGTCCAGCAGGCAAAATCGGCAAAAACTACAGTCAACAGGTAAGTAAGAGCATTTTTTACGAGAAGAGCAACTCACAGTCTCGACAAATGCGTATGACGGAACGGCAAATATTGGCTGAGGGATACTCGAAATAATCGCCCAAAGCATTGCAAAGAACGGACTCATACCCCGTGGAACTAGTGCAAGACTGATTGCAATGCCTTCTGGGATGTTGTGTATCGCCATTGTCATTGTCACAACATGACCTCGGTGAAAACCTCCTTCTCCTCCAAATGAGACCCCAACTCCAACCTACGCAAAATCGATTAGAAATTGATATATCGAGAACATTTGAATGATAATGTAAAGCATTACCCCCTCCGATATCGAATGAAGTGTCATAACAGCCATGATTAATAAAGCCTTTTGAGCATTTAAACCCTCTAACCCACAAACTTTTACGTCATCGTGGTCTTTTAGAAACAGTTTTGTGAAGCGGATGAATATTACTCCCAATAAAATTCCAAGAAATAGTCGATATCCCAGTGAGACTTGATATTCGGAAGTTTGAGGGATATACAAGGCTTCGTAAAACAAACAACCTGTCGCAGCGAGCATCATCCCTGCAGCCAATGCATTGCAAATACCAAGCCAGTATTTGTCAACATCCTGAATCCAGAAAAATGGGATGGCGCCAATCCCGGTCGTTATTGCCGTGATCCAACCACACCACCACACATAATAAGCACTCTTTCCAGCATCCCTTGCCGGTATACTATACAACGTGATGGATATGAAAATTGTTGCTAGCGCATAAGCGACATACTGCGCACGCAGAGAAGCGGAAGGCTTCGGGGGTGTATCTCGGTCATTCGACTCCAAAAATTGATCTGTCTCTCCCTCAAATTCCCCAGGACTCAAATTAGTTGCAAAAAGCTCACTTTCATCCTCCAGCACCATTACTGTGTCTGATAGCTTTCGATGTTTTTCTCGTACTACAGGCAGCTGAAGGGACTTGTATTCCATTTGCGTTGCGTTTATTTTTTATATCACGTTTGGATTGAGATGTTACGATAAAATGCAAAATGCACAATCAAGCGGGGAGAAAGAGCTCAGAATCGATTGACAGGTCTGAACATGTGTCAGTGCGGGTAGAATACAGTTCGACCACGCACCTTGTTTCATGTACACTGTAATACCTCATTTAATGTACAAATAGTGTAAATCTTTTATTCTGTTATCGCACAAATGTCAACGCTAACCAGCTCGGATTTTGGAGAATTGAAGCGTCCCACGACGCGTGTGCATGCGCCCCCAGGAGGTGAATCGTCTTGGAACTTTATGCATGGTGATGCGCAACCGCCTTCACAGAAACCACGAATGGAAACATCGCAAAGCGTCCCAGCGCCAGAATCAGGATCATTCGGGCACGTCAACAATAGTGCTCAAGAAAAGACTTTCAACGCGACCAAACCAAACGTTCCCACAGATGCGCAACATGCTGCAAAGCTTCGTATTGCTTTGATCAAAACGACAATTGATGGAGAGATTGTCAACTTAATGGCTCAGAATTGCTGGGGAAAATTACAGAATAAGCCAGGGATAACGACTGAAGTTTTCTCCGTTTCCAATTTGGAAGAATTACCGTACGCCGCAAACAAATTACTTCAATACGGAGGTTTTGATGGGGTCATTTGTTTCGGCTTTCTCAACACTACTGATGCGTTATCTAACGCGTTAGCTGCTTGTTTGACACAAGCAATTATCGACATCAGCGTGAAGAATGTCAAGCCTGTTATTCGTGCAATTTTCATGGGAGAGCCTCGTGTTGCCGGTGTGAAGGCGAAGAGTGGTTGGGGAGAAGAGTTTGCTGCAAACATCAGCGGGCTCATTCGTCTCGGTGGGTTTGTGAACAGAGATACTGGGAGCAGCTCAAGTGCCGGAAGCCCCAACTTGGAACACGTACTCGTTGAGACCAGTGAAAGCAATAGCATGGACACGAGCGACATCGATACTCCTATGCATACTCCTCAAAGCAATATCCCGGCGGCAACCGTAGCGCAATCGAATGCAAACGCTCAAGAAAACTTTAGACCGAAATTTCAGCAACATTCGAAACGAAAGCAATATGGTGCAGGTGAGAGCTCTGTGGTGTTTGGATGAGCGCTACATTCACCTCAATCTAGTTTTTGAGGTTGCTGTTGTGAGGAAGTGTGCCTAAGCAATAAACATTTTACTCCACTGGTTGTGCGTTTTTCACCATGTAGTATCAGAGCTCAAAGAGCTAAATGTTCCGGATGCCTCAACATTATACTGTGTCCTCATGAACATTCGGAGTATATTAAAGTTTTTGAGTAATTGTTTCTATCATCGGCATCCGGAACAAATGTACGTGCTCAAAGCTTAGTTTCGCCTGATGGTTGTGGGTGGGAAAAAGTTGCAAGCCAGCGAAAGAGAAACTGATGAACACTTTTTGTCAGGACAGTCTCCAATTACAATGTTTCTATTGCTCTGGGATATCTAGCTCTCCTTCTGAGATCATTCGCTGAATTTCTGTTGGCGCTTCTCCGTTCACAGTGCATCCTAAAGAACTTGCCGTTCCAAGAATTTCTTTCACAGTTCCTGTAAGGGTTCTGGCAATAGAACGTTCTCGCATCACTCTGGCAACATCAATGATTTGATCCAACGATAAATTACCATCGTGTTTGATGTTCTTGACTTTCTTGCGATTTCTTGGCGGTTCCTTCAGCTCTTTCACCAAAAGCGATGAGGCACTTGGAACCAAAGACACAGTTGCTTGACGGTTCACAATTGTGAGCTTCACAGTGACATTAAGTCCCTTCCAATCTTGAGTAGCCTTGCAGATATCTTCACCAATTTTCTTGGGAGAAAGACCTAAAGGTCCGACTTTTGGAGCAAGTGTAGATGCAGGTGCGACCTCGCCTCCAACTGTCCGTAAAATGACGATCTTTTCTTCGCCTGCTGGTGGAGGTGGAGCCATATTTTTTATAGAGGATGCTAGGACTTGCGTTGACTGCCGAAATTGCGGAATGCAATTGTGTCAGCCAACGAAAAAAAAACCTCAAAGAAGAGGTGTAATTACTTAACAGTAGGTTTGCGTATATAATTAAAGTATGATCGGGAGCATCGGTCAAGTAATGTCTCAGCTCTGGTCATTTATTATGCATTTAGATAGGACTACATTTTATAGTTGGCGGGTTGATCCAGAGGGTTAACAGTCTCGGAAGATGACTTCGTCCGCAATAATCCAGAATGAAATGAAATGCTAGAAGAAGCAATGGAAGGAATATCTGTTCTGGAAGCTGGAGCGAGGTCATGACTTTTTACCCGATATACATTTTCCATCCGATAAAAAATTGCCACGATGAATCCTGATGTCGCCATTATAGTACCAAATACGATGAGATAGAAGGAGGGACCGAGAGTGCTCTCTTTTCCCAAAAGTTGTTTCGTGTAAATTGTCCATTCCACAATTACGAGACATCCAGCTAGTGCTGTCAATGCACTAAAGCATAAAATGCAAAAGCATACCAGGGTTTTAGCCTTGATCACATTCTTCGAAAATCGGGATGAGAAAATCCATGTTAGTCCAAAGATTTTCTTTATCTTCTTCGTAAACCTACGCTGTAGTGCGTATAAAACTGCCATGATCGCGGTCATGACACTAAGACAAATCAACGTGAAGATAGTGTAAGCAGTGGATTCCAGAAAGAAGAGACAAATCAGCCGATCAATTGCTTGCTTGAACCAAGATTCTGCTTCTCGATATCGACACCATAGCAGTCTTACTGTATTGTGATTTTTCCTCAATGTCTTGCCATTATGTGGTGGAAGAGTGTTAATAGACTCACTTCCAAAATCTGTCAGCTTTCGCTGATCATAGTAGGAATGGCACGAGGTATTGCGTTTATCCTTGAACTCCATGCAATACAAAGTCGGAGCAAAAATGATACGCTGTAACGATTTCGACTGCCGGTCGTTTACGTAAACCAGTGTCCATGATTGATATCGTAGAGCCAACGCGAAGAGTAGAAGTGCCACGACTTGCAATCCAGCAACCAACCAGCGTAGCATACAGAACGTTTGAGAGGATCGTTTAGTGTGAACAATGTGATAAAGGAAGAAAATATGAATTGATCTGAGTCATGCCGAAGTCCTTCTGACTCCTATTCCGTTGCAGATTATTGTTTCTGAGTGCGTCTTGGTTGGATGAAAACATGGAAATCAACCCAATCCCTTCTATTTTGCAAGAATCAGATAGGAGGAATGATACCTCCACCACTTTACCAGTGGCATCAGTTGTCGGTATCGCTGCGATAACATGCGTCCATGCGGGGCGTGACGACAAAAGACTAGCAATCACCACAACTACTGCTAAATTACAGGTCGAACTGTCGAAAGCATTCTTATATATCACGTTCCCAGGTATTCCGCAAAATCTGTGAGCCGATAGACAACAGTGATTGCGGTGCGTTTCGACACGATATAAGATTGATGGAATGGATAGGATGCTCGATTATTGTATTTATTCGTTCACTAAAATGCATTCAGCTCAAAAGAAAGTTTGAGCCATCAGTTACACTGAATCAAGGAATTGGTGTCTACGACAGTTTCAAGGGTAGGCTTTGCATATCAATCGTTCACTCAAAAGCATTCAGCTCAAAAGAGAGTTTGAGCCATCAGTTACACTGAATCAAGTAATTGGTGTCTACGACAGTTTTAAGGGTAGGCTTTGCATATCAATCATCTTATAATGCTGGGTGGGGTTCATAATAATGCTGGGACTTTTCGTACCCTTTACTGACAAGATCGTACACCGTTGCCGTGCAGTCCAATATGACATGTCCAAGCATTGTTTTGCTCAGCATTAACATAATTCGATGGCTGACAATGGCATCAACTTTGCACAATGCGACGATGTATGGAGCAGTCATTTAAGACATCATTAATTGGAGAATTTTCAAATATTTATCGTAAAACTGACGTATATGATACTTCTTTGCGAAGCCAAAATAAACAATAGAAAAGCTATTTTGCGTCAGAAAGCTTCACAAGCGTTTCCGTTGACATGCACGAAAATAACCCGATAGTTAGCAATAGCGCTCGTCGTTGGCTTCTTTTGTGGTTTTCCACCAATCAAATTAAGCGGCTTGATAAAGTGTCGCAGTCTTCCTGAAAGTGAATCGGCCGCAATGAAGCTGTATGAGCTCAGTCGCGCTTCTATGCTTCTAAAACGTTCTCATGCGATTCATCCATTCTCACGCAACTTCCGATCAAGCTCCCTCGCTCTCAATGAGCTAAAACCGCAATCCAGTGTAACAGATCTCTTGTCGGGAAATGCTACTGCGCGAAACAGTGTTGGTACGAGCGAAATTCTGTTGACTAAAAAGTAAAATATCGGACAATTTTTGTAGAGTACGTTGTGTCCAAAGTTGACGATTTGGTCAATTGGGGTCGACGTAGCTCCCTTTGGCCCATGACTTTTGGTTTGGCGTGCTGCGCGGTGGAAATGATGCACGCAGGTAAAAAGGCTCGAATATCGGCGAAACACAGTTCTCAATTTCTCCATTTCGTGTAGCGGCTTCTCGATACGACATCGAACGACTTGGAATGGTATTTCGAGCTAGTCCTCGTCAATCGGATGTGATGATTGTTGCTGGAACTTTGACCAACAAGATGGCACCGGCTTTACGCCGTGTGTACGATCAAATGCCGGAACCGCGATACGTCGTTTCGATGGGATCATGCGCGAACGGAGGGGGATATTATCATTATTCGTATGCGGTAGTTCGTGGCGTTGATAGAATTGTTCCGGTGGATATTTATGTCCCAGGCTGCCCGCCAACCGCTGAAGCGTTGATATACGGCTTAATGCAGCTGCAGAAGAAGGTCAAAAGCGATCGATCTTTGCTACTTCGTCTGAGAAAATAAGGAGGTCAAGAACAGAGTAAGTGCTCATAGATGCTGGCGAATCCGCATTTAAAGTACTGATTATGAACCGAAAAAGTCGATAAGTAGACAATGCGAAGTAATTTGATCTATAAATCAGTCTTATTATTGATATACAATCTTTTAAGCTCGCAATTCAAAATCAAAGCACCTTCCTTAAGGCTTCAGAAACTCTTGCATTTGCATTCACATGTCAACTTCTACGAAAGCACTTGCGCGCTACTTTGCAAAGATCAATGGGTTTGGTGTTCCGGACTAGTTAAAAAGCCGAGCGTTTTCACTTCTGTTCAATACACAAGTCAAAATGGCTTGGCTTGGCGGAATAGAAGTTGAGACCTGGAACCAAATGAGAGCGACAGCATCACTCAAAATCGACTACGGGTCCAAAATCATATTGGAGGTATACACGCTTGTGGTATGGCGCTTCTCGCCGAGCTACAGCAGGAATGGTGTTTGGTATAAATGTCCCCGAAACTTGTGTGCCACTACTCACAAGCATGAAAATCGATTACAATTGACGAGCCACGGGCGACCTCTTTGCAGTGGCAGCTCTAACTCTTGATCAGGTACCACGATGCACTAATGAGTAGTTGGTAATCTTTTTCCATCACGCGACAGATCACGAGTATACAATCAATGGAAAAAGGCAGTGTAAGAGTGGGTGTGCAGGTGCGAGATTCGGAAGAAAAGGAACCAATTGAATGCGAAGTCGTATGGGCGTGGACGACAAAGAAGAGAAAATGATAACGCATCTTAGGACTTTTTTTATAATTACTGCACAAGAAACGTGTAGCGACGTGCAGTGGAATAGCGAAATGATAACCAAGAAATGGGCCAAGTATTTGTGTGCTCGAGGAGAAATCCATTTCATTGTGTCTTGGATAGGTACATTGTATCCATCCTCGACATTATGGTCATCAGAGAACCACCAAGTATCAATTGATATAAGAACCACATTACACTTCAAGGCGTATCCGCAAGCTGTGCAGGTTGTATCGATTGTGATTCTTACTCCACGAGAGAAGTACTGGTTCAAACTTTTGTCAAAAAAGAGTGATACTTTATTCGTAACAGTTTGAATGTGAATGGTTCTAAAGACTTTCTGTATCACAAGAATTTGAGACAAAGATTTGCCCAGTATATCCTTTATTACCAAGGAATAGCATATATATGTTGCTCATCCTATCCTCAGTGATGTCGGATCCGAATGAAAATTAGCTTGATTCGAACTCTCCGGTCTTATTTGTGTAACTGCAGCATTGTATTTTGGGCCTCTCAATAGCATATCGATAATGCCTTTAAAACGACTAACGTTGGAAGCTCCCCCAGGTGGAAAACTGATAACACGGAAGCATAATGGCAAGGGGCAGCATTCTAATGTGGAGCGGTATATTCGTCGCGAAGAAGAATTGGTACAAGCTCGAGATTATTGCAATAAGAGCGAAAGAACCGCAATTTGTGCGAATTGGGAGGAGCGTCTTTTGCTTCGAAAAAAGCAAAATTTCAGGTAAGTTTTACATGATGTGTTTGTATGAGCATACACATCATGAAAAACTTACATGACAAGATTCAATCTTGTAGGTTAGATAATGACCTGGATATATTAAACACGGAAACAATACAAGTACGACAAAAACGCCTATTGAAGTTTTATCAATCATGCTACGATCAGTATATTTATTATGTGTATCGATTCCTGCGAACTAAATTGTTTTTTAGATGGGAAATCGATTTGAATAAGAACGGGCTTGCGATTTTACGTGACCGCGACTAGGATCTCGTCAACTCGTTTGTTCACATAAGTTACTATACATTCTACAAACGTCGATGATCAAGACATTAGATGCATCACTGCAAATAATTAAATGAGCTGAGCTTTTGCTGAGCATTCACTGTCAGGTTCAATGTAATAAGTTTTGACGTAATTCGCGGAATTTACAGAGTGAGAATACAATTGTCTATAGTGTACCAAATCCCTAACTTGGCTCAAGAAGAATGATCGATGCTTCACGCAAGTTCGGACGAGGAGAGGCATACTAAATATGACGATCAGCTTGACGTAATAGAAGAGGACTAGGGTAGAAAGGAACAATTGATGCGCTGTACTATATGGCACATTTAAACAAAGAGCTGTACACGGATACAAGATAGAAGATACCATTAGAACCATATCTGTCATAGACACGCCGTCATCAATACACATAAAGTCTATTTGTAGATTTGTGCTGCATTTGCAGATACAGCGGCCTGATGGTGTATATGACTACCTGGAGCTGAGTTTTTAACGTGAATGCTTACTCAATAAATGGCCTAATATAAAAACTCGATAAATCTTTCGTGTACTATTTTCATGATTTTACGTGCAATTGCTGACGTTTAGACATCTATATACGTTGTACTTCGTCAATCGTTGAGGTACTGAGGACTACGGAGAGTACTTTACCCTTGCACATTGCCCTGATTCAGCATTACTACACGATCATGATGGGAAATATCGTTTTGTGTGGATAAATCAAGGTAGATTCTTTGGAAGTATAGCGTGAGTTTCTTCTTGACAATCAAAGTCTTCCTCGCCTTGGTTTCGACCTCATTGGCTTTCTAATCCAGATTAGAATACCGCAGTATCACCAAACGTACTCTATATTTGCCCACAAGCGCACACGTCATTGCCGGAGTCAAGTTTCTGGTCGCGCGTATATGACGAGACTGATAGCACGTATTGACATTCTCATTCGCATACGTTTGTAACCTTGATGCGATTGTAAGAAGTATTTGCTTTCAATCTGCATTCGCGCTGGCAACGGTACATAAAATTTCTTGGCATCTTCCCAAAGGAATTCATAAGGCGGATAATTGCATCCTCCAGAAATCATTTCATGATTAGCCGACTCAACTTATTCACCATTATTCGTCTTCGATTGATCGGCAACCTGTTTATCCTCGATATTTACCTGCGCATGTAAGCTTCACATTACTTCTAACGATTGATATGTCGAATTGACAGCCCTTTTTACGGTTGGGGATTAAGTATTGACTTGGATAATTCGGCAGAGTAACCTACGACTCCCGCAGTAACTTGCCTTGAAAAAGTTCGACATAGCTGTCGACAAAATTTGACTGAAGTTGAAGCCACATCAATGATACATCTCATGCAATGTATCAGCGTTACAAGCGACCGAAATTGCGATAAGTTTGAGCTTCCCGCCGCCATAATGTGTGAGTAATCGTTTCGTCACAGTTGGAGCAACCATCCTTATACCTCGAAAGTGTCATTTCTAGCTCTGTCTTATTAGCAGCTACTACACAGCATTTTGGTGGTGATCTCGTCACACACGAGCATAATCGTCGAGCGCAGAAAGGGGGTCATCGGTCATATATTGCGGTTCCACAGGATTCAAGAAAATTGACGCCATAATCCTCCACATCGGTATCGATGCACCGAAAGGAAAAACAAGAAGCCCACTCAAATACAGAGGAAATGTAAGAATTCTGGCACACGTTCTTACAAAAATGAGAACGGTACACGGCAGGTCATACACTGAAAGCCTCCCGAGATATTCTGCTAGACTCGACGTTATCTTGCGCGATCGTCCAGGACTTTTTGGCATGGTATGCTTTGTGATTAAGGTACGACTGGTATCAACCGTAAAGAGATACATACACATGGTGAGACCACTAGCTCAACGCTAATGGTAGGTGTAATTTCGTATTCGATGCGCGATTTTGATTATCCTAAAACTTACGTATTGCGAAAATCTCGTTACAAAGATAGAGTTCCATCCTAATTTTCGAAACGTTACGCAATGACTGCAGACTTCGAAAACTGGGGTCAAAGATTCATGAATCGCAACCGGAAAGCAATATGTATGCAGAAAATGACCTTCACTGAAGCACATATGTCACACAAGTTTTCTACCCCGGTTTCTTACTACAAATCTTCAGAATTGCAGACAAATGAAAATAAGGGATGAAGCGACAGTTGTTTTTCAAACAAGGAAAAGCAGGAATCCTATATTTGGGTTCTGATACCCCTCCATCGAGCGTATTTTCGGCTCTGATGTTTTCAAGTGCACGTTCGGTCATGACATGTCTCACTAACTTGGTGTAAACCGACAAGTGTTTTTAACTCCTCCAATTCCGGTGCATGAGGCGCCTTCGTCATCATGTCAGATGGCATGTAAGAACCTTCACGATATTCGGTTTTGAGAATCCCACGTTTGGCGTACGAGCCCACAAATTTTATTCTCACGTCGATGTGCTTTGCTTTTAAGGAAGATTCTCCGGCAGGTTTCATGAGTGCTCCCTGGTTATCGACCTTGAGCGACATCGGCATGATCACAACCTATCCCATTCCTCCCAGCACTTCTCTGCTGCCAATCATCCTTGTAACTACGACCGACGCCGCAGTGAATTCTGCTTCCATGGTGGAAAGTGAAATTCGCTTTGTTTGTGAGTAAAACATACGACTGACATACCCGCTACTAGGATATATCTAACGGTGACGGATCTACGGCCCGCCTTTCAGCAGCAAAGTCTGTATCACTATAATCCACTAATATGAGTGGTTTATTCAGATCGTCATCTCCTTTCATTCGTAGACGAAGTTTCTTCAACTTTTGGAGCTACCGGGCTATTTTCCAAACACTTTCAATCGGACAATGCGTACGTCTTGTCGAACAATTTACCGCAAATGAAATAGCAGCTTTCCCATAAGGGATTGATGGTACGCACAAAAATCCCATTCTGTGTGGTACAAATCGGAAGCATGACATCATTTCGACAACGTCATTGGTGGTATCTTCTATGTTCCATGGGCATTTTTCCAAACCCAGCTCTTTGAGCATACCCAAAATCGTCACTTTTTTGATCGATATCGTAACCCACTTTAACATTGTAATTGATTCCCATTCCGAGAAATCTATGCGCAATACCCAAGCTTTTTGCAGACAAATTCTTCAAGTCATCAGAAAAAAACATGTCCATCTAAAACGGTTCACTAAGACGTGTACCATCTCGCTTCCAATAAGCACACAAGTCTTTAAGACACTGTATGAGTCTTAGGGACAAAAGCTTTTTCTGCAGCAATTCTGACCAAAGTCTTCCTCCTTGTTTCGAACCGTACAGCGCCTTCTTCAATTCTAGCGACAGTTCATCCTACCTTTTGACTTGTTATGATTCAAGTGTGTCGTGAACCACGTTCATTCCTTGTGGGGCTCTTAGAAGAATGTTGAGCTCCGGTTCCTAGCCAGCTTTGACATCTGCGTTGGGTATATCGCCATGCTGTGCCGGGACCCGCCATTGATCGCTGAAGCCAGCATTCATTTTACGCTTGAAATCTCCAATAAAGCGGCGAAGGTAACGTTGTAGTCACGACCAAACGAGTTTATATCGCTCCAACTTTCTATCTGCGTCACGTCTCGTCTTATAAACCCATTTTTTATGCAGGCAATTTAAATCAAATGATGTCACCACCATTTTCCACACTTGATGACTCTCCAAAGATCAAATTTCTTCTTGCATCGCTTCTTTCCATTCAGACTTGTCTACGCTATGAATTGCCTCCCGATAAGTTGACGGATCCGCCTCTTTTACGCTATGCATCACTCCAGAGCCAACCTTCAACGCTATGCATCCGTCTCGTATGCCATCTGAGTCCATCTGTATTGATCGTGTTACTAGACGCTCCCTTGTCCATAATGGCTTGGTTGAGCACCTGCGTGATCGCCGTGTTAGCATATATCTCATCACACACATTTTCTTACGTAGACGTGCCTTCGTAACCGCTAAGGTTTTGACAAGTCGTTATCTCTTTGTCGATAATCTCGATGTCTCGTATAAAATGCGTTGTTAGAACGGTGCGATCCTTGGGTAATAAGACTTGATAGTCTTTGTGCCATCACCAATCCCAATGATAATATCACGTTGTGCGCTCTTCGAAAAATTGCTCTTCTTCAGAATTCTATACATAATCTCATTTAGTGCTGGCGTCACATAGGTAAGTATCTTGATCGGAGACACCTTGCTGGTATTAGCAGTCGTAGATGAACGATTCAACACGTATACAGCGTATTGAATTGCATCCTCCGAAAGTAAGTGGCAAACCGCTGGAAAAAATCATACACCGCGCCATCTTCCTGATGGCACTCTGTATAGGCTCCGCCTTGCCATTGCTGTCTTGGTTTCGTGCCTCGCTACGCTGGAAAGCGCCGCCAAACATTTTACAGAATAATTCGAAATTAGCGTGTTCACCACCGGAGTCTGTACGCAAGACGTAAATTCGACAATCAAAACGCTTCTCGACATAAATCAAGAAATCCTCGAAGGATTTGCCCGCTTTATCCTTGGTAGGGGCGAGAAAAACTATCACGTAATTACTTTTGTGTGATCAACAAACCCAGTCATGTAGCGATTTTCAAGCCTGTCCCTTGGGGTCATGGAGCCTTTGATATCCGAGCAAATAACTCCACCAATCTGGTCAATAGGATAGTTCGACCCAGTATCTAGGGTGGACTATCGACTTTTACTCTGCTTGCCTTGTTCGCATGTTGAGCAGCTGACACGTGTTCGATCAGTATGATACCCGTAGCTATATTACAAGCCAATCTCTCCACGGCACCATAATTAAAGTGGCCAAAACGCCGATGAAAATTATATAATCTCCCCGGTTGTGGTACGTGGAGAGTATCTTAGTTTAGCTCGTCCTTGTCCACAAGTGCAACCAAAATTACGTTTCGAGATGGCTGCAGTGTACGTGGCACTTTGGATTTGACCATTAGCACAATTTTAGATAAGTCCACGTCAGAGACCACAGTTTTTCCATAAGACGTTTCGGGTACACGATGTGCACCATGGCGACCAAGCACGTGCCCTTTGGCATCTATTTTTCTATACGATATCAAATGTGAGCAAGTCCGACCGCAAAATAAACTTCAGTAAGTTTCACAGTCTGAACCTTGCCATCCGCAGATACCCAAAATCTTACGTTGCCCACTTTTCAGATCGTCAGCTCGTCTCCATCGGGCTTGGTACACACATTTTCGGCATCTTTCACATCTTCTAACCACGACTTATCGCTGCATAAGTAAAAACATGATCCACTGTCCAATGTCCAGCAATCAGTTCCGCCATCTCGCTGTGCTGAGATTGCGAGCGTAAAGTTAGCGTCACGTTTTGAGACGTGTGGAAAATTCGACACGAACCCAGTCGATTAGCATGTTTCGAATGGCTTTGCAGTTTGCAAAAATTGCGATTGTACCGTATTCCACCTGAAGAGATCACCAATTTTCTACGCGCAGGTACATGGTTACGAAATATTCGCGGAGGGCTGCATGCAAAAAATACCGATTCTAGATGATTATACTTCAGAATGCTCTTATTTTTGGTGAATTCTCTGTTTCATTTTATGGTGTGGGTTAGGCTCTATGCTCAATGGCGTCCGCAGGTGAGCGCAAATCCGTATTATTTCGAGACAAATTTTATTGGCATGATCTTTATTTTGTCGCTAGCCCATATTGTTGTCATTTATAATTTCTCTATGGATCATCCGAGTTCAATAGACTAAAAAAAAGGACGCTTCGATTAGGACACATCGGTCTCAAATGTCTAGTCTCACCCCATTAGTGACACATTCGAGTCTCTTGAAATCTCGGCTCTCGGGCGACATTCGTCACACCACTCGACAGTTGTTTCTTCGTTACGGATTTCCAAGCTTGTTCAAAATGCACCAGTTCCTCAGCTTGCTACAAATAATTCGTTCGGTGGGCATCAACCTTCGCCATCATTACTACCCTCATGCCTTCTGACGCGTATGGCACGATGTTGTTGATGAAAAGATATACCACTGCACCTTCTGACACTACCGCCACAGCCACCAGGGAAAGATAGTGTTCAGTCCATGTTTTCTTTGGATCCTTAGGCCACGTTAAAAGATTGCATCGACTGAGGTGGAGTGTTTTGGATTTTGAAAGCCTCAAGCATTTTGACAATCGCACAATGAAAAGTCGGCATTTGGTTGCTCCAAGTCACCAGTTGTTTATGCTAGTATCGTTCAGCCATGCCTTGGAAAGAATCCCCGAGAAAGTCCACATTAACGTCTTCCGGCTATAGAAAGGCACACGATGACTGGGCCAAATCAACTTGTCTTTTAGAGCGACGACCGCACTGCAAAAGCCAGAGCCAAGTCCTTCGTACACTTCCACTCAAAAAACATACGAATTCCAATCTTTTTATGCCTTGCGTCAGGGTACTGCACAATCCGCTCCATTTGTTGTACCGTTCTTCGAGCATCATTCCCATGTTGATGATACATTTGTGGACCGACTTGGGAATCGTTCATACTCGGCGTAAAGACGTTGCAATTTAATACGGTAGATCATGTCCAGGTTGTCTGTGTCCATTATACCTCGGGGGCTTGGCAGGCCGTTCCGCCTTGGCTGATTGATTCGACCAAACCAGTGCAGCGATATGCATTCGTGGTCCACGCCTCAGTTCCGACGAAAATAAATATTCCGCAGGGGACATCTGAACATCTTACACAATCCTTTTCGACCGGCCCCTCTAGAAATATCTCCTTAAATTTTGTTCTGCGATTCTCCCAAGCGATCGAATCGTCCCATCAACCCACGATTAAGTTGTATCATTTCATTCCTGTCTACCTGTCTCTACTTGACTCCCCCCGAAATATCATCTTTGTTGCCCGCAACGTACGTGATTCTCTTTTGATGAACTTCTACCAAACCCATTCGTTCGCGCAGCACTTGGTGACGAAACTTGACGTCGACTGCCGTTGTCGCCATCGCTTAAGCTTGTTTGGCTCATACCCTATTGATTTTTAAGAGAAGGTAAAACTGAGAGTCCTATAATAAGAAGTTAATATATATCCGACAATCACCCAAACCATACGTGCTTGTATGAATATGCTTGCCAATAGGTAGAAAAGACTGCACGCATCAAACTAACACATGAAAACTCTTCCACTATCCGTTTGCACAAACTCCAATATCATTGGCTTTCAAACAGCGACTAACCGACATATGTGCTGATCTCTCTCTCTATGTCACTATTATGAATTGGAGCCCCTGGCTCTTACCAGCCTCATCAGTGTGAAAATACTCGACCAGTCTTTTCGATAAAAACTTCCCCAGGCATGATTGAACTACCGAACTTGCGCTTACGAAGCATAGAAAGCTCTCAGAATGGTTGAGAAATAAGACTCGCGTAGAGAGTAATGGTCTGTCAACAAAAGTATTCAGTGAGCCAATGCTCTATGGCGAAATCTGAATGTGAATGTCTATGCATTTATTCACTGACGGTTGCGAAAAGACAGCCTGATTCATGATATAGATTCAAGAAAGATGAGCGACTAGGCAGTATAGTGGGCTGTTTTTTTTAGTCAAGTAGATCTTGTCGATATCGAGCTTGGATATGTGCATTTGTAATACTCTCGGGCTTACTTTCAATAACGCATTAAGCCCGAGTTGACCTTACCTTGCGCAAAGTGCATTCAATAGATTCTGCTGGCTGCAAGTCTATCACTCTTACACACTTGTTTTTCCCCACCCGAATGCAATCTTCAGCAAGCATAATGTATGATCGTCTTCATGAATTGAGTCCGTTTCTTTTAGCGCATGATTTATTTCAAGCTGTACGATAGAATCAACTTTTGTTTGGGATTATCAACACGATATAAATCCTCGTTCCATCCACCCATGCAATTGAGTCGAGACTTTTTCACGTATTTACTAGGATCTCAGACCATTTATTAAATTCCTCGTCAAATAGAGATACAAATCCATTTGAACTGGAGGCTAGAGCAGCTACATTAGTAAGAGATACGTAAACGACGTGATTCAAATCTCAGAGGGTAGCCTGCTGAACTTGATCGGTTCTTCCTTATTGTGGATGATTTGATTCAATTTGAAGAGAGAAAAAATTGTAGCAAAAAGAACCAGCATATAGAGCACAATCTTACAATATAGAACAGAAACCATGATTAAGATATTTTTTGTGAACATATTAATTCAAATCTGGATAAATCTGATGATTTTTCGAGAGATGCGCTCAGAATTTTGCTTCTTATCTTATTGGCGGAGGATCATCGTAGGCTTCACCCATTACTCAATTTTTTGTAACAGGGCTACACGTTGATTAGTGACCGTTACGTTTTGGGAGCTGACGTGTGTCAGCCACCGGACATTAGCGCTAAGATTAGGTACGTTTAGATTAAGGTACTCTTCTATAAAAAAAGTTAAAATTAGTTCCCCTTTTGATCAGTTAGAGACATGTGTCTGGTGAAGGCGTCTCAGAGCTTGTGCACTTTGTGTTGACGATTCCCTGAATCGTTAGGTTCCTTAAACAAGGACCTTTAGCTCTCAAGCTTGTTGAATCGTTGAGTCGAGTTCTCTTAATAACTAAATTGCTCGTCGATGCAGATAGCCTTCTTCTGGCAAAGAGCTATAGTAGCTCCGCTACACTTGGTAGCACTCGTGGTCATTCTACACCTGAGTCTGTAAGGACTGATCTGTTGTGAGGATGGAACAGCTCACTCCCCTCTTTGAGGCCCCAAGGGTTGCGCTTGACTAAATGACCGCAGCTGTGGACCTCGAATATGTGGAGTTCCTTGTTTCGCAAGGCCCGGCCGTGTTGAACGCACGTCTCGAGGGCTTCATGCAGTACGAAACTTCCCTACTAGGGCAGGCCCAAGACGCCAACATGCTTTGTGTCTGTACCCGACGCAGAGGCTAAACCTCGTCCACTTCATCTGGACATTTGATACTACTCCGGAAAAGAGGGAGAAAACCTAGTCTTCGGGATCCGTGAGGTAGAAATGACCATGATGTCTGGCATGATCTCAGTTGAGCATCAGCGTGTCTCGATGGCGGTCAACAAGATTGATGGTATAGCTAGAGAATGGGCACTGACGTGCTGTACGTCAGTTGACATGGTGTTTCCCACATGGCAATCGCTAAAGCTACAACTTACGCGCGTCTTTGCGCCACCTAATCAGGCATATCACGTGCGGTCACGCTTCTTGTCTACCCGTCAGGGTAAGAACGAATCAGCGGACTATGTCCAAGAGTTAGAACACTCGTAGCTGCTTTGCAGAGCGACTCTCTTCCTGATGTGGTCCACGTGACCGTGTTTATGGAAGGTCTTCGTACTGGCGTTGCCAGGCCCGAAGTCTTCCGAGTTCACCCTTCTCGCTTTGACGAATAGGTTGATAAAGCTCAGAATGCTGATCACAGCTTTAATTCGGCTAGACTTGGCTGGAATGGGCATAACCAAGCTCCGCAAGAGCAAGCTCTATGAGTACATCTGCTTTTTGTAAGCCTGAACCTATGGACCTTAGCAACGCTGAAGGTGAAGGAAAAAGCCGAGCTTCAAGTTGCTGTGCAATCATCGGCTTAAACCAGCTTGTCGGAGTGGAGCGAGTGGAAGGAATTTTTGGAATCGATTTTTTTTAGCTCCCTTATTTCACCAACGCTGATTGGTCGCTCCGTTTTCTCAATTGTTGTATGCCGTTTTTGATAGAATGTACTGCCTCTTTCGAAGTGGCCACCTCTTTTGGTATCCCTGTTTTCACGGGAATGATTTGGACGCGAGTACCATTCGCCGGATTTGCAACCGTTTACATTCCTTTGATCTCCACCTTCATAGTTGCGAGCACAGAAGAATAATTACTGATGGCTAACTTCGAGAGCGCATGAGTTGGTGCTTTGGCGACCATTTGTTCGAACGTCTCCACCCGTTACGTTTTCCACTAGTCCATGCCAATTTATGGATACATCCCCATCCCGCTCCAACCGTGGCTGTGTGTACGACTGACTTGCCAGCTGGAGGATGGGAAGAAAGGGCTGCAATACGGCTGGCGCCCCTGTCGATGTAGTGGGGGGCGAACTGAGCTCCAACGAGATCTGATCGGAGAGTTTCCGTTCAGGTTTCCTCGGCTCCAATTCTTGACGGGGAACTGACTTCACTAATTTTTGTGGTACCACCACGAGTGCCTTTGGCTCAATGGTTTGTTTTCGCTGCTATTTTTGTTTTCGTAGTTGTTGTTGATTTTTTTTTTGTATCTGAGTTGGAGGCTGAGTTTGGCTTTATTTTGATTATAGTTTTTGCTCTGGTGTTGCCGTGCTCCCGTGGCTGATGTAGCGCCCAAATCCAAGCAACAAAGACCACGTTGACCGAAAAGTTGCTTGTTCCGATGGAATGGTAGCATTTTTTCCCCTACTGGATAAAGTTGTTTGTCGTAAGCAATTTGTTCAATCACTTTACCAATTCTCACCAGCTGCTGTGGGCACAAGTGTGCCGCCTCTTTCGAACTAACCACCTCTTTTAGCATCTGTGCTTTCACGGGGATGATTTGAATGCGACTCCATTCTTCAGATTGGCAATTGCATTGATTTCTTCGATCTCCACCTCCATAGTTACGAGCACATATAATACTTGCTGGCCGCTAGCTTCGGGAGCGTAAGAAGTGATGGTAGGTATTCCATTATATTGTCCATGCCATGAATACATCCCCATCCCGCTCCACCCGTGGTTGGGAGTACGATTGAGTTGCCAGTTGGAGGATGGGGAGAGGGCTGTAATAAAGCTGGTGCCCCTGGTGGTGCGATAGTTGAGGGAATATTGAGCTTCAACGAGATTCAATCAGAGAGCTTCCGTTCAGGTTTCCTCCCACCAATTCTTGATTGGAAATTGGATTCACTACCGTTTGTGGTACCAATACGACTGCCTTTGTCTCGTGGTTTGTTTTTGTCGCTGTCTATGTTTTTGCTGGTTTTGGTGCTGAGTTGGAGGCTGCGTTTTGCTTTGGTTTTTGATATTGTTTGTTTTTGTTTGTTGCCGTGCTCCCGTGGCTGGTGCAGCACCCAAATCCAAGCAATAAGAAACACGTTGACCGAAACGTGGTCGTTCCGTTGAAATGGAAGCATTTTATCCGGTACTGGGTAAAGCTGCTTGTCGTAAGCGATTTGTTCAATTACTTTACCAACTCTAACCAGTTGTTGAGGACACGTCTAACAGCCAATGTAGACTCGCCAAGTCGACATGACCACTTCTTTTGTGGGAACCATTCCGCGAAAGGTGTCATACACCACTTGACATTCGAGGTCGTAAAGAGAGCGGAGTATGTGGTTCCGTTCTTCCTCCACGCCTACACCGAAAACATCGAGATGGTATTCTGTTCCAAGAGTATCGAACTCCCAAAAAAGATACTTTTCTTCAAGAAGAGTCACCGGCTGACACTCCAACTGTTGGCAGCCATCTGCCGTGGTGACCATCACCCTGATGTTTCCCCCAGGCATTTTGGACACTTGAGCGATTGACCGGCTCTCGAGTAAGCTTTTAAATACCGCATTACCGTGGTGTCGCATTAGTTAGGTCAAAAGTTTCTCATCTGAAGGATGGGTCAAGGACTGTCCGGTCTCCAAGACCATTGGAAAGGTTGCTTTCCAGATTTGGAAAGGTCTCGCTGCTTCCGATTTCGCATACAAAGAGACCAGTCCGGGTGCTCCCCATTAGCATATAGCTGCAGTATAGCCTCAATATCCGAGGCTTTCGGCTTTGGGAGCTCCAAGCGAAATTTCGCTCGAGCTCTAGCCTGGTCCTTACACAGGGATTCCTGTGACTTGATAAGGCCAGCCAAAGTGGGACTTTTAGTGTCGTTCACACTTCCAGTTGTCTTTGAGTCACCCTGTGACGAAGCAACGACAGTACCACATTCACCACCGGTACCACACGCGACACCGGTACCACATCCGATACCGGTATCACTTCCGACAACGGTTCTAACCGGTACCGTCACACTGAGGGTGGGGGTTCTCTCCCCGTTATCACACAGGGGTGATGACTCATCAACAATCATGCAATCACCCAAAGCTGGGTGACTTATAAGGGTTGCCACGTCAGCACAAGTGAACGCTAGCACCCTTGGTTGTGTCGATATGTCGACTTGAACCATTGTTTTCGAGAGGAAGGAGGTGAAAAAAGTTGTTTTTTCGAGTTGTTTTTACTTAATTGGCTGGTTACGTAGTAGCCGGCTAATTGAAAAGGCACTGTACGGATCAGTGTAAGCCTTAATAAACGGCTCGCTCAGAGCCATTGATTTAGGAGACCGTTAAAATCCCCTCAGTTTGATATGATTGGCTAATTTTATGCTGCATATTGCTATTGTACGCCTATGTAAGGATCAATGTGATAGGACTGCCCGCTACTTTTCGACGTGAATTATTTTGCGCTCAATTTTGCAATCACTCAGTTCAGTTAGCGTTCGCGTTTGTTCGTGTAGCATATTGTTGCTAGACTATTTCGCAGCTCACGGTTTATAAATAACGCAAAAATATTTTATTCTGTAAATTAAGCCTTAATAATTCACTGTGTACGGGTCATTCGTGACACAAAAACCGTATGTTCTATAAATTCGGTCTCTGAAGATGGTTTCCGGGTGAGAATGATAGCCTCTTTTGCAGTCGATATGGTTGAATTCCTAGCCTCGGAAATATGCGAATCATATCAAACTGACGGACTTTTACCAAAAGTACTACAGTGCAAGACACTTATAACCAGCACGTTTAATCGGTAGACAAGAATCCTTTCTCTTCACAGAAAAGATTTAATGTAGAAAAAAGAATTCCATTGTACTAAAGAACAGACGCTAGGCTGTAATATAATGGAGGCCAATTCTTCGTAACTTTATTTTTGTACGACTAGTAGGGCCTTGAAATTTGGCCAATTGCGGCAATTTTTAATGGGACGAGCGATTTTTGGCCACCCGAAAATCAATAACCTTCATTACTTAATATTTTTGGGTCCGAACTCTTTTATTAAGTATGTATGACAAGTTCTCATTTGTGAAACAATCTCCGAAAGTATGGTCTCCTTTATGTAGTATTAAGCCGTGAGGCAGTGCATGTCCATCAGGATTGAATTTGGTACGCGTCGGTGAGGACGGTACTTTTTGACGGCATAATCCGCAGCTTTACCACTTAACCCTTCGCGGTAGACATCCATATACCGCTGAGATTTTTGATAGTAGTTCCTTATCTCGGTCAAACTGATCGAATCCAATGCTTTTGGCACCACGTCCTTTAGTCCAGTCCATGAAATTGCAGTGTTTCCGTGCGTACCGCTTGGTAGAGCCCCAAAAGTTCTCAATAAAGTTGAGTTCACAATAAAATTCTGGATAAAATATTATCATGTGGCCGGTACGAACAAGAGGCTGTTCTAACATGCATTTCTGGCAAAGAAAGTCCGGCTGATTTGCCATTGGATTTTCTGGCACAGCAGTCCAGTTCGGTTATAGGACCTTTCACGCGACAGTCAAGTGTAAGGCCTGCACGCCAAAGTCCTCGTTCTTCAAGGACAACTTTGATACCTTTTGCCTTGCCTCGAAGTTTTTCAATTGCATGATCTTCTGGAAAACCAATTCCTGGTGAATTCCATTTCCCTAAGTCGTTTGTCGCATCAGATGTTGTTTGCCACCAGGGCCCAGGTTCATGCGGTTTGCACAGAGCGCATCGTCAGCAAAGGCAGCATGGCTGGTGGGACTGTCAAAGGCAAAGAGGGCCTGCATGCCTGGAATTTGTGCTTCAAAGATGGGGATTGCTCAATCAAGCACCTGGTGGTAGAGGTCTATTGCCTCCCACCATCCGTCGTGCTGAATTCCAGGGTGCATGATCACACATGCTTGTTCTGGCAGCGTCGGAAACTGCTCTTTTTTCTCTTGGTCCAGGCGAGGAGTCCCGAAATTGGACAAAGGAGGTTTCTGACATGAGTAGATCTCCCTTGGCCTTTCTTGCGCAATGGATGTTCCCCGTCAGGCATCCAAATGCGCTTCAACCCATCATTGGCAGCAAACGTACTTTCATCATGGGTCACCAGAAGAAGTGGTTGAATGTACGCTGCTGTCCATATTACATCATCTTGGTTTTTCTCGAAATCATCATCTTTTGCAGGAAAAACAGGCATGCGAGCATCAAGTTTATCTAATCTGGCCAGAAACTTTTGGCGATACTCAATCACATCTTCTCTTTCAAGACCATCGATGTAAATCCCCTTCGCAACTTTGCGGTAGGTTATGTCCAAGGACTGTAGCCAGCGCATCATCGTTCGTTCCGATATTTTCGGGCAAGGGGTGTAGCCTTACTCGGGGAGGATTTCTTCATTCGTGTGTTTCGTCAAGGTTGCAATTTCGTCAGTGAACTTAATTGCACGGAGGTATTGTTGCAGGATAATGATACAGTCCTCGTCTTGAAGAAAACTTGATCACTTGGCGTGTTTCCCTTGCTTCGACTGAGGGAGAGTTCCGTCTTTCATTAAAGTTCTGGCCCATGTCCGTATTGATCGAGAAAAGTAAACCCCTCTTCCTGCTGCATCTGAGATAAAGGAACTTGCGGCTTTCTTCGTTTTTCCTATTTGGAGTTGTCGAAAGTACCCTAGTAGCGCTGCTTCACGCGCATGTGCTGCATTGTTCTTTTCGTTTGGCTTTCGATTTATTTTTTTCAGATTCTCAACTGCCAAACTGATATCAGCTTTGGTCCACTCAGTACCCTCGTCTTCATCGGCTCCATAATCCAAGTCTGCATCATTTTCGTTATCCACATCCACTTCAGCACCAAATTCTGTAAACATTGGTGTCAGTGTGCAGTATCCAGTCAACGGCTTGGTGCCTCTCGCAGCATCCTTCATCATCGCCTTCTTGCGATTTTGTGTGCGTGACGAATTTCCCAAATACCGCACGGCTCGATTGATCTCGTTGGTTAGCACTGGAACGAAAGCTCTCTCAATATTCTCAACAATCATGTCATCATCTTTCACTTCATTTTCGCTCTCCATCTGGGATTCATTTTTACTGCAGGCGCTGCTAATTCAAATTCATGCACGTCATGTACTTCACTTTTCTGCTTCTTGTTCTTTACAGCATGTATTGCTGCCTTGTACAAGTGTTTCCTTTTTTTAGACGTGGCATGGTTACTTTGGGAAGCTATAAGTGCAAAAAAATACGGTGGGCGTTATCAACTTCTGAAGTGATATGGCGATTGATTAACCTACCTGTATACACTACTCTTGATTGGCTAAAAACCCGGTTATCTACACGTTAGAAGTATAGGCTGCAAGAAATTGAAATTTTGAAATTCGGCCGCATGAATAGGGATGGGTGGTGTCGGTTATAAGTGTCTTGCACCATAAGGGGATTTTAACGGTTCCCTTGATTTTATAACGAAAGCACAACTATTTTTCACTGCTGATAAATGAAAAGTAATATTAAGAGTTAAAAACACTGTTAAGAATGAATGTATAAATCCCCTCATATTGTCAAGGATTTCATTACACTGTTTATCTGGTTGTTTAACTACCTTCCTTATCCTATCATGAGTCCCTGACCGTCTGAATATCACTTAAGTCTGACTTCAAACTTAGGGAGGCAGATATTTTTCAAGCTTATTGCTTGGGTGGGCTCAAACCGCTGCCCACACTGCCGCGAATCGAACTAACGACCTCCGGTAGGGGCTCCGTGCGCTCAAGTGCTTAACCGACTGAGCTGGGTACGGAACCCTATAAATACCCTCATAAGCTGATCGCTCATTCCAGATAGTTCGAAGACCATTGTCTATATAAGTTGTCTTTTTCACGACATATAACCATCGTGATGCGTAACTCGCTACACTCCCCTTCAACTTGCACTCTCGCGAATTCCAATTTCATTGCGTAGTTGCAGTAATTGCTGTGCACCAAGTGGCTTCGTCAGGTAATAAGCAAGCTGCACAGCTGACGGGATATGCTTGAGTTTGATCTCGCCTAGTTCAACGTGGTCCCGAACAAAATGCATCCTGAGGTCATTGTGTTTAGCTCTTGGTGTATAGCCTTGATTCATCGAAATACCTATCGCCAATTTGCTGTCCATATGCACTGTAGTCGCGGTCTTTCACGTGACACCTATCTCTTTGAGCAAGTAACTAATCCATATAATTTTCTGTGTATCAAGTGCCAGTGCGATATGTTCCGCTTCAGCAGATGACAAAGCTACTGAAGTTTGGCGTTTGCTTTTGTATACGACAACCGCGCCACCGAGCAAAATCAATACACCTGATGTAGAGCGACGAGTCTTTTTTCAATTATCCAATTCGCGTCACAGTGTGCCCGAAGCATGATCTTGTTGTCGTCCGATTCCTTGTACGTGATTCCGTGCGATTGTGTTCCCATAAGATAGTGTAAAACGCGTAAAGCCGCGCGCCAGTGCATCGGTCGTGGCTGGTCCAAGTACTGCGATAATACTGACTTCGCATAGCTATTATCTGGTCGCGTTGCGTTCTCAATTTACAGCAGCGAACCGACCAAGTTGCGGTACGAAGTGCTGTCTTTCAGCACTGGGTGTAACTCATCAGGAGTCAAGTCCTGGCCTGTACAGATAGGATTGCGAACTGCATAGACCCCATTTTGATAAAATTTCGAGACCAACTTCGCAACAAAATTGGGACTGTTTTAACACCAACTCCCTTTTTCTCGTGAATAATTCACTTCCATGCCCAAAATAAATCGCTCAGCTCCAATTGACTTGACAGTAAAATGAACTGTTAATTCCTTGTAGATCGTGTCTGCCTCAGCATCTGACTTGCTTTCAACTAGGAGGTCGTCCACATACAAGACTATGTATGTGAGTGACTTGATGTTTGCATGATTGCATCGAACAAAAATACATGTGTGTCTGCTCGACATTGTTCGAATCCCACAGTGGACAACACGGAGCATTTGTTCTTGTGCCAGACCGCAGCCGCTTGCTTCAACCCATATAAGATGCGTCGTAATTTGCACACCTTTCTAAGTGCAATCTCAGCTCCAAGGGATGGCTCCATGAAAACTTCTTCTTTCAAGTCACCATTTAGAAATGCAGTTTCCACGACAAATTGTCGGATTTTTTTTTATTACGTATTGCATGCTGTAGCAACCGACAGAAACACAAGAATCGTATTTGAGCATGCAACAGGTGAATATGTGTCGAAGTAATTGAAGCCATGCGTTTGCGAATATCCGAGGACAATTAAATGTGCTTTGTAACGAACGATATAACCGTTTTCATCGTAGTTATGCCCAAATACCCACTTGTGACCTATGACCTTGACACCGGAAGGACGGTAGACAACATGCCATGTCTGGTTCTTCGATTCACATTTTGTGGCAAAATATCCTTCCTTGAATCCGGCATCCACTCCATGAGACATTTCCTCTCCAACAGCTTCTGAAACCACTTGCAAGAGATCACAGTGTTCTCTTCTTTGTTTTGTAAATGTCCATTTCGAATTTTATCACAACTTTTCTTTTGAATACTGGGTCTCTAAAGCACCGAGCATCCATTTGGCATTGCATTTGGATCCGCATGTTCACGTATCTCTGCAATCCGTGCTGATCCAAGATTCTGTAATTTTGGTTTCTCAGCCGCTAAATTCTTGAACCTGCATACGATAGTGTGATATCCATGATTATCGTACACCTTTCTTTATCTATATTTGACAATACCCATTAATCGGCCCTCCTTCTGCCCAAAACTTCATCGAGTCTTGTTCGATCACTTCCATCGAGTCTTTTTCTATTTCAAACTACAGTATTTCTCCGTCTTCCACACATCCAAACAAGCTAATACCGGCATGCCAAATGGCTTGTTCGATCATGTTTCGAACGCCAGCAGCGTGTTGTAATATCTCTTCACGAAAACTTTTTCGTGATTTGCTATCGTCCCTCAATACTTCAGGTTCTTTGAATTCTGGGGTGCATTAAATATCCGTGTGTCCTCTGAGACGTCTGATCTCTCGAAATACTCTATCCTCCTCCGTTATCTCTCGTCCGTGATTCCCTCATCAAATGGTCCAGCTGGATTTGATCGTTGCAACGCTCGGGTTGCTTTGGGCTCCTCATAGTCGGACGCTATTCTCTCGCTCCTCATTCATCCCCTGGCCGTCAAAATCATGTCTCCAACTGGAGTGTTCTTTGCCAGACTTCTGCAAAGACATTTATTTTCACTGAAGTCAACTTTGTCCTGTCTCCACGACGTGATTTGTCTTACACAAATCTTCTACAAAGCAATCCAGACGACAGCTTTGTCGATCGCTTGACTGATTGCTGTTTCGATGTAAGTACGTATACCTCGTCATGTTCTCTCCTTACGAAAATCTAGAAAGATATCAGCCCAGTTCCTATCCCGAAACGTTAGAGCTGCAACCGGTTCCTGACTTAATATATAAACGGCACTAACCTATCTATAAAACCTCTTTGTATATGCAAGAATGATACGGAATAATATTAGGGTGCGAGTATTGCCACAAACGTTTTCACTATGGGTTTGACTAATGCTTACAGACAAAACATCTCTGATTGGCTTATTTGTGTAAGATTAATATAATTGGTCGATAAGATAGCTATGTCACTGCATCAATGTAAGATATATTATGAAGCTTCTCCATTCTATAAAGTCAAAATAAATGCAATAATACCGGCGCTGAACACGCTTACGTAAATATCATTTCGTTTCTTATTCGTACAAGATATTTGAATAGTCGTAATAAACATTTCCAGCAAGTATTTTACTCCATTTGAGATAGCCTAGGCATCGCGCTAAACATGCTTCGCGACGAAGCACCATCAGAAAAAGGTCGCTGACTGATATCATAAGCTTTCTCCACTTCGATCTTCAAAGTTCGCATTTGCAAAATTCCTATAGAGAAGAGAATGGGAAGTTCCGCGTTCTTGAACTCAATCTCCATGACGTTCAAAGATGCAATACCACGAATTCTTCATTCGGTCCCTCGCACCAATGTTTTATTTGTTGTCGTGCTTATTGCTCGGTTGGAGAATTCACGCACGAATACTGTGCGAGTTTCTTGACTTCTGCGAAATCTGGATGTAAATTGACGGCGCATACCCCTTCCCGACACAAACGATTGAAATCCGGTGGTTTTACATTCAAATGCACCAAAGTGAAGCGGTTGCTCACTTTGTACGCAAATGTGCGCTAATCATCCAAATAAAATTGCCCTTTGGCTGAAATACTCGCATTCAACGTGATCCGCAGACCTCACCGGATAATGATGCATCAATGCAGAACTTCGGCGAAAGTGACATTTTCGTGTGGCAATACTTAGCCGCGGAATATGTTCGAGGGACACTGTTATCCCGTCATGAAGCTTCCCTTGACCGGGAATTGGCTTGTACTGCTGAAAACACTGTACAAAATGGAATTGAACGCTAAGAACATGGGGAGATACTAATGATACCCGGCTTTACCACTGGATGGATCAAAGGATCAGAACCCAATACGAACGCATTTTCTTGATGCAAACATTCATCAGAATGGTTCCACATTGAACGGATTATCGGAAGCCCTTGAGTTTCAAAAATGTAGAAGAGTGTTTACAGATGTGGAAGCAAGCTGTATCGCACGGATACCCGAGCGAATGAGTGACGTGTGTGGTTCACCGAAAACCCATGTCTCACGCCGATGATGTGCTTGTCCACGGTAGAACGGGTGGTACGCTTCAGCTTGATACTTCAATATCAGCACCGAAAAATGTGAGACCCGCAACCGACATGGATAAGAGCCTTTTTATCCTTTATCTGAGATCTTCATATCCTCTTGAATCCCGATATCACGCCCAGAGTGCAAGATCAATGACGGTAACTATCGTATCAATTGTACTTCCGCAGTCGCCTTCTGCATATGGAATCCATACAAATCGTGCTATTCTCTCCCAAATTCAAACATCCTTATGCGTCGATACTTCGAAACCATTGAACACTGATGCCTCATTTATATGGTTCCAAGTGTACAGAGAAGAAGTTCATCCGTGAGATTCGTTCCCATGCTCATCCTTGACGTAATGTCCCACAGATTTCGATTTGAAATGCACGTACTTCGCGGAACCAATCTGGTCAAGGGAATCTACGATCGTGAAAACCTTGCGTTTAAGAATCGCTAAGTTCTCTGCACTGAATTGGTGTTGGGAAATGAATTGGCCCACGTGAAATACCGTATTCCATCAGTATGTTCGATATCCAGCCACAAGACATCGTACGGGATTTTGCGTTGATCAACGCCACGTTCGTTTTTCTAGTTCCAGCGACACTGATGGTGCCCTAGTGTGCAAAGAGGTGATGGGGAAGCAGTTCCGATCAATGAAAATACTGCTTGGAGAAGGATTGATGTAGAGGATAAATCAGGAACAGCACGTCACTCAGTCATTTAATGGCTCGTCACCTTGCGTGTGCTTGCATCAGTTATCACATCCACAAATGTATCGGATGAATTGTGCCAAAAAACAACACACATCGGCGGCCATCAAAAGAGAAATGGAGCCATAGAAAGCCATTGGAACGTCCAACTCTACACAAAGATATCGAGGTTGTGAGGAGGCGAGATGGATTACTTACTATCTCATCATTATAAATGTTTCTTTCAACATGCAATCGACCGCGTGCTTGGGAAGTCCATACAACTGGCGAAGGTGCTGCGAATTGAAAAAGAGATAACGTTTCAAATGGAACTGGGACCGAATACGGTATCAGCATGATCGCCAAAATGATCCTCCCAGCCGTCATCTGTTCTTTCAATATCAGTACTGATATTCTTATCAGTAGAAGCTTGGCTTGTTTGGTTCGATCGATGCGATTGCGCGACAAATTGCTTGATGGGACATAGCGGCTGAACCCTATCGCATCTTCATATTCTGGTTGTAACATGGACTTTGAATATTGTTTCATCGTTTTCAGGACGAAGTATGGTTCGGTGTCACTCGGTCCTAACAGAATTCCGTGAATACGTGTGGCGTGAGCAATATATGCAGCTTCTCTAGCTCACTCGTGAGGTGACCGCACCAACGTCTTGATGAATTGGCGGATGGCGACGAACCGAGTGCTTTCGAAGAATCACGCGAAGATGCGTCATAGCACGCGTCTCATATAAATGTTATACTGCAAAGAGGATTGCATCAAGGATGACTCATGGTGAAGACGACAGTTGGCATTCCGACCTTGAACTCCCACGAAGTTGTATAAGAACTTGAAGCGCACAGATTCCATACAAATATCTTTTCAACACAGAAGGTGGAACGATCATACGGATACAGCGAGTTGAGGTTCATATCCTTCAGAAAGTGTCCTGGAGACTTCAAATAGGACCGTTTTCTTCACTTATAAGATTTTATGTTCGCAGCATCTTGCGGAGAGGAGCACTTTGAGATGTACTGGGCCATTTCACTAAAGAATTGCTTGGTCCAGTCTAGGATAGAAGATTAAGTGGGTGAAAAAAATACTGAATGTTTATTAAGCATGAATCTTGTCTTAAAGCGAACTATCTTTTAATCATTGGCCATAAGGATATGCACGGCATTTCATCCTAGCTGCGCAGTGACGTGAAGCTAGCAGATCACACATCGATAACCTTTAGTTGAAGTGCTCACCTCACGATCCGGTTGACGACCAGGAAAGATTTGGTACGTTTTAGTGACACCTTGGGTATTGATATTGATGGTGCAAATATCCAATAATAGAACGCCAATAACCCAATTTCGATCATTGATTGGGACGAACTCGCTAAAACGAATCACGCGGGCATTCCGTTTAATGAGAAATTGAGGTCCGTCTTGTCCGTCCGATGATTCTCTCTCAAAATCTATTTGACCGAGTTCTAAATTTTGATCAGGTAGATCGTGCTGAATTTTCTGAATCTGTCCATATACTTCTTCTGGAATCTTAATCCGATGGTTGCCGAATTGAACGGCGATTTTCTGATTAGAAAAAGACTTATCGCCGTATTTAATTTCAGTGCAAGTCAATGGGCCCGGTCTGAACTTGCTGCCATCTGTGAACTGCATACGCTCTACAGCATATTCAGATATAGAGCTTGAGTGCTTTGTTGAGAAAGAATAGACTCCTTTTTGAGCCAAGTCTATAAAATCGTCAGGATTGAGTGCAAGTCTTCCAGATTGCATGCGGTTGAGCTTTGCAGAATAGTGCAACTTTTCCACTTTTGACAAATTGATTTCCCAGCATCCTGATGTATGGATTAAGTTCACACCTTCACGATGTTCCTTGCTTGCTGGTTTATAGTAAGAGATCCCTTCGACCACAACAGATTCACGTCTTTGGCAGATTTTATAAGTAAAGTACCCGTTATCTACAAAATTTCCAACTTCAATGCCAGGAAGGCAGCGTTGAAGTGTTTCATCAACATCGTTCGAACCATCCAAATAAAATGCCATTATGAATTTTTTCGGTTCTATTTGCACTATTTCAACCTTCAGCCCCCATAGGTTTCGCTTCTTTCCGACGAAATAAGTCTCGAACTTTTCCAATATCATGTAATCACCGCATACAGATTGAAGATACGCTGCCCATGCCCCAAGGGCGCCGATACAGTACACTTTGAGCTGAGAGATCTTCATCGATGTTTACTGTCGTGCGAATTTTGAATAGTGATGAAGGAGCATTCGATGATTAATATATGTGAAAGCGCACGGGCTATATACATCCTCCCTCCTAAATTGTGAGTTCTCCGCTGCTTTAATGCGTAGCCAACTCTGGTTTAGGTTCTGTTTTCGAAATATTCACAATAAGGTTGCACAGCTCGTTAAGTAGATAAAGTCGGTAACGATTTTGAATTATACTTAGAGACATAGAAGCGAGCCTTTGAACATGCAGGTGAGACACAGATGTGCACATCGACACATTCGTGCTTTTCCTGCATGTGGACAGCTTTGATGGAACAAATGCGTAATTTGCGCAAGTAAAAGAATAGAATACCTTTCTAAAAAACATGGAAAGAATCGTACAACATTTTAGAGTTGGGAGGCAAGGTAAACATTTATTTTACGTAGTCATTGCATATATTCTAGATTTGTGGAATTATCCATGCGCAAAGTTATTATTACAGTAAAGTTGCACACATTCCTGGGTATATGAATTGGTAACGGTTCCAAAATTATCCGACCGTTCTTTGCGAGGATGAAAGCGAAGCTTTGAACATGCAAGTGAGAGACAAAGGTGCACAGCAACGTACTCGGGTTTTCTAAGAGGGGATATTGACGGTCACGGGCTCATGATAGGAAAGGTAGTTGAAAAAGCAGCTAACAGTGTAATGATATCCTTGACAATCTAAGAGCGGATAACTTTGATGTAACAAAATGCGTATTAGCATAAGTAACAAAATAAAGAGTTCCCTTTCTGAGAACATGGAAAGATGTTTACAACATTCTAGATGTGGGAGGTAACGTAAGCATTCCCCTTACCTAATCATTACATGTATTCTAAAAAAATTGCGAATAGTTATGCGCAACGTTATTCTTATACCAGGGTTACACACATTCCTGAGTATATAAATTGTTAACGATTCCAAATTTTTGGAAGCTTGAATGCAATAGGCTGAAATAAACATATACGAGCACTTTAATGAGAAAACGAATACTTTCATGATTATAAGTTTAACAATCTCAAGTAACAAATTGATTTAGCCGCCAGCAATGTGCTCCTCTATTCAAATCTTTGCTTACTTGCAGTAAGGTACGAAGGAAGAGATCAGTATGCATGTGTCTCTGAACAATCGATCATAGATGCATCTACTCCTATCTCTGAGTCAGGCAAACGCAAATGTAACAAGGCCACCAAGAATAAGTCGAATCGACTTACTATTCAGGAGCACTTGTGAAAACATCTGACTAGGCTTTCAACATCAATCGATCTTGTTTACAGTGCACAAAAGAGGTACGATGAAGCCTGCCGTGAGATTGTAAGGTCATGTCGTTCATATATGCCCTTTTTTTTATCAATTCCCGAGCATAGCGTACTATATAAAAGCACTGATATTTAGCAGTTGCGTTGCGATCAGTAGTTCTGAACTGAATTGAATGACATGGTCTATTCTCCCCGTCTTTCGTTCGACTGCGGGCCACACCTTTGCTAGCTTAGCGATGTCTTTGACCATGAAACTGGGCACGTGAAGACTTTGACTGTGAACCATCACTCCATCACTCTAGCTTTATCTATATCTCATAGTTCCGTGACTTTTGATTGAGCAAGAGCGCAACAGAATTACTGTGGAGATTGAAACGCGCATATTGTAGAGGTCCGCACTTTGATTTGGTCGTGACATTCACCTTTGCGCACTGTCCAGCAGACTATAATCGTCCCTATCGAACGTTATGCTCTCCATCAAAGCACGCCAGTAATCTGAATTTGCTAAATCGTCGTTGCACAACTACTAATACCATTGGATTCAATGAGTGAACGATTGCATTCTACGTGAGATAAACGGGCAAAATTTTCAAGAGAAATTGAACGAAGACTCATTACTCTTTATTATACTCAGTGAAGTTCTGTAAACATGTTTGCGGCGAGTTGACTCGAAAAAACTCGATTAGCATTGATGTCTATCACAACTTTAGTGGTCGGTACATCGGTCGTCAAGTAATGGTCCTTCACTTTCATGGTAGAGATCGCGACTTCACAATCACAAATTTGAATCTTCTATATGCGCCGCGGTGGGTGTCACAGAAAATTTGTTCCGGTAGACTGTGTATCCAGTACGTATTTGCATCTCCACTTTCATATTGCATTGAATTCAATGGGAACATTTATAAGCCGTGAATTTGGCTCAGGACAGTATATCCTCATACCTGTTCGAAAGGCTACGAGTAGTCTTATAAAGTCTCTCTAAGATCTTGATACCTTACTATAGGATGGATGAAATTACCACAGTAACAATAGTTTACACATTCGCTCGCTAGGTTGACTTTGTGTTGGACTTGCTGGTCTTTTACGTTTGATATCCTCTCTACAGAAGTATAATGCAACTAGTTGCTGTTTGTCAGGAAATGCCGCCTTACTTCTCGATGATGGACGCAGCGAGGAATGTTACTCGTCTGCTTAGCATGTACCCTTACAAAATCACGAATACCCAAGAACAAACTGTGAACCTAACTTTATAGACTCATTGATTCCACACAAAAAGTCAATGACATTCGCGTCACAAAGCTGCAAAATTCTCACGAACACAGCCAAAGCGCCACAAAAATGATAAAAAAGCGACATGGTTCCCGTTTCTTGCAAAATGGCTCGATTCAGTCGTCTTTTTCATTTGTTATGTACTCAAACAGTGTTCTGTAGCGCGTGCGGGCCAACTTAGACGACGCATCACTCAAGCGTCAATCTTTTGTGAATAAGGGTTGCGAAGGATTTAAGATCGCGCAAGGAAATAAGACACAAAAGAAGATGCCAAAAGTAACGGTAACAGGGATCTCCCAGTTGCATCGTTTGGCCAAACACAGCTCAGAAGTGAAGTACCCACTGAAAAAAAACTCTGAAAACACAAACCTGCGATTTACTCGATGTGCCCAACATTGAGCGGCATTCTAAGACCCACCCGAAGAAGTTCGGCCTACCTGAGGGCACCAATTTTCGCACAACGATCGATTACGTCTTGCATTTAATAGGCTTCCCTCTTCTTCTTACAATTTGAACTTGAGTCTGGAGGAAGTAAAGCCAGTCGTAGGAACAACAAAAAATGAGTTATACTTTTGCGTCGTAAGCAATTACAATACTTTACAGGAAATAACACATTTTTATTGAGGGTGTGATATTGCCACAGACGTTTTGACTATTGCCATATAGTGCAGGACATCTATAACCATCAACTATTTTTGGGGTCGTTCGAACTGTATCACAGCCAGCAGAATTTAGTTTGATCAAAATCTGGCTCTGTCACAGGGAACTAGAGATAGAAAGCTATAAGATCAGAGAGCAGATTTATGTTTGGCCTATTTTTGGCGAAGATATGGGATTATTAAAACCGAGAGATTTAAAGGGATTTGCCTCAAGCAGCATGATTTTGGCCGGCCCAAAAATGAACCCCAAAAATAGGATAGCCAATCAGAGGACACCAAATCTCACATTATAGCCAATCCAATTACTCAACGTCAAGCTAATCAACAACGTATATATTCACTTAGCACCTGTATAAACAGTCGATCCCCGTTGCAATTTAATTACAGATACAGTTTTTTTTAAGATCAATTCATTCATTGATTGCCCCAATGACGTTGATGTCCATCATGATAGAGTTGGAAACTCGACGGTGGGATCGGTATTTCTTCACGACGTATTCAGCAGCCTTCCCCGTCAAATCCTTCCGATATACATCCATGTATCGAAAAAATTTCTGTGCATGGCGTCGAATGGTTTTGAGGGGGACGGATTCCAGAGCCTTAGGAACTGTGCTAACCAGGCCTTTCCAGCTATAGTCGCAGTTTTTGCGAGCATAAACCTTGGCAGCACCCCAGAAGTTCTCAATGAAGGTTAACTCACAGTGAAACTTTGCATAAAATATTATCATGTGTCCAGCAGCAACGATTAGTTCTTCCAACATGCATTTCTGCTCCATGAAGCCATGTTCGTGGTCAATCGTATTTCTTGCACAGCACATTGTTGAGCCAAGGTACGTGTCATTGCAACGGAGGCACATTCCATCTTTCCACAGTCCTCTCTCAGTTAGAACCACTTCAATCCCTTTGGCAACCCTGAAAGAGATAGAAGGGTTAAAACATGATTCAATGGATAGCATTTCAGCCCAATCGCTCTTTCACCTCCAAGTGTAACATCAGGATGAGTTTGAGGGAAACACATTGGATGAATTGAGCCATCATTCATTCTCCCATTGCGCATCTTCGGCTGTTTCCCACCTGATCCCAAACTCATTCTTTTCCCGACAAGGGCATCAGTAGCAAATGCAGCATGACTTGCAGATTTGTGAAATGCAAAGAGGGCTTTGGATGTGGGGTACTGTGCCTCAAAGATTGGAATTGCACGATCTCTCACCTGTTTGAAAAGATCTTCACAAGTCCACCACCCATCATAATTCTTGCCAGTATGCATAATAACACACGCTTCCTTTGGGTCGCTGGGATGCTCGAGCTGCTTCAGATCACTCAGTGATAGGCGACCCCAACATCAGACAAGAATTCGCTGACATGGATTGATCTTCCAACTCTTTTTTTCGAAGTAGTTGCTGACTATCCTACAGCCATAGATTCTTCTGACCATCGTGTGTTACGAAAATGATCGGCTCTCCCACTGGCCAGGTTTCAATCTCCATCTCCTTCCCTGAGAAAATTGGCGTCTGGACTTCAAGATCCGCCATGCGCTTCAAGAAGATAGTACGGTATTCAAGAACGTCGTGGCGTTCATGCCCATCCACGAACATTCTTTGCGAACTTCGGAATACTGTAGTCCCAGTCTCTGCATCCATCGGATTGCGGTTTTACCAGACATCACTTTGGTGCTCCCTAAATTGGGAAGAATTTGATGATTGACATGCTCGGTGAATTCAGCGGGGTCGATTTTGAATTTGTTCTGACGGAGATACAATCGAACCCTAGCAAGAACATCTTCATCCATCAAAAGGCTGCGTAACTTGACATGTTGGCCTTGCTTGCTGTTCGGAAGATCACCAGTGTCGAGATGCATGGCTCCCCAAGTGCGAGCAATGGACAAAATCATGATCCGTTACCGACTGCCTGGGAAACGACTCCCGAGGCTTGAATCTTCTGAACGAATGAAGTATCATTAAACTAATGAAATGTCAATACAAAAAATTAACAACCTCAACTTACAGGATAGCCCTTTGAAAGGAGACGGAAGTAAGATGCGATAGCAGCCAGTCGTGCACGTTGAGCTTTGTTGGTTGTCTGTTTGGCCTTCTAGTCAAGTTTCAACATTCCAGCGGCCAGTTGTCCCTCGGTCTTGGTCATCAATTTTGTTATCATCCTAATCCTCGTCATCAGTTTGTCTGCTTTCGTTCTCATTGTCTGAACCAGCTTGTGCATCCTGAGTGATGAACTGAAAGTATGTCTCGAGTCGGCGAGAACCAAATGCAGCATTGCGGTTTTCTGCACGTTTTCGTCGTTGAGAACGGCTCGAGTTCCCAATGTACCGACCTGGACGGTTCGTAATAAAGTGTAATTTCAGTGCGGCAGAGTCTGCTTCATTATCAGCGAAACCCTCAGCCTCTTCGACCTCAAACTCTGAATCTTCGTCCACTTCCACCTCCATATCAGCAGGCCAAAAAATTGGCTTATTGAAATCGGGAGGCTGGCCAAGTTTTCTATCATATTTGCTAGGGTCGCATATCGTTCTGACAGCCTCAATTCGAACTTTTTTCGATGCCCTAATCAGTTTCAGCTGCTGTGAACGTTTTGTGGGTGGTGCCATTGTGGTGGTAGCGACGGGGTGCAATGATAAATGTAAGGCGAACGCTGAAAAGAAAATAACCAAGAAATATATTATATATAATTGTTTCGGCATTGATCTACACTAATCCTGATTGGCTGAAAAACAAGTTTTTGTCAGGTTAAGAGTATAGGCTGCATAAAATTGAAATTTTTAATTTGGCTGCGAAAAATCAGGAGATGATGGTTATAGGTGTCTCGCACTATATACTGATTTATTATTATTATTCAGCTAAATACGAAACGCCTCGCTACAATACAAAAATGTTATATAGTTCACACATTTCCATATGGCTTCAATATCATTTCTTCAACATGTTCCACTTTCAACACTCCTCCATCGGACATCATTCTGTTTTTTGTCTCGCTGGCGTTATCGTTCAGCCCAACCAAGACCTTGAGCTCCTCCAGTCTAGGTGCTGGACCCGTTTTCGTCATGAGATCCGCAGGCATCCTGCAGCTTTCCAGGTAGGTGGGCATCAATAATCCATTCTTTGCGTGTGAGCTCACGAATTTGATTCTCACATCTACGTGCTTCTATTTGGCAGTAGGTCTATCTCCTCCAATCAGCTTAAGCGCTTCCTGATTATCCACATATACTATCATAGGTTCGTTGCACTTCACTCCAAATTCACCAAGCAACTCACGTAGTCCAAGCATTTGAACTACTACCACTGACGCAGCCGTAAGTTCTGCCTCCATTATCGATAATGAGACGCCACCTTGTCTTTTAGCCAGCCAAGTCACAGGCATTCCGTCCACAGTAATCCACCCTCCAGTAATTGATTTTCTCTCCGCTTTGTTAGCAGCAAGATCAGCGTCGCTGTAACCTATGATGGTTACAAGTTTCTGGGCAACATTGTCCTGTCGCATTTGTAGACGTAGTGTCTTAGTTCCTTGCAGATATCTTGCAATTCTTTTCGCCAAATTCCAGTCACCTGTTGTTGGTGAGTGTGTGCGCCTAGAGACCCGATGTACCGAATACGATATGTCAGGTCTGCTACAGCGTGACAGCCATAGTAAACCGCCCACTAAAGATTAAGAATTCTTGATCGTTACTTCCCTTCGTTGCAAATGTCCGGCAAATTTTCATCGGTCTCATCAACTTAATTGAACTTTTCCGCCTTTCCAAGATTTTCAACTGACAGATCTTGTAATTGATCAAAGAAGGTATTCACAAGTGATGAGTTCGTCGCTGTCACCAGTAGATCGTCAACATAGACACCAACCACAATAATATCTCTCCGCGTGTTCTCGGTACACACACATATCGGTTAGGCATTGTGAAAATCTCAAACTTTTCAACTTCTTCTGGAGTAATTCGCTCCCCAACCACCACGCTTGTTTTAACCCATACAAGGCCTTCTTTAGTTCTAATGCGAGCTCACTCACACGACTTGTCTCCACCTGAGCAATAACATCTTTTCCAATATCCATTCCCTTTGAAATATGCAAGTAGATGCTCAAGTCCGATCCTTTCTCGGCCCTAACGTATGCATTTGGAATGTCGCCGTGTTTAGCTGGCACACGCCACTTTTGAGGTAGTGCCAATATTAGCATGACGCTTGACATGTCCATGAACGCCGCAAAAGTAATCCACAGGCCACTAACCGGGTCTTAAATCGCTCTAAATTACCGTCGCGTCTCTTTTTGTTTTGTAAACCCACTTAGTATGCAGGCTTTTGCATCGTCCGGTAAACTTACTACATTCCAGACGCCGTTTTGTTCCAGTGCACTAAGCTCTTCCCGCATCGCCACCTTCCACTGTTCCTTTTGAGTACTACGCATTGCTTGACCAAATTTTTGTTGATCTACGTCCCGCATGAGGTTGACAATACCTGCTCCAATATCTCAACTTCATATCTTCGTACTCTGCACATTTTCTTTAGCTGAATTTGTGCGCGTTACCGGTTTCTCTCTTGTCCTGCTCCTTTATTTTTCTTGTCTCGCAGTAAATCCTGAGTTATTTGCTTGTCCTGCTTTTTGTTGCCAAGAGTCTCGATGTTTTTCAAGTGTTGCGTAGTGATCACTACGTGTTCATTCGGCAAATACACGCGGTATCCTTTCGTCGTATCTCCAATGCCAATGATTCCACCACGCTGGCCCCGTTGCGCAGAAGGATTCTTCCGTGGGTCACGAAAAACCGTGCACGGGGATCCAAAAGTAATAATCTCGCCGAATGTAGGTGTGGCATTCGTCAGAAATTGTAATGGTGAAACTCTGCCAGGGTTCACATTCGTGGGTGAGCGGTTTATAATGTATGCCGCATATTAAACTGCGTTTCCCCAAAATTAAAATGGCAATCCACACGCAAAAATCATGCACCAGGCCATATTTATAATGTTCGATGCATTCTTTCGAAGTTTCCGTTGCTTGCCTGATTCCTCGCCTCACTGCGTTGCCTGGCCAAACCGGTTTTCTTTCAGAGTAAATCAACGTTCGCATATTCTCCACCCGAATCGGTTCGTAAAACATGAATTTTACAATCGGATCGTTTCTCGAAACAAACCAAAAAAGTCTCAAATGTTTTCGCAGCGGCATCTTTTATCTTGGCTAAGAAAACCTGGACGTAATTACTTTTGTAATCCACAAAATTCACCATGTACCGTCCTCCAAGTCGATCTCTCGGTGTAAGTGGGCCCTATAAGTCAGAGCAAACAACTCCACCAATGCGTTCAATTGGAGAGTGCTCACCCGAATCAACCTTGGCATGTCGATTTCTGCTCTGCTTTCCTTGAGCACAGGTCAAACAGTTTTCACGACTGTGAACCGTAAGCTTGATTTCAGACGCAGAGTCCTTGGCTAATCGTTCGACAGCATCGTAATTAAGGTGTCCCAATTTTCTGTGAAACTCCATTAGTGATCCCTTTTGAACTGCACTCGAAAAACCATTTGGAAAATATTCGAAATTTCCATCAGCGGTCGCCAAAATGATGTCACGAACTTGGGAAACGTTTCGGTGAATTTTGGCCTTCGCATCGAGTACATTTTTCATCAGATCGACATCAAAACAACATTTTTGCCATCATTGCTTGTGAGGACACGTTTTCCGGAATATGTCGTTAACGAGTACTTTTTCTCGTCTAAAATTTCATACGAGATAAGATTGTGCGTTAAGCCTTTGGCGTAATAAAAGTTTGTGAGCTTCACTATCTTTTGTTCTCCCAACGCCATCACAGCCAGAATCACATATCCTCTTTTGCCGATTTGTAAAGGCTTTCTATCTGGCTAAACGCAAGTGCGGTCAGCATCGTCCAAGTCGTCTAGCCATGTTTATCTCCAACCAGGTGGCGACTACAACCACTGTCTAAAATCCAGATTTGCTCATCACAGCTCAGTACGTCCGGAATAGCCAGAGTGAGGTCCGCTTCATTCTTTTCTCGTTGATACGCTTTTGGACATTTAGCCTTCGAGTGACCCATTTCTCCGCAGATATGACATCGTCTCGTATCTTGAAACCGACGTTCTTGAATAGCGCTAACAACTTCCCTTCCGATTCGTTTATTTACTGCGCCTGACTCCCACGCTTGGGCAAAGTGTGTCAGCTCTTCCGCTTGTTTGAGGTAGTCTGTTCTGCGATCCTCCACCTTCGCCATTAAAACGATTCTCATCTCTTGAGAAGCATATTGAACAATATTGTTCAAAACGAGGTAGTCCGACCCGCCACCCGATACCTCACTCACTGCGTTGGAGTACATTAGGTGGTCTATCCATGACCTTCTCGCATCTTTAGGATGAGTAAATAAGTCCATTGCTTGAGCCGGCGTAGTGGTGCTTTTGAAAGCTTGTAACATCTTTTCCATGGCATGTTGGAGTGTCGGTACTTGGCTCCTCCAGGCTTCAATCTGCTTGTTGAAATATCTTTCGGCTATACCTTCAAGGTGATGGCCAAATAGATCAACCTTGACATCTTCAGGCCACGAAAACCCACACGTATATTGAGCCATAACGATTTGCCTCTTAAATCTTCTCCCCCTTTCTAAAAAGCCAGATCCTAGACTCGATACAATTCCTTTCCGTCGAATGCTTTGATCTTCAACTCTTTTTGTCGCGCATCAGGAGATCTGAACGCAGCTGCACCACCGTTGCCTTGGTTCCCCCGAATGTTCGGCACTCCACCAACTCCATCGACATTGAATCTTTGGCGATCGTAGTCGCGTACACCATGTTCATGATGATGCTCGTTAACAAACTGCGGATGTACATATCGAAGTCTCTTTTCTCCTCGTTCCTTTCGGGAATGTCTGTTAGTGAATCAAGGTGCATCCGCGGACCGCGACCCAGTGCCGATTCAAACAAATTCGGACTCCTGTCTGGGCTCATGGATTGTTCTTCTGATATTCTCCTTGCCCTCTAATCCATTACCACATCCCTTCGGAGCTCAGACTACGATTCTTCTAGACGATCCAAACGACCAACCAGCCTATGCATGAGCTGCACCAATTCGTTTTTGTCTTCTTTATCACCCCTATTCCTCTCCTGAAAAGTTTTCTTGTGTACGCCAACACCCACCGCCATGCTTTTCTCTTCTAGTACATCTACTACCCTGGCTCTCTCGTGGCCAGGAGTAGTCACTGTTGACGAGGCATTATTCTCGTCAACCTCATAGCCATGAACAAAGTCCGCCGTTGGGCTCATAACCTGTTAAAATCTGGTCCTGTTACGACAGACACGACACAGGGAAGCGAACGAGAACACGGTCTTTAGTTTCCAATAGAAAAGTCGTATATTGATTTATTATTATGTTTCAGCTAAATACGAAACGCCTCGCTACAATACAAAAATGTTATGTAATCCACGCATTTCCATGAGGCTTCGTTATCATTTCTTCAACATGTTCCACTTTCAACATACCTTGCGTCGTCTGGTTTTTCCAAAAGATGAAGAGATTGAAGGCAAGCAATGTAGTAAGGACCTACAAAAATATGGATTGGAGACTCTGTTTTCTCGTTCTCCGATCTTATATCGCTGATTGCAGTCAGCGTATATGCTCAAAAGATAAAATCAGTTTCATCGCTGAAAACTTTTGAGCACTTTAGATAAAATTTGGAAAGTAAGATATATTAAATGTAGGAGGTCCTTAGTTCACTTTACTAGCTAGTCTAAGCCTTCTCGTTCTAAACGCCCACAGCCACTAATCTATTGTCCAATAACTGAAAGTTGATTAGCCTGATGTGTTCCACACTGGTTCAGGGACATCAGCTTCAGTTGAAGGTGTCTATATTACTAGAATTAGACTAACTGACTTCTCTAGTTGCCTAGGCTATCTTAAATAACATATATACATATAAAAACGTTTCGAAAATACCTGTGAGAGTTGATACTATGTCCCTCGTTGCTAGTCCTGCAGTGCGGTAGCGTTCACCACTACAGTACGAGAGTGTGTCCATCGTGTAACGGATAGATGTTGAAAGTTGTAAAGTTGTTAAGTGGTAAGTTTGTAAAGTTGTAAAAATGGTCCAAAAGTACCGTGGTTTGCACATTGGTGTGCGCCACACTACGGTGAGTATAACCAGCCAACTAGGACTAGGATCTGAGTTGCACTTGCCGTTCCACTCGCCTGTGCCGGACCCGCAGCAATGATCTTCGACTTCTGAAAAAACCACCAATGATCCTTGCTTTGCGAGTTGATCCATACCTTTGCAAGCTAGGGGTCCGTACCCAGCTCAGTCGGTTAAGCACTTGAGCGCACGGACCCCCTGCCGGAGGTCGTTAGTTCGATCCCCGGCAGTGTGGGCAGCGGTTTGAGCCCACCCAAGCAATAAGCTTGGAAATATCTGCCTCCCTAGGTTTGAAGTCAGACTTAAGTGATATTCACACGGTCAGGGGCTCATGATAGGAGAAGGAAGGTAGTTGAAGAACCAGATAAACAGTGTAATGAAATCCTTGACAAAAGTACCTTTGCAAGCCGAATGCGTTCCTCTTGGTCGTAACACTGTCTTCGAAAGTACCGAACGTGCGCACTAAACGTGGTGTAGATCACGGAAAGTGCTGGAATTGTCGGAGTTGCTGATCGCTGATCGAACAAACGACGATTCCGATCTCTCCAGACGAAGTGCAGTGTCACCGCTTGCAATGCAAGCCACAAATCCGACATAATTGCTAACTATTCTTTCCAATCCGACCGTAGTGTTGGTACGATTGCACATGCAATATGCGTCCAACGTGGTCGAGAGGAGAAGAACTGATCCCAACTAGGGAGTAACTCCCTCCATAACTGTGCCGTGTGATCGCACTCTAGAAAGAGATGTTGATCGGATTCCACTGCCCCACACGAAGGCTGCGTGCACAATATAATGTCGGGCTGAATATTCTTCAAGAACCAGAAACGAGATCGAACTGGCAACATTCGAAAGGCGAGACGAAACTGTAAATCCTCGAAAATTGGTAATACACGTTTTCGAAGATGCCGTGATGTAGCCATAAAAGTTCCAACTCGTTCGGAATCCAGTGCGTCCGATCTCTCCCGTGATGACCAATGTGTCGACATCGGATGACTCTTGGTTGGTTCGGGAGGTTTCCAGACGATTCGTGAGAGTTGTGAGCGTGAAATAGATGGAAAATAATGTTTCCTTTCCGTGCTTGTTACTCCCACATAAAATGATCTGCCACTTGTGGTTGGTGTAATCCAAGTGATGAGACCAATCGTCGAGTGGATACGCTATAGTATCTGAGTGACTTCATTGTAAAGTCGACTCAGCAACTTTTCTTCAGCCATATCCGATGTGTTTAGCTCTTCGTCGTTGTAATAGTTGGCGACGAAAGCTTCCTTCGTTGGCCATGTGTCGCTTTCACGAAAAAAGTATTGCAGACTTCGAATCTCGAAAAGTTTAGCAAACGTTTTTCGAAATGTTCGATGTGGTTCATCCACCATGCCAAGATTGTACCAAACGTTCTGCGTACTCGGATGACGAGTAGCAGCTTCGTAATGTAACTTTTGGTCGCAGTGAAACCACATCGGCTGTTCCATGTAGTACTGACGGCGTTGTGAAACATTTAAATCTGATATTGAAATGCTCCAGTCCATCTGATGCCACATTTTAAATGCGTGTTTCCACCACGACGATATGCTCTCCCATTGAACCATTTTCCCATGTCGATTTGGTGCGATGGTGAATATATCCATCGGCTTGTGTGGTCCAAAGGAAGGTTGGATAAGTTGTAATAATTCCGTCGAAGCAGTTGTCCAATTCGCAGGAATAATTGTTGACGCATCGGATGCGAACTGCTGAAGGAATTGAATACGTTGTAGCTTTAGTCGTCCCACCAAAAAAGGAACTTGTAGTCCACCATCTTGTCGGCGAAGATATAAAAACTCTTTGCTGAGTAGGTGAACATGTTTTGAATCTTTTTTGTGTTTCCGACCAAGCACAAATCGATTTAACATCGATTGCCACTGTCGAATGGTCGCTGCTGGTATGTCTACGTGCATCGTGTAATGCCACAAACGTGATAAAATCATCGTCTGCGCAACCAGTAGTCGACCACGAACAGTTCTTGCTGTTCGAAACCATACACCAAACCCATCGTAAAAACGATTGTCGAGAGCTAAAATAACCATCGAGTGAGTTGGTTTCTGGCCGAACGGAATACCCAAATACTTGACCGAATCCTCCGGACCCATTATGGTCAAATTGGGAATACGTGGACATGGCTTGGTCCGATTCAACGAGAGCAAGGATGATTTACTCAAGTTGAGCTTCGCACCCGATCCATCGCAATAGACTTGGACGAGTTCGAGTTGCGTCAAAACACCATTTGGTGTCTCTGAAAGCAATGTCGAATCGTCCGCAAAAAATAATCCAGTTGCGACAGTCGTGCCATTAATCCAAATGCCATGTTCTTCATGTTGACGAAGTAGATTTCCCAAAGGTTCGATCGTCATCAGAAAAAGTAATGCTGAGAGAGGATCACCTTGTTTCACTCCACGTTGTGGTGCAATAGATGGTGTGATGTTTCCATTAATCATCAACTGCGCCTTTGTGTTATTGTACAAAAGCCGAACCCAGTCGATGAAACTTTTTCCAACACCCATTTTTTCCAAAACGCGAAACATGTACGTCCAATTGACTCGATCATATGCTTTCTCAAAGTCGAGAAAAGTCGCATAAGCTTCCTCCCCACGATGAGTGACCAAGTCTTGGATGTCGGTCAGATGTCGAATATGGTGATGCATTGACCTTCCTCGCACGAATGCTTTTTGATCTTGATGGATCAATTTTGGCAAAAAACGTTGCAATCGATACGCCAACACTTTTGAAAGTACTTTCACATCAACGCAAAGCAGTGCGATCGGTCGATAGTTGCCAGGATCACCTCGTGATCCTTTTTTGTATAAAAGTGTGATTGCTGAGTGACGTTGTGATCGAAGTAAAATTCCTCTTTCCAGCTGATATTCGAACACGATCTTCAGACACTCGCCAAACGTTTCCGGATCAAGCTGATAAAATGCAGCTGGTAGTCCATCCATACCTGGAGAAGAACTACCACGCATGTGCTTGATCGCTTCCGCCATCTCGGTCGTACTTAACCGAGTTGAGAGACGTTCTTGCTGTGCTGTGGCAAGTGAAACTTGAATCGAATCGATTAACTTTTTTTGCTTTCTTCGACTTGGAACATTTGAGTCGGTCTCTGAGCTATAAAGAGAGCCCATGACACCACCCCAATGATCTCTGAATTCGTCAATAATCTCCCTCGGGTTCGATGTCACGGTACCACATTTTTTTGTAACATTTTCGATCGGCACGCGACGACAAGAACTATCCGGAGGGCAAAAAAAATGCTTGGAAGAGTTCTCCATATGCTTCACGTGATGGTCGAAGCTTTCATCTTGGTTGTATTTCGCGTTGTTTTCGACTGAAATTTTAAATTTCTGGAGACTCGATTCGTAAAAATACCGTGACTCATTGGTGTCTTGGATGCGATAGCGAGATGCTGCGACTTCCAAAACACGCTGGCTAGACTCAACATCACGTCGGCTATCTTGTGCAACCTTTTTTTCAATGCGTTGAAGCTGTTTCTTGATTTTCGTCTTCCAACTTTCCCACATTTTACCGGGAGTCGAAGTTGTCCGTAACTGTTCGAGCACCACATTCGCTTCCAATTTGATTGCTTCGACAACTTTAGGATATTCAAATAGTCGTAATGATCATTTCCAATATCCTCGAACGGGTGATTGAATTGGATTTGCAAAAGTTACTTTTTGTGCCAGATGATCTCCCGCATGTCGTGGACGAAAATACTCAGAGGTTTTGTATACCATATTGAATAGCTCTTCCGACATGCAGATGTAATCAAGTCGATTCTTGCGCGGTAATGGTCCTGTAAATACTTTTTCATTCGGATGTTGGATTCGCCAAGCGTCTACCACACCCAACTGTAAAAGCCATTCCAAACACGCTAATCGACTTGGTTCGTGTCGAATTGTTCCACTCGAAGCATCGATAGCTGGATCGAGTGGTGTGTTGAAATCACCAAATACGATATGTGTTGCGGTCGATTCGAAAGTGTTGGAGAGTAATAACTCATAAAAACCCACTCGTTCCTTAGCCTTGACCGGTGCATCGTGAATGATAAGACGCAGCACCAAATAGCGATTTCGAATGCTTCGTTCGGTGAGTTCTTCAGCTGTTGGGTAACCGGGAAAGTCCGAACGAAGAATTGTCATGAATCTGCCACTGCGGTTGTGAGTCGGATGTAGAAATGCACTGTTGTGATCATTGACAAACATTTTGTGCTGCATTTTTGAGGATAATAAAAATTGAAATGATTCCAGTTGGTTGTGATCGTGAAACTTGGTTTCTTGAACACAACAAATGGAGTGTTGTGATAAGATGTGGTCGATAAAATGATGACCATTTTTATGAATTCCATTAACATTCACCGTGAGTGCTGAGATATTGTTCCACGTTGAAATAATCGAGGAGCCCTTAGCATTCACGCTGAAGTGGACCGGCAATCAACCTCATTTCACCATCTTCTTTTGAGAGGTGAAGTGTTGCTTTCTCTTCAGGGAAAAAGCTGAGATTGACTGAGAGCTCGCTGATATCACCACAGAGAAGTCCTCGCCATTTACCACCAAACCATTGCGACCAACATTTTATGCCGACGTCGGAACGTAACAACAATATTAGCACATTGATCGGAAGTAAACGACAATGGTGACCCGGAATCCAGATCACTGGTCTATCGGTGAGAAAGTGGATCCAGTGATCGTTTGTGTAAAATGTCGGGGCAGTAGACATAAATAACAGTTCCAATAATGCGAGAGCTTTGGTCGCCCGAGTGAAACCGTGAACAGTGTCCGGCACAGACTTCCACCAAGGCATCACTTTCTCGAACAATACAGCTCTCTTTGAGGGAACTTTTCCACCAACGTGGCGATTCCATCGCGTCGTAAATGTGACATCTTCGCCGAGATTGTGTGCTGCAAAAACGCGATTGATTAGAAGTAGATGTGCTACTTCGTCCAACGCAGGATCATTCGACTCCATGCATGAAATAAGCACCCCATGCATGGTGATGGGATGATATAATGCTGCCCCGATGATTTGGTCGGGGTTGGTACAGAATTGTACCAGCCGACGCACATGTGGGATGCACGCATCAGCTTGGACCAGCTTGTCCGGTCGAAGCTGGTGGAGTGCATTTTTGGAATCTATTTCCATGAGCTCTCCGATTTCACCAATTCGAGTTGGTCGCTCCGTTTTTTCCACCGTTGTATGACGCTTTTTATAAAAGTGCGCCGCCTCTTTCGAAGTGGCTATCTCTTGTGGCATCCGTGCTTTCACGGGAATAATTTGAATGCGATTGCCATGCTCCGGATTGGCAACCGCTTGGACTTCTTCGACTTCCACCTCCATAGTTGCGAGCACAGCAAAGTAATTACTTGTCGCCAACGTTGGGAGCGCACGAGGTGGTGCCTTGGAAACCATTTGGTCGAACGGCTGAGTCCGATTACGCTTTCCTCGTGTCCATGCCAACTGCATGTATGTGTCACCATCCCTCTCTACCCGTGGATGGGAAGATGATTGACTTTTCAAATGTAGGATGGGGGGAGTGGGCTGTGATAAGTCCGGTGACGGTGGTGGTGAGATAGAGGGAGGACTGTTGAGCTCCAACGAAATTTGGTCGGATTGTTTTCGCTCCGGTCGCCTCGTCTCCAATTCCTGAATTTGAACTGACGTCTCCACCTTTTTTGGGACCACCACGACTGCCTTTGGCGCGGTTGTTTGTTTTTGTTGTTCTTGTTGCGGTTTTGCTTGGTATTGATTCTGAGTTTGAGTTTTACTTTTGTGTTGTTGGTTGTTGTTGTTGGTCTGTTTTTTGTTTGTTTTTTGTTGCTGCCGCGCTCCCGTGGATATTGCAGCACCCAAATCCAAGCAGTAAGGACCACGTTGACCAAATCGTGGTCGTTCCGTTGGAGTAGGAGCATTCTTACCCCGTACTGGGTAGAGCTGTTTGTCGTCAGTGATTTGTTCAATCACTTTACCAACTCCAACCAGTTGTTGGGGACACGTTGAGCAGCCAAAGTAGACTCGCCAAGTCGACATTACCACCTCTTTGGTTGGAACCGTCTCGCGAAAGGTGTCATACACCACTTGACATCCTAGTTGGTGAAGAGCACGGAGAATGTTGTTCCGTTCTTCCTCCACGCCTACGCCGAAAACATCGAGGTAGTACTTTGTTTCAAGAGTATCAAAGTCCCGAAAAAAGTACTTTTCCCCAAGGATAGTCACCGGCTGACACTCCAACTGTTGGCAGGCATCCTGTGGTGACCATCACCCTGATGCTTCCCCCAGGCATTTTGGATACCTGAGCGATTGACCGACTCTCCAGTAGGCTTTCAAAAACCGGATTACCGTGGTCTCGCATCAAGGATGTTAGGATTTTTCCATTTGGAGTACGGGTCAAGGACTGGCCCGACTCTAAGACCATCGGGAAGGTAGGTTACTTTCCGGATTTGGAAAGGTATTGCTGCTTCCAATTTCGCAGACAAAACCGACCAATCCGGGTGCTCCCCATCAGCATATAGGTGCAGGATAGCCTCGATATCCGAGGCTTTCGGCTTTGCGAGCTCCACGCGAAATTTCGCTCGAGCTCTAGCCTGGTCCTTACGCAAGGACTCCTATGACTTGATAAGGTCAGCAAGCGTGGGACTTTTAGTGTCGTCCACACTTGCAGTTGCCTTTTGGTCATCCTGTGACGAGGCAACGACAGTACCGCATGTACCATCGGTACCACATCCTGCACCGGTAGTACCGGTATTAACCTGTACCGTCACACTGGGGGTGGGGGGTACTTTCCACGTCATCACACAGGGGTGATGACTCATGAGGGTTGCCACGTCACTACAAGCGGACGCTAGCACCCTGAATTGTGTCGATATGTCGACTTGAATCATTGTTTTCGAGAGGAAGTAGTTGAAAAAAGTTGTTTTTTCGAGTTGTTATTACTAAATTGGCTGGTTACTTAGTAGCCGGCAAATTGAGAAGTGAAGCTTCAATAAAAACAACCTATACCAGGTTGCATTTATCCCCGATTAATTTTTTATGGAATACCTCTAGCCAGCAATCACAGCGGCAACCAGAAAAAAAGTTGATTCAATGTGTCAATGAACGATAGCGAGGCAAGCTCGAAATGGCAAATATTGAATATTGGAAGCCTTCCAACCCAGTCTGGTCGACTGGTCACTATTGTGATGGCTAGATATACTGAATCAGAATTCTGTTGTGTATGGGTCTTCTAAATGCAGTAATAATTGCCTCGTTCATAAAAAGTTACGTCCGGATGTGCAAATTTCTAGAACAGCAACGGCGGACTGCTCTAACATGGCAACTTCCAACTGACAATCCCTTCGAGAGAGAATGTGCAATCGAGATAGACGATGTGAGTGTTCATCTTAGAATAAGAGTAATCGCAATCTTTCTGTCAACTATTGTCTTGTGAATCTTCTTTCATGCTGTCGATATCTTCATTAGCATCACAAGTTGACATTTGATAAAATTACAGAGATCGCATCCTTGCTGGTGTAAATTCCCGTAGACCTGAGGCGACATTCCATTCTATCCTTTTTTTCTGATTCGATGGCATCAGCTTCGTTGTAGAGAACCAACTGTGCTCCATTGAATGATGTTTGACTCGATCAGAAGTTGTTTCCTGTTTTGGATTTGGATGGCCTACATGTAAAGTGGCCGATAGCTAGAGAACGATGGGTACAAACTTGCAATAATGTCTCGTAGCTCACAAGAATGCTCGATATGCAGCCTACAGTGCAGAACACCAATGCTTTGTGTTTGTTTGCGAAAAAGACGAGTCCTTCAGGTATGCATCCGGTGGCTTCTAAATGACACTGAGCTCTGTTGACACATTCGCCTCTTACTCGTTTGCCCTTGTTAAGCGTTGATTAGAGAATATTAGAGAATAATTCGGACGCCACGGAGTAAATGGACTGGGCGCATGATTCATAAACCAAGATTGAACTCGATTGCGTCCAGTCCTGCGCAATGCGCCGTGCAGTGGCATCGTTGTGGAAGTCACTGCAAATGCCATTTGCGGATCGATTATGACCGCTTATTCTTATAGTCGTTCCGAAGCTTTTTGGGAGAATATGAAAGTCTTAACACTTTTAAGACATAGTTTGATGACAGCAACAGGTATCTTTTTTCTGTTGAGTTTTTATATTTGAAATTATATCGACGATTGGATACACTAATTGTCAACAGTATTTCCTACAATTCTTCTCGAGAACTTATCTCTCATGATGCCATTCCCTCTCATTCAAGTGACTTAGCTTTATTGAATCATATACAATGTGGTGGGTGCATGGGCAAAATAGAAGTAACGTATGATGCCGCGCGGAGGCTGTGTCCCTCTACTGAAGCACTTATTCGTGATCAATATATACATATGAGCAAAGGCGATTTATTTTTGTGCCTTCTTCCAGTGCCGATCCAGTGGCAGATTGAGTTCCTCTTCCAGTTACACAGCATGCGCGATACCCGTCATGAATGACTTTGATCATTATATCCCGTGGTATCAGCGATGCTGTGAATCGATTAGGTCTAACTCGAGAACCCGAGAACGAAATTGAGAATGATTAGAGAATTCGCAGAAAACTGTGTGGTATAATTATCTTGGCCCTTTCAACTTATCCTTACTTGAACTGAACGACTAAAAGTATCAGTAAAAAAGCGAGTGAGCTGCGCACAACGTGGAGCATCTTCTTCTATGGAGGAGGTAACCCTCCATTTCTCTGATAATAAGTTGAATTCTTGGCAAATTTCTATAAAGAGCTTAATGATCATTATACAGTCGTTTTGATCAGCTGGTGAGATGAATTTGATAAGCACTAAAGTACAAGAAAACGCTTACTAAAGTCTTAACACTCATGCTACCAAGCGAAGCTTGTAGGCGACACATCCGTCGAGGCTACCTTCTCTGCGAACCTTTTTGCTGGCGATAGGAATTTGAAGTGAAAGTCCTAATGCAATTTCTGGCTTTGATCATAAGCTTTTATCAAAATGGATGTGGGTAATCGATACGAAAGCGCAAAAAATAACATTGATTAGTTGCTCGGTAGCCCATCATGCTGTTATTGAAAAAGAATCTCAGGGATGTTTGACCAGATATCCAATCGATGCAGATAGCGAGCTTTATAGATTGATCGATGGATAGAATAGGATGGAATAGTGAATTGTGAGGCAGCAGAGTCTGCACGAGTCATATATTCACACTTGAGCATAGTATTTTGGCAAGCATGTCTGTTGCAATCACATACGAATACAGCTGCTTTGATCTGTCTTATCTCGATACTTCAAACAAGAAAATCTATCACGATGGTGATTGCGATTCAGTGTAAAGAATAACGCGACAAGAGGAAAGTACATTATCGTATCGAATCTTATCCGCTGCGAAGGCCCCAGGGAGGTTAGCTCTCGTCGATAATCATGCATGTGAAGAAGCCATTTCAAACATAAGAAATGTGTGATGCACGCGAGACTTCCTTAGAAGAGACTGGTAACAGCATCAGTCAAGGTGCATGATATGAAGTTAACTTATCGAAAGGATGGGAATAGAATAGAAGACTCGAACCACTTCATAGTTAGTGAGTTCTTTGTACATTGTAAAAGCCTGTAGGGTCAATGGTCCTGTCAGTCGATGGCAACAGAATCAAATTTCAAAAATAAGGCTTGTGCGAATTTCAGCATGATTGATTACTTGGTACAAGCTTACGAATTGATGAAATCAGCTGGTTTTAGTGTACGCTTCAGGTAAAAGAACCCATACAATTTTCACACATCAACTGATCCAAAGATACGACCTCTCAGGATCGCGGCCGAACAGTTGGAGTGATACTCACTCGCCGATACAAAACATTTAAAGAGCACTATCGTACATTCAACGCGATACGAACTTGACTGAAGCACGGAATATGTTACATGAAGTCGGACGGAATAGCCAGCAGGATATTTGCATATCCAATTCCGTAAAATGTGCGGAGAGGATAAAGTTCCAGCGTGGAAATAAGTCTCAATATCAGCCAAATGACACAATGTACCAGTATCAAGGAAATAATTCTTTGCACCATTTGAGTGATGCGACGATACTACATAGGAGACAACAGAAGGCTCGTACAAAGAGCGCCTCCAGTGCAATGGCAGAAAGAGCCAACGACTTGAAAACACATGAAATTGATTTGAAAGTTGATTCCAGATCTAAACCGAATGAAGCATTCTTGAACAGAATTTACGATCTTTTGAAGGAACAGGACCAAGAGGAAGGCTTCTTTCACAAAATTTGCAATGGAGAAAGTCATGAATCGTGTCAGGCCGAAATTTGCAAGCTAGAAGAAAAACTCACAGAACAAAATTCCCGCCTGACGATATTTTCTGAAATAGAAGCACAACGCCGTGTGGAAATCGATCAGCTAAAGAGAGGCATAATGGCACTACAACAAGATCTAGTTCGACTGATGAGTATTGTTGATGTGCATATACAAGTTCCAATGAATCAGCTTGCACACTACAATAGCACGGGAGAGCAGAGAAACATGGCGTATGAAGCTCAAGCTGCAAAATTTGCTTTCCATCAGAACCAGTTGCAGTATTTACAAATGCAACACTACCCGGGACAGGAGTCTGACTCGATATATCATCAGATGAATACTTTACAGAGGGATGAATATCCAGGAAGTACGTTTTTGAGTGCCAGTGATCCATCAAGAGGTGAAAACGACCCACAACACATGCAGAATGATCTTGGTGTATCAAGTAGTACGAAGCTGTTCAATTCCGAACATACCGTACTACCCACCACATCATTATCGCCCCCATCAAAGCGCCTCAAGACATCTGGGAAACTGAACGGAAAACGGGCTTGGACGCCTGAAGAAGATCAAGCTTTGGCAAGAGCTGTTGAGACTGCCGGGGCAACTGATTGGTCTGCAATATCGCATCTTTTACATGGAAGATGTGGCAAACAATGTCGAGAACGATGGGTAAATCATCTTTGCCCAAGTGTGAACAAGGAAGCCTGGACAGAGCAAGAGGATGCAATTATCTTCCAAACGCGGGACAAAATTGGAAATCATTGGGCTGACATAGCCCGTCTTCTTCCTGGCAGAACAGATAATGCAGTAAAGAACCGCTATTACTCCACTATGCGCCGACGAATGCGGCAGGAACGAAATGCAAAAAGACTCAATCGAGCTGAAATTGAGACCAGCGATTGCGTCTCCCATGAGCATCTATGCAGAGATTGTCACTCATCACCTTCTTCTCCGGCTTCTTTCGATGAGATACCAAGCGATTCAGTAAACTCGGCAAACGCGTCACAATTGTAATCGGTCATATAAGTAACTGGAGCGAACATTCAACCGGCTCCTACTTTTTGTGGGCACACTATTTCGCAATACCAGAGCCGAAATAATGGCCCAACCACATGCGTATCTCGGTCAACTGGAATGTGTCCAAGATACTCTAACGAGCAGCTTTCGAGATGCAGAGATTTTGATCATGCCGCTTATCCATCTACAGGATATCGTGCGTTCTAAATTAGTACTGCATGTGCTTATACTGATGCTTCTCTACAGATTTTATTCCCAGGAGATCAACTACCGATGAGAATGCTCACGGACAGCAATTTTCAATCGGTTCGTGACCATATGTCGCGACGAGGTGTTTTGCTTGCAGTCTGTATGGCAGATCAGGTAATTTTTTTGACTATATAAAGTGTCGTCAGCGTATTTTCACGAGCAGTGAAGGAGGAAGAATCGTATGGAACGACTGTGCGCATTGATAAGTTTTTGGTACAAGAGCAATGCATCTCGGTGACCGGACTTGCTGTGCAACGATTTCGTCTCGTGGAAGCAAGAATTGGACGCGCTGGAGCTGTACTGGGAAAGGTTGAGATTTTAGCGGATGAAGGCTCAATGTTGATGCCGATCGATCGTGGATATCGCTTATCCGTAACTTACTGGGACGCCTGGATCTACGATCTCTATGACGCATCAAAGCTTGCTCGACGCATTGAAACGCAATTGAACTCTTTCCAGCATTGGAATTGGTTCAGCAAAATTGCCAGAGAAACGAGTCCGCTAGTGCAGCTTCAAGACTCGCGATCAGTATCCCGGGAAGAAGAATGGACGATCTTGATGAAATTTGCATACTGGATTGCTTCAAACCTACCAGCGGATTTACAACAGAGGCTCCAGCTACTAAAGATGAGAAACCTCGTGCATCGTCTACGTTTCGAGCTTCATTTGCTTGTCAACTATCGAGCAATCATTTACTGCGCCAGCTGTGGTAGTATCGTAGCTAATTCGGAAGACATTTTCAGCTTTGCAGGCTCTGAGACTGTCACTGGTACATTTGTTAACCCAAATGGATTCGTCCATCAAGTGATGACGCTGCAACGAATCTGCCAGGAATCGACAAGCATAGACAATCTACGATGCACACGTGACAGCTGGTTCCCAGGCTATGCATGGAGCATCATTCACTGTCGCTCATGCTTCAATCATCTCGGATGGCAGTTCGATATCATCGATTCTACAGTCGATGAGCTCGCACAGTTTTTTGCATATCGAAGAGGAGCTCTGACGTCGAAATTGTCAACTTGATTTTGGTAAGGACAGACACTGAATGCTACAGAAACAGAATTGATGTTGTATTTCATGGATTTAACCATCGCAATTGATGAAATTGACTGAGGCAATTCAAGTCAATTGTCGGCAACAATCCACGAGTCCAATGCGCGTGAATAATCTTGCACTTGATCCGCGGGGAACCACATTGCAATCTCATGTTTGGCAGACTCGGGACCATCTGATCCATGAATCAAGTTACGTCCAGTGGAAATACAGTTATCTCCACGTAATGTTCCCGGTGCGGCTTGGTTTGGATTAGTGGCTCCAAGAATTTTACGACCAGTTGCAATCACATCCGTGCCCTCCCAAACCATGATCACGATAGGACCAGAAGTAAAGTAATTGACGAGACCTGGGAAAAATGGACGTGATGACAAGTCAGCATAGTGCTCACGCGCGCGTTGTTCGGACGCAGTCATGAATCGCATGGCGACCAATTTGTAGCCTTTTTTTTCGAAACGAGCAATAACTTCATGGATCAGACCACGCTGTACACCATCCGGTTTGATTGCGATAAATGTGCGTTCATGTTTGGTTCCTGGAATTCCCGTGTGTGGAACTTGTTCGGAGCTCTTGGAATGTGCTTCATTTGAAACATTCCATGCGATCGAGCCCGCCGTGATGGACGTCAATGCAAGACAAGTTGCGAAGCCGGTTACTTTAGTAAAAGAAACGCTTTGCGCTGCGGTGCAGTTTGTGCGCAATTGACGCGCGACGTTGTGTTTGAGGACACGTTGGCTGGAACGAAGGGATCGAGAGAGCATTTTGATTTGTGGCTTTAAGCGTATAAGTGATATGAAACCTAATACCTGTCACATATACTACCCTCCATTTTCTTATAAATCAACTACCAAGATTTCCGTGCAATTGCGCGCGCGGTCACATTGTTTGCCGATCCGTTGTCGAGAGCGCGTTACACGCCGTAAGCACGCGCAATACTTCATCTGGGTCCTCGACATAATACTGCGCGCGACTCACTTTATGTCCAACTGTCACAGTGTAGCTGTTACTTCCTTGAACCACATTGAACATATCTTCATCCGTGCGCTCGTCGCCGACCGATAGGATGAAATCAAAGGACGACGGGGAAAAGTATGGCGACTCACATTCGTATTCCAAAATCCGACTCACCGCGCGTCCTTTATTGACACGCCAGGGCCGAATTGTCACATATTTTTTGATACGGCACATAACCACTGCAACAGGTCGATCTCGAAGCATTTGGTCAAAGTGTAATTGCATGTTTTTCGCCTGCTTCAGCCCAAAAGCAGAATCCGCGTCGCGAAAGTGCCAGGTGCAGGAACAGTCTTTGATATCGAGCAGTGATCCCGGTGTGCGTTCGGTAAAATGCTCCAAAATCATTTCCACATCGTGCCGCCACTCCAATTCCACATCGCTAAACATACACTGCCATGGCTGCGCTTCAGGTACCGAAAACTCTTCCTTGTGATTGAATGGAGCGAATGAACGAGTACTACTTCGATCCTCTTCATCCGAGGAATCCTGCGCGACTGTTCCACCGGCTGTTGTTGCTACCGATGCTACTGACATTGTGGAGGACGGCCGCGCGGGATCCGATGAAGGGGCTAAATGTCGGGCTTCAGAAATGTTAAACGAAGTCGGGGTTGCTCCATCTAATGGAGAGTCGGGTGAGTTATCCGCTTCATCAATTGGATCAGGAATATTGTTGATGACAGGGCGTTGCATCCTGTCACTTGCTGGTACGGGTGAGAATCTTGCAGCTGGACGAAACCAAAATCCGTGTTCGGCCGCCAGTCCGACGCGTGCAAGATGCCCATACCACTTTTCAAGCCAGTATTTCGTTCGACCACTGATGATGTATACTGAATTACGTGGGTCCGCCGACAATTCCTCCAGACATGCCAATACAGCAGCACTTGGCTCTGCGAGCTCAGACATACTCTTGTAATCGTTCAAGGTACCATCATGATCCAACAGAAACAAACGTCGCTGGCTACGTTCATAATAGCCAAGTAGCTGTGCAGTATCCAGCTTCTCCAAACGATTGTAATCTTTCGCCATCGCTGCTGCTTGATTCAGCGCCGACATGATGCGTTGAGACCACAATGTCGAAGTATAAGTGTTCACGTATCGCGATAATTGTTCGTGTCGAATCCGTTTGGTAGTCGGGTTCATTTTCAATGCGGTATCAATGCTGGCTGCCACTTGTTCGATATGCATTGGGTTGACCAGAAGAGCTCCTTGGAAGGAAGAAGCACATCTACGCGACACAAAATAAGCTGGAAATCACTAAAGTATACCCCAAAATGGCTATCTTACCCGGCGAACTCGCTGTATACAAGCACTCCATGTCCAGTGTCTTTCTGTGAAGCGACAAATTCCATCGCCTGCAGATTGATACCTTCCTTGATGCTGCTAACGATCGCGACATCGGCCACGTTATATAAGGCGATTAGTTGTTCCAGTGGAATAGCCCGCTTGAAATATCGTATCGGGCAGTATTCAGCAGTTCCAAATTTCCCATTCACCTTCCCAACCAATTCATCGACTTGCCGACTCAAAATCTTGTATTGACATGAAGCGGTTCGACCGTAATCTCGAACAATTGCAAACAGCTGTACTTCACCGCGATATTCCGGATAATGTTGTAACAAGTAATCCATTGCTTCAAGCATTTCCAGAATTCCTTTGCAAAAGTCGAGTGTATGTACACCAACCAGAATTTTCATGTTCTTTTGCTTCTGCTTCTCCAACCGAGCGACTTGGTCTTTGATACTCGGCGTGATTGCATACTTTGGCGGATCAATGCCCATCGGACAGATTCCAAGCGACACCAATCGACCGTTATATTCCACTCGGCTCGGAGAAGATTCCAATCCAAGCATACGGGTGCAGGCGTTTAGGAAGTGACGAACATAGTCAAAGTGATTGAATACGACAAGATCCGCTCCAAGTACTCCTTGTAGCAGCGATTCTCTTGCTGAAAGCATTTGAAAGAACTCCGATGACGGGAATGGGCAGTGGAGGTAGAATGCGCATGTAATTTCGGGAAAACGACGTCGTAAAAGTGCAGGAAGATGCATCAATTGGTAATCAGCGACAAGAACCAAATCACCATCCTTGTATACTTCCGACACTACCTATACACCACAAATTGATTAAAGAGTCGGGAAAAAAGAAGATTGCACTACCTCAAGGAATTTCTGATTGGCAAGACAGTAAGCTTCATATTTCTCATGGAAGTTCTCCAGCAGCCGGTTATCGGAGCGCTGGGAAAGCGAATGAAAAAGCGGCCATAAAGTCTCATTACAAAACTACATGTGAACGTATGATGTTATATCCTTTTTGAGAACATTGATTCTAGCATATTATAACAGCATACCTGATTATAAAATAGATCCAATATATCATTGGATAAAAATACTGGATGACAATTAAACTCGGATTCCAATTTCCGTCGAACACCATCTTGACTCGACTCATCGACTACAGCACCCGGCCATGTGATCCATTCGACGGTATTGCGTTTTGCGAGGTAATCGATCGCACTTCTGAAACCCGTTTCTGATAAAATGTATTGCCACGCATCATCATCTTGCGTTTTCACCATCCGTAAGCACCGTCGCACCGAGCAAACAATAATCTTGTTTGTCTCGTGTGCCATAGGAACGGGGCCAGTATTCCGGGCACTTGCATTGTACCGCTGTGAACTCTGACGCACTTCGGCCAATCTGCGATGTAGATCTTGCAATTGATCCAATAAGTTGCTTTCACCTGATGTCCCTGAATTGCTTCCTTTACTCGCGCTACTTGCAACATTTTTATCAGCACCTTCCATTGTATGCATGTCAAATAGCGCAGAAAAGATTGGGCGAGATCTTTTTATGTAAAAGTAGAAAAATACCTTCTCCAAGCGCTAAATAAGGTGAGCACACAATCTGCCACTTTTGTATTTCTAGAAGGCTTCGATATTTCCTATAGTATAGTACATAGTGTGATGCCACATCATATCCTATAGTATAATCTGCTTGTCATGGCAATGAAGCGTGCGCGTCCATCGAAAAATGCTAGCAAAGGCTCCGCACGAATGGCTGCAACTTCAATGAGTCAGAAAGAACAAAGTGTTGCAAAACGTCAAGAGGATAGGAAAAGGCTGCGTATACGTCAACTTGAGCGATCGTATGAGAAGCTTGAATACAGTTTGAAGCACACACCTCGGAACAAACGACTACCCGAGAAAAAGAAGCCACATGGACCGAAATTGCCTCATGAATGGAAATTGAAGGGTGCTGCGCGTAGTGCAGCTTTATTAGCACGAATTGAAGCTGGTGAACTCAATGAGTATGGGGAAGAACTGCCAAAACCCGAAGAAGTGTACGACTTATTTACAATGATGCACGAAAAAGGCTGCTTTGCGACGAATGATGATACAAAGCAACTTCTTGTGTAAGGAATTATAAAAGCTCTTCGATGCATTCGAAATCTAACTCAAGATGATTTTCAGGGTGCTTCGAGATCTCGCTGGAGCTTGTTGGGATGCCCAGCTGACGAATCGTGCAATCCAATACTATCAGCAATATCTAGACTTGGATCCACAGGACACATGTATGATCTCTGAAGACTATGTTTGTGCTCTGATAGATGAAGGTCGTGGTGTGGAAGCGCGTCAAGTCATCAAAACAAGAACAGAGCGAGTTGAAAATTCCGCAATTTTGGCCTACTGCCAAGTTTTACTCGAATATATATCATGGGAAGTGTTAGAAGAGGCCAATTCATGCGAAGAACATGTTCGTGAGGCTTTACAAAACGCGTTCAAATTGAATCCGTTCATCGCAGTATTTCTTGCGGCCCACGAAACATTTTTAGACGTTGTGGAATATGTCGAAGAAATTAGAAGACCGACTAAAGCTGGTTCGATCGATGAATGCTTTGTATACGCGTCTAAAAATATTGGTGTGTGGATCGACACAGTTGGAGCCTGTGCCTGGATTGAGAAAGAATTACTTGAGCTTCCCACGCCAATCGCCACCGAAAAGGATACGAGCGACGAAATGTATTTGGGCATGTACCAATCTGCAGTTGAAATGCACAAAGAGCGAGATGATTCTCTGACCGATGAATCAGTGAAAGCTTGAATTGGACGAAAAGCATTCGGTGCGGTGCGCTCCATCATATGTCCTGCTTTACGCATAGATATCGCCTTGGAGCTATCTTCCAATCAAAGTAGCGCATTCTTGTATTAATAACCAATAATGTAAAAGCGTATTGAAAAAGAACTCGTCTGATTGGCTGGAAAAAAGTGAATGGAAGTAGTTCATGCCAAACAATCAAGTTATGGCTGCTTACTATCGCTCTAGTAGTTCGCCTGTTTGGCGGAGTGTTTTACGCCCTATGCAACATAACAACTACTCAACGCATGTACCAAGATGCTACCTCTATATCAACGCTGTTCGACCCGTGCAACACACACTATCAAGCAATCGAATGGATCGATCTCGAAATACCACGACATTAAGGAATTGTTTCGACAATAAACGCGAAAGTACTCACACACCAATGATGCAGCAGTATTTTTTACGAAAAAAGGAATATCCAGGTTTGGTTTTAGTCTAAAATGCAGCTCACATGTGCTTAATTGTTCCATTTCTTTTGGGATAGGATGCATGCTCCTCTTCCAAGTGGGTGATTTCTACGAATTTTTCGGTGAAGATGCACGCAAAGCCTCACAAGTATGTCACTAATACGTCAATAACTGAAAAAGCACTGAAAATGAGCAAATTACCGTGTAAAGCTTCTGCATTTAGTCCTAACTAAGCGACAAAGTAGACAAGAACAGTGTCTCGAGATGTGCGGATTCCCTGTCAATTCATTGGATTCGTATTTGGAGAAGTTGGTCATGCATCATGGACTCAAAATCGCTATTTGTAATCAGATCAAACCGAAGACTGCAGTGATTCAAAATGAGAATAATCGGAGAGGAAAACAATCTTTCAGCAAAATGGAGCCTTCGCTTATGGATCGGCGAATAGTGAGAGTTGTGACGCCGGGCTCACTAGTAGAGGAATCGATGCTCAAGCCAGAAGAAAACAATTATATCGCTGCACTGTATACACCTCTACAGCAAGAAAACCAGAATCAAACGTATGGCTTTGCTTGGGCTGATTTGTCCACGGGAGAATTTCGTTCGACAGTCACAACCGCTGACCAAGTGGCCAATTTGCTGACTCGATGTTCGCCTCGGGAGATTCTGATACCAATGCTCGACGACACATCTGATCCAAAACTTGACGCGATATTGCAAGACGCACTTGCCCCGTCTTGCATGATAACCTATCGCAGTATCTCGAGCTTTCATTCAGTAAAGTCGGAAGACAGACAGCTCCTTACGTCTATTGCAGCCCAGAAAGAGGTTGAGGCTTTCTCCGCTAATGCAATTGTCGACTATATTCAATTCGCATACAAACAAAACTCTGGAATTTCTGCTGGGCTTCAACTACTTCGTCACGTAGACAGTATGGATCACATGATCATTGATCACAGCGCGTGGAAATCTCTCGAGCTCAGCATATCTTTGTCGGGAGATAAATCCTCGAGTCTCTTCCATACGATCAATAAAACTGTTACGGCTGCAGGCTCTCGCTTATTAGCCTCCCATTTGGCGTCACCTCTTTTGAATATCGAGACAATCAGAGATCGTCAAGATACTGTGGAGTACTTTTGCTCTCAAGAACTCTTGATACTGAAGCCATTCCGAAAGCAGCTAGCAAATATCTTTGATCTCGAACGAAGTTTTCAGCGTGTTACAGTCCACATGGGAACACCGAAAGATCTCCGGAATATCGCCATTTCGGTACAAAAAGCAATGGGAATCACGAGTCTTATTCTGTCTTCACGACCTCCAGATACTAATTTTCCAAATCTACTGAAGCGTTATTGCAGAGTTGGTGATGCCACACGTGGAAACTCTGATCTTCTCGATCTTGTGGAGAAGATTCGGGCTGCTATCTACGACGACTCTGCTGAATCGATGGGACGAACGTATCTCAATCTAAAGCACAATTTTGTTCGCAGTGGATACTCAAAAGAATTGGACGAATGGCGTGCGATCGCAATGATTTCCACTCAGACGCAAAATGTATCTCCAAAGGATTCAAAGTGTTTGGATCGAACGAAACACTCTCTGCAACAAAAGTACCGATCTCTGCTTTCTTCGAATCGAGCACGCGTCTTATACCAAACTGGAAGAGGATTCTTCATTGAGCTTCCCATTGACGAATACAATCGGCTGCTTCGAGAGCGCCAAGAGAACACAAACGAGCTTCATCATCCTTTAGATCTGCTAATTCTCCAACAATCCTTAAAGACGACGATGCGTTTTCGAACAGAGGAATTATCCAAATTGAATGATGCGATTATTGAAGCGGAAGAGCGTGTGTACGACTTGGAATCCCAGATTTTCGACGAGTTGGTTGAGTGTGTGGTACAGCAGTCAAACTCAATACGAAATATTGCTGAAACAATGGCGATACTGGACGTTCTCGGTTCCCATGCTCAGGTCGCGTTGGACGGACATTATACTCGACCTCTGATCGATAATAGCCGGGAAATACACATCGAGGGCGGCCGACATTGCGTGGTGGAAGCAGCTCATTGGCGAGGTCGTAACAATAATCTTTCACGCACTGTCTCGTCATCGTTACCTCGTGCGTTCGTCCCAAATAGTCTCCATCTCCAGCCATCCACAGAGCCCCAAGACCATGCGATTGGGTCGTGCTGCTTTTTGACGGGACCAAACATGGGCGGAAAGTCTACATATCTCCGTCAAAATGCACAGATTGTGATCCTCGCTCAGATGGGAAGCTTTGTTCCCGCTCGATACGCACGAATCGGTCTTGTCGATCAGCTGTTCTGTCGGGTTGGCTCGGCGGATGATCTTGCCAGTGATAAAAGCACATTCATGATCGAAATGGAGGAGACAGCGTCGATTTTGGGACACGCTACTGTTCGATCTCTTGTCGTCATGGACGAAGTTGGTCGAGGGACTTCTGTGGAAGATGGAATTGCTATTGCCGGAGCGGTTTTGGAAACGTTGTGCTTGCAGCAGATACGAACTCTTTTTGCAACTCATTACACAGTCCTTCCGGAATTGCTATCGTACGCCAACACCAATGTCTCAGGAACGCTTCAGCTTTTTCGAATGGAAGCTGTTGGATTGGATTACAAGGAGAAAGACCTTCAGCATCCATTAGCATTCACACATCGCGTCGTGCCGGGTCTTGCGTCCAAATCATACGGACTCAATACGGCGACATTGGCAGGTTGTCCGTCTCGTGTCGTCTTTCGAGCAAATGAGCTTCTAGAGCTGTACCGCAAGCGGTACAAGCAAGAGGCACTTCGATGTGATGATAACGCGCCTAATACGTTGGACCAACTCGAAGCGATTCGAAATATTCTCAAAGCTCCGAGAAAGCGTTCCAACGGGAATGAAGAAGCGCTGTTGAGTCAGGTGGCCGCGTTACTACCAAGCTAGAGCTGATACAATCAATTGGACGTTGCAGGCTGGTCACTTTGATTCACTTGATTATATGGAAACTACTCGGCATACATACATACGATACACGCAGCACGGAGTTTACATCTGCCAGCATCCGGTTCGCATCCCTAATGACGCAAGTGAAGGCAGCTGCATCCTCTTTTCCGATGCTCCTTGCTTGCAGTACGGAGCGTATCCTGGTCGAAGAGATAAAGCCTTGAGAAAATATGTGCTTTCCGTTCGATGAAATGGACTGTCCAAGACGCAAAATTTCCGTTGGAGGTGCCCCAGCGCCTCGTGTGGATACTGTTGTCGTCCGTACGGAATTTGAAGAGGCATCAAGTTATCGACAAACGGTCGACAGGATGAATGTAATGCTGAGATCCCCGGTAGACATGCACCCGCTTTCGTCATCGGATTCACCAAAAAGTTGATTTGCAGTTTACCACGCGATTGAGCTTTAGCAGCTTCATGATCTTCAGCACTTTGTTCGAATGCGATGATTGGCATCACAACTGAGAAATTAGAGGCGACGGAATTAGGCGATGCCACAGCGGGACGTATGGAAGGTTTCGATACAATTGCCGCAGTGGACGCGGTCAGGTTTTCCTGATCGAGCAGCTTGTAATGGAGTTTGCATCGGCCTTTGACCTGAGTGAATTTGTTACAATCCAAAACGATACATTTCCGTCCACCGCCATGTGCGATGCAAAATCCTTTGCTTTGTGCGAGCTTTGTGCATCCAGTACTTCGACATCGTCGCCCTCCTCCATGAGCGATGCAGAGTCCGCGTGTCTGTGCTAGCTTCCCACACGCTTCATGACGACATCGAGAGCCTCCACCATGAGCTTTACATAGTCCTTTCGATTGAGCGAATTTCTCACAAGGCACTTTACAACATCGCGCGCGTGTCTTTTGCGAACGGGTTGCTGTCGTCATTGAATGCTGATGCCTTTGAATTCGTAAATGAGGTTCACATTGCGCATCTCTGTGTACGCTGTGCGACTCGCTGCTATTTTGGGCATTGGTAATGGGAGAGAGACTTGTCAGGACCGAGTTGCTGCTTTATTACTATCCTGCAAGAAATCAAGCCAGACGATGGTGGACAGATGGCGGAGGTACTGGAGCTGCGCTAAGCACCAAAGTTTTATCGAGACAACACCAAGGTATAGGAATCGACTTTTGACGGGCTTTACGCTCGTCTCTTCCATTCGATGCTTGAGGGTGTGTAGACAATTGTCATGAATCACATCAACTCATCCAGGTTGTTGAGGCATTCGCTGAATGCTCAGCTATCACATTCAGACGAGAAGGAATCCCAATCCGAGCTAGAGTCTGAGAAATCGCCTCGTGGGATTTGAGGAACACGCGAGTGTGCAAAGTGAATACTGATGAGCTCGTTTTCGACTCGATTACAGTGACCGCATTTTCCATTGCTTTCAAGTAGGCCAAGTCCCCACCCATTGCATCCTGCGCACTGTTGACGCATTTTTGCTCGGGCTGCAATTGAATCAACTTGGAGGCGATGACAGTGCGCACAAAGCCCATTTTCATGTACTAAATGTAAGCCAACACCGCGACAGTGATCACAACGGTCGAGTTTGACTGATGTAATGCTTTGATACGCTAACGCGTTGGATGGCCAAGTGACTGACATTGGAAATGCTGCGATCGGCATGGCTGGATACATTCCGTATGGATGATAGATTGGAACGGGTGGTGGGAATGCATTCCACGTTGTCATCTTATGGTGAGGATAGGATGCATTTGGTTGTGGCATTGATGCTGGTTGATCTGGAGATGTGTCGGTAGCGTTGATGTGCTGATGGCTATATGCTGGAGGTTCCTGATGTATTTCTCTCTTGTCTAAATTTCCAGTGGCACTTTCCGGCTTTACTCCGTTAGCAAGCGATACGAAGGCTTTCGACTGCCCATTTCTGTCTGATAAAGTGGGTCGCATTGTGATTGCTTTTTCTTGGAAAGCCATTGTAGCAACACCAACTTCCGCTCTTCCTCTTGCAATATTTCTATCGACAGCTTCAGAAAGCAATAGAGCTCCCCGCTTGGGCGACTTTCTTCGATCCGGAAAAGATGTTTTTGTGGTTGTGCTTCCACTTGTCAAAGGGCTTGCAACCTCTTTCGTATCTGTCTCAATAGTGAGAGCTCGAGGATCTGTTTTAGCTCTCTCTTTTATATGCGTTGCTGACGCCATTTTGGGTTTCAGTACGCTTTCCATCCCACTTGTACCATTTCTCGTGTCCAATTGTGATGGTGGCAAAGTCTCTTTGACGATTCTGTTGCTTGAAGGACTCTTTTTCTGTATGTTTTCATTCACTTCCGCTAAGAACGCATCGGCTTCCAATTTCGCATTCGCTTGCTTTTGTAACCTCTTTCTTCGGTATCTCAGTCTTTCAGCAGCGGTCATAGTTGACATTTCATCCATTTCCTTCGGTGTGAAGTCATCGGAAGTGGATATTTGGCCCGTCACACTTTGAATCTTTGGAACGCTTTCCATAGCGTTATTTGGCTTCCAGGAAGCATTTAAAGATGCTTGGAGCTTCAGAAACGTTTCGTTGACTTTCTTTTCGCATTTGGCACTACTACTTTTGTTTTCTTTCATTCCGATTTGAAAGTTATAATCGCTTCCGCTTACAGTGAGTTTATCGACGCATTTCGATAGGAAATGGATAATTTATGTGCGTTTGTGTGTCACATCGGACATTCATCCAATCAGATGTATCTTCCAGTATATGCGTTTAGAGATGCAAAGTCCTCCATCCAGACGAGAATTGTAGCAGTCGTTACGCTAGCACAATGCTTAAATGTCAAATTGCTTTTCTGAAATATACCTTGCACCCGTTTCGGGGCGGAGCAGTGAAATCAGTAGAGTTGTCGTAGCATAGATTGCAGGTCATATATCATTTCTATACGCTTTGTGAGATGTCTTATTCGCAATCGATGTCAGAATCATTACATCTCGTCAGAGTGTCCTCTCATATTTGTGGAGCCCATTTGATGGTACGTATATGTTCGTACCTTTCACTTTATCGTCACCCATCATGTCCGTGTGGAGGGATTGGCAGTATTCGTTGATGGCCTGGAGAGCGATGTGCGAGCTGTTGATTGCATTGCAAACTTTTCATCGTCTTTGTACTATCATTGGGAAAGAATCTTGCTGTCTCATTGGAAGAGCTCTTCGGGACAGCTGCTACCACGACAATATGACTGGGAGCCACTGCATGTACCGACATCCTCGTATGTAGTATACCTCGTGTGAATACACGTACGTCGATTTCGAACACAATTGGTAGCTCTCCTCGGTACAACAACTCAGATCGGTATGTGTAAGCAGCGCAATACGAATTCTGAGATGATGGAGTACTTGCAAATTTGTCTGTTCCAAATAACCGATTTAATCACCATCTCGCATAGCGCTCTGCAGGCCATCAACGAATAATGCCAATCCCTCCACACGGACATGATGGGTGACGATAGAGTGATAAAGTCTCCAGAGCAAATGCACAGTTGTCGACAAACGAATGATAGATGAACAAGAAGCACGCTAAATGAAGATAGCTGTCCGAGCTGTACTCCGACTACAGTGACTATTCTTTTCGTCATGGAATATGTCAATCGTTCCGCGTTATCTCTGATTGATTGCACTCGGCCAACGCGCCTTCTTACGTCACATTTCATCACTTTTGTATACTTTTGTTTTACGCGCGTGTATACCGTCTTCTAATATAAATATTACGATACTCTCAAAATAGGAAGCCTTAAGAAACACCACCCGATACATTCGATCGGATAGCGCCTTATCATGACGTACACCGGCGACTACGTCTTCACAAAGACGCTCACAGAACAAGAGAAACTTCAAATACAAGAAAAGGCCATCACGAAACTCACCGAAATCATCGGCGTCGAAGTGGATAATGTCATGGCGGTACGTAATCGATCCTCTTTTGCACCATACAAAGTGAGAATGCAATCCACCAAACGCGAAGAGAATGAGAAAAGGAAACACACAACGCCTCAAATCGGTCTCAATATCAATTTTCAACTTATACAAATGCATTTATTATATTAAAAAGTCTGTAGGAGTGTGAGATTTGAAAATGTTGGCTGAATGTCGTGTCTGCCTCTCATCAAGAAACGTCCAGCAGCAAGCCAAGTCGCTAAATATGACGAGAATGGACATCAATCGCTCCTTTCGGCCCACAAATGGATAGACACTGGTCATACACTGATATACAAAGTGGTTGGCCGATAAAGTGAGATCTCTTTGGGCCGGAGGGGCTTTATGTCTGAGCAGTCAAACACCGCCTTTGATTTGGTTTCTTGGGCTTGCTGCTGGATGGAGTATTCTCCGTGCTTTTTTGGTTCTTTGCTATTGCTTTGATTGTATATTGACCCGTAGCACTCTACACATATCTTACCCGTTTCTTTATTTTATATTGCCTTATGAAACTATTCACAACGGCTGCCTTCAGGAATACGTGCTGGTTATGGTCGCGAACAAGAAGAGCATGACACAAATCGCCCACGATCTGATCGATTTTATCGGTGATGAAGCTGCAAATGAGTTTGTCACTTGGCTCAGTACAGCACTCCCCACGTTCGAAACACCAACGGGTAGCAGTGAGAAGAGTAAAGTATCGGCCGAATCGTCCACAAAGCCAATTAACGAAACCAAACGCGAGAGCAGTCATGAGAAGAAAGTAAAGACGTCTCATACAAAAACAAGCAAAGCGACAAAGAAGAGAAATGTCAAAGACGAATCAAATCACATGTCGTCGACAAAAAGCTCCACGAAAACGACAATCAAACTGAGCAGATCAAAGGATCAGGATATAAAGCAAGTGCTGGCGAAACGATCGCAACGATTTGGAATCACGAAAGAAAACACCGAAGACACACGTCATGAGGAAGGAACGAACAAGAGAAAATCATCAAAAATGGATTCAAATTCTCAGAAAAAAGCCTCTCGAGTGACTGAATTATTGGGACCTCCCGTCAACGTCGACCAAGCACAACTCGATGCTCGTGATGGTAGAAAACATAGAAGAACTCGTTCTCGATCGCCGACACGCAATACAAGCGACCGAACTCTTACTGGAACACCACAACGCTCACAAAGAGATTCAAATACCGCAGAAGCAAATACCCGTCAACGCCGGACGGGGGAATGGGCTTCCACCGGTAAAGATAAAAGCATGCAATCGTCCTCCCCATCACACGAGAAAATGCACAAGAAGCGGTATGAACAGCACGCCTATGGCTATCCGGTACCTCGAGGATTCAACGGCTACCCGCCAATGGTTTGTACACATCAAGTAAACAATCTGAATTCGCTATATGACTCACAATTTTTCGTACTTTGTAGCCTTATGGTCCACCTGGCGCTGGAATGTTTTTCGGAGGTCCCGGGCCGTGTCCGCCTCCAATGCCTTATGGTATGGGCTTCCCATCTCCAGGCTATCCCACTCATCCGAATGCCGCGAAACGCTTCAATGAGCCCATATCTGGTCCTGTTCCAATGTCGGCGCCAAGTGGAATGACGAGACGAAATCCGGGCAGAATATTTCCACGAGGTCGTCCATTTCTCAATAAGAGTTGGGTGAATCCTGAGACGGCAAAAAAGACTGAGAGCAATGAGCAGCCTTTGGGAAATGAAGATGGAGCTGTCACAATCACGTACAATCCTCCACAGAACTCGAAATTCACATCGCATGTAACACGTCCACGCTTCCAGAATAAAACTTGGGTCCGCACCGAAACCCAAAACGAAAGCGATTTATCGGAATCCTTACCAGTGACACCGCCTCAAGAATCAAAAGAGTAGAAAATGGAATCGATTTGGCAATGAAACAGATGCTGGAAAGGAACGATCTGAAAGCTGATTAGAAGTGGCTTGGGTCGGTAGATCGTTCTCAGGCTTGTAATGCCCGCTCTTTCTTTTCTGTAAGCTCAATGGAGACATCTTTGATCCAAGTACGCGTACCTCTTCCTCTATGCTCAGATCCATGGCGTCCATCCCTCGTACATCTCACACAGATTATCGACACTTGTCGCTTCGTCAATGAGCCATTGAGCCTGTTCGGGCACGGACAATGGCGCGGAAAGTGTTCCTTGCGGGTAGCTTTGCACCCGACCGTTCAATTTGGAATGAATTCTTTCCATCACTTGGATACCAAATCGATTATGCTTTCCAGACGACTCCGTGTCGGCAGATTCTTCCGATTTGGCGAATGGATCGCTTTCGTTCGATTGCATGGCCGCTGATATCTCATACACACTTTGTGTGACACGAAAGAACAGTTCCAAGCATTTCTGAACCGTTTGTACGAATCGTTCCATCTCGCGTATCGTTTTTGGATCCTCCAGCGCCAGACACAAAGTCAGTAGCGGGCGTAGATGTTGTCCGGCAGACTCGAGTTGTATCGACTCGCTGTCATTGAGAAATTGCTCCATGGACTCCTTCCATTCCGTAAGCTTCGACTCATTCAACTGGACGCATTTCCGCTCATGTGCTTCCAAAAGCAGTCTCAATGGCTCGAGACTGTCTCCTTTCAACGCTTGCACACTTTTCAACAAAATATTTCCTAGTCGCTCATTCTCTGTGAAGAAAGCCCCAAGCTTCTCTGAAGCCTCTGCGTCGGTACGTTTCGCGTCCTTCGTCTTGAGCGCACTCGCTTGCTTATAAAGCCCTTGTAGCAGAGATACAAAGTCGTGGATGGTGTCCCGTGCACCATTCGCGTGCTCGATGAGCTCTTTGGATGTCGCTGCAATTGTCAAATGCATACGCTCAAGACATTCTTCCTTACCGAGTTGGACGCTTTCCAAAGACGCATTCGCATCATCGCATAGACGCTTGAGTTCCTGGACACTCTCCTCGGTCTCCAATATGCGCTCACGCTCATCGACGAGCGATATCTGCTCGTCGATCAATTCGTTTAGCAAACTCACTCCAACGCGGTCAACGTGTCGGGGCTTCGCGTTCGAATTACTCGCAGCTTCCCTTCGCGAGGATTCAATGAGAAGGATCCCGCGCATCACATCGCCAAATTCACGAATGTGCCCGAGCACACGTTTATATCGTCCGATATCCGCCGCCTCCTCTTCACGCCTCTCTTCTGCGTCGTGTACGATCTTCTCCATCACATTTACTTGCTTCAATAAAGCGTCTAATTCCGCGGTATGAGATTCCAAGACAGAAATCAATTGCGGTCGGGTAGCGATTCTATCGGCGATGATTGGAAGGCATTGATCACATGTCCATAGGAGATATCGACGTCGACATTCGACTTTGTTTTGTTGCGTACGGATCATCGCTGCTCGTGCGGTGACAAGCTGCGTTCTGCGTTGGGTGCACGAAGCCTTCTCCACTGATTCTTTGACTCGATTGAGAGCCGATTCGACCGTATGGAACCATTCATTGCCGACATCACTGCTCCACGTCGATGGTAAAATATCTTCCAACTGATTGCTTAAGAACGCTTCCCAATCGGCGATCGTCTCGAGCCACCTCTGCTCGTTCCGTACAGCTTGTTCGAGTGCGTTTTGTAGAGGGAGTAACATGTGTTTCGATACGAAAGATATCATCTCTTCTTCAATGAGTTTGTCGGCTTGTAAGCCTCTCGAGTCGCGAATGGCTCGTGAGACGCGGAGACAGAGATGTTGGAAGTCCGTTTGTGCTTCAGATCGATCTTTGAGAGCATATATCTGGGCAAAGGAGTCCAATGATTCATTCCATTTCTCTATTTCGCGTCTGCGTGGCGTCTCGACTTTGCTGGGATTCTGCATGAGCTCAAGAGCAGTCATCAAAATTCCCAAATAGAGCTCTTCTGTCGATGAGACAACGCCAATAATTTCATTCATTGCGTCCGCTACGGAATCGTTCAAAAGATCAGACGCATTCAGTCGACGTAACGAGCTTTTCGACAGATTCGAGAGCTTCATGGCAGCTCCAAGTGAGCACGTAAGACTTCTCGCTGTCCAAAGTGAGTTTGGAATGCGATTTCCAATCGTACGGATCCATTGAGAGCACACGAGCTTCAGGAAGCGATGATGTTGCGCATTTGATAATTTGATTTGTCCGACAGAGTCTTTCAAATTGTTCAAATCGATTTCCAATGCACAAAGTGCGATTTCGTGTGCGCTGTTCTCTCCTTTGACATCCATTTCGTATCCAATTCGATCGATTTCCACGAGGAATTGCTCACTTTGTTGGAGGCTTCGCGCGGTGCTTTGATTCCAAAGACTTTTATCGATTGCATTTTGGAATTCTTTCAATTCGATCGATTGCATACAATCGAATCGATAAAGCAGTTTTTCGCATCGTTTCCACCACTCAAAGTACACGTCTTCTTTCAGCAGCTCATAGCCATTTGCATCGCGATGCAACTCTGCATACTCGGCGACATAGCTCCCACACGACGACATAATGTCACGAAATCGATGGACGAAATGGCGAAACGATTGATGGAGCAGAGTCTTCCCGGAAAGCTCGAGCGCATCGACGTCATCGCGCGTGGAATTGCCGTCGTATTCGGTCACCTGGAGCTTCCAGCCGACGATCTGTTCGTGTCGGGCTTTGCATTCCTCCATGAACGCCTCCACTCGCTCGCGTACATTTTGAATCTTACTCGAATTCGATTGTATGAATACCGCAGCTTTCGCTTCGAATGCTTTGAGCTGTTGTCTGATCTCATTCTCACGTCGAAGAAGCGTTTGAAACGATTGATATTCCTTCATTAGCGCTCGGAAATGGTTGGGAAGTGGTTGTGATACTCGTGTCCAGGCTTTCTCGAGTGCAGAAGCCAACTCATTCGCTTGCTGTCTTCGCTCCTCGGCACGCGAAAGGAACAGCGACATATTGATACAAAGCTCCATACGACTTTTCTCTTGATTCTGTGCATCCATTCCATCTGTCCATTCCACCAGCGGATCGTACGCAAACGCCTCCATAAGCGTCAGAATGCTTTCACGATTCTCTGCATCGCGGACTTTGCGTAATGTGTCTTCAAGCACACATCGAAAGCTTCCCTGTGTTCCCATCAATCCGTAGACGTCCTTCATCATTGGTGTCAGACGGAAGGGAACGCGCTCGGGCACTTTGAGTAATCTCCCGCGATCGAAACACACATTGAAATCGATATGAAGCGCTTCTCCGGTTTCCTGACACAATAAAATGTTGTCTAAATGACGATCGCCGACGCCGAGGACGTAGCCGAGCACCGACATGATCGCCATGGAGCGCTGAAGTCGTTCCACATTCATCGATGCGTGCGCGATATCATCAGCTTGACTCATAATCTCATGCTTGAGAACATCGCGTGGCATCTGACCCGCAAGCTCATTGTAAATGCTCTTGAGCGTCTCATGCGGTCGACTTGCGGCAATTTGAGAGATACCGTGCTCCTTGAGCTTTGCGTAAAACGCGGCTGTAGGAACAGCAGATTCCAAGCGATCGTCAATGAATTTCCACGTCGAGTAAATGTGATAAAATGACGTCACATTCGGAACCATTTGGATGAGTCCGGCGGTCTCCGACAGCGGGACGACATGATACAATCGAACGGAGCGTTTGGGGCCTAACGACTGATTCATTGCCTGTAGTAATTGCATGACGCGATCATCGAGACGTAAGTCTTCGCGGGCTTTGAGCAGATAGTGAAAGCTTTGGCCGTTGGATGCGATGAAATGGAGTTGTTTTGGCTTTGTTTTCGTCTTGAGAATCGTTACATTCGGATCAATTCGCGTGATACAAAGCGGTTCTTTGACGATACTTCCCGGCAGAGGCACAGGCTGTGTGGCGCTTGCGGCTAAAATGGGAGAGATCTCATCGAGAGGAAGGATGTCTTGTGTCGTTGCTATCAGCGTTTCCAGTAGAGATGCAAATGGAGCCCACGTATCAGCTACAATCGGCACATCCTCCGTGTCGGAGAGAGCACATTGCTGCTTGAGATGATCGATCGCCGAGTCGATAGAGACGCTGTAGAGTGAGAGAAAGCGATTCTCATGAGGCGTTCGAGCTCTTGCGCTTCCAATTGTTTCATTCCAAACATCGTCAAGCGTTTTGAGAATCGGACGCATCAACGCTTTGTATTTGCGATGCCCCAACGCTTTCTTCTCCGATAAAGAGAGCGTCATGTTCTTGGCGACACGTGCGTTTTCTTTGGTGAGTGTGGAAGCACGTCGCGAGACATCTGCTTCCAATTTCGTGAGCGTCATGATCCAGGCTTCTTCCCACAACACAGAGATTCGTTGGAGCTCATGAACGACACTGGAGACCCGCAAGACGTGTTCTAAAGATTGGGTGCGAAGTAGTGTCATAATACGATCAATCGCGACGGAAGGATTCGGTTTGAGAGCTTCCACGACGATAATGTACGTAATACTTTGCGGGTAACGTGTTGCCATACGACAGAGAAGCGCTGTCAGTTCCGATACAATCAAACCGCACGGATGTGTGAGTCGAGCGACAAGTTGAGACGCCATTTTCAGCCATAAAGAAAGCGAGCACGTTGTGAAATACGCTGATATTTTCGGTAAGAGATTTGGCATCCATTCGCATTGCATAAGCAGTCGGAGAAATCGCACACATAATTTGATGGAAAGTGCTTCTCCGCAGAGAGTTGCGTATCTGTTGTACCCGTCCATCGCCATCGCAAACGCTGCAGTCGGATCCGCGTCGACTACATTTTCTGACAATTGAAAAAGCGGTTGGATTGGGTTTTGGGTCTCCGCGGACTTCCGTGCGTTCCCGTACGCATAACACCAGTCGGCGTATGCGAGCCACACGCTCGAGCAAGTGGGCGCCAGGTGCACCGCTGCATTCAATCGTTTCCAATCCCGTGGACCTTGGAGGATTCGGTCCAATTGAGCGTCGACTTGAAACGATTTGACTTCACCGATCGCAATCAAACTCAATGCGACTGCTTCCTTGACGCTCGGTAGCGCTTCCTCGACACTTTCAAGCTCACAAAGAAGAAAACTGACCAATTCCTCCGTGTCGGTGATCGCGTCATAAGTCGAACGTGTCGATGTGTGCGTGAGAATACGTTCCGAAAACTCATAATTTCGCTGTTTCCGTGCGAGTTGAGCGATGTGAATTGCAAATTCCTCGCGAATTGGCGACGGATTTGCGTAAAAGAGCGGAAATGACCACAAACACGCGTCCAAAAGGGATGGGTCGCGGTACAGAGAAAAGACTTTCATTTGTTGCTCCACGTGAGTGACGTTGAGACTGCCGAGAAAAAGCAGCTGAGGAGCTTCCAAAGTCGGTTCCTGAAGGATCCTTTCCGTGACACGATTCACGTCAATGGAATTGGCAGCCGGAGCGTGGACGTAGAGATCCCATTCTGCGAGCTCATCGATCTCGAAAGTGGTCCACGGCGTCTTGGAGTCATTGATAAGGCCGTTGTCGGACAGCTGCATTATGGACGCATACCGTTGAATTGTGTTGCATTTTGGTGCGTCTTCAAAGGCGTTTAGCTTTTGTACAAAGTCGTTGAGCTGTGTCCATCGACGGAGACGAGAACACACGATCACGTAGTCTCTGATACATCCGAAGAATGTCGTCGGGGACACATACACTTCACAAAGATCGTTTGAGTTTGTGTATCGCATTAGCGGCTCAAAGAATGCGTCCAAATGCGTCAGAGTGTCTTCATACCGCAATTCCGCGAGCTGTTGGACGCTACGGAACCATCGGAATAGTGGGAGATTGCTGAACGCCAAAGTGATTTGCTGCAGTCCAAAGAGATCGTCAACGCGCTCGAGTGTGGCCAGTGGTCGAGCTGCGAGATACAACGCGCTGTCCAGTGCGATAAGTGACGTTCGGAGATCGGAATTGCCTTCCAAAGGAGTGTGTTGAGTCTGAGCAAAGTGATATCGATGTTCCGCTTGCTGGAACGCTCCGGTGAGACTTCCAATCGCCAGGAAAGACAGCTTACGCGCCATGAACTCTCCCTTTTGGTCGTAGCAAAGACGAATGAGCTTTGGACGTATTCGATCAAACCAATCGATGCAAACGCGAGCGTTCACGCGGAAGAAAGAGACGACTTTACTTGCATCCATTTCGTCCAATTCTCCGAGCAAATCGGCTTTTTCCGATGTCACGCGAGCGACACAAATCTCTAAATGACCGATAAACTCTAAAAAGAGATTCTTTGTGGTTGAAAATGCAATCGGATCGATCGGTTGGAATGCGAGAAATCGGTCTAAAACGGCTTCCAAGTGCGCCAACGTCTGCGTCGGGCCTCCAAAACACGTTCGGAGGCGGTGGAGGACACAATACGCCGCAGTATCCCGCACGAGATCCATGGCGTTCCGGCTTGGAATCGCATTTTCACGGCGTGCGTACACAGACATAACGCGTTCCAGGCTCCGCCATTGCTCCATAGAGACCTCCGAGGCGCTCCATACGCTTAAAACGCCCTCACAGACTTTGGATGGGAGCAATGATTGACGGCGATGCGATGGATTTCGACTGCCGTACAGTATCGCTACTGCCCAAATTTTACTGAGAATCGCCTCAGCGATATATAATCGCATTTTGTTGTCGTGACAGACGCCAAGTGCGATCGCTACGTTGAATAATGGCACTGCTACTTCCTCATTGTCGTTGTGAGCGTCCGCGATATTCGCCAGCACGTTGAGACACATTTGACGCGTATTTCGACAGAGTTCCCCATCAGAGAGTTTCCAATGAATCCAATCGATAAATTGGTGCGTCCATAGGCGACAGCGTATGTTTTTGGAAGCGTTCACAAGCACTTTGAGAGCTATTGGCCAGAGACTCTGATACAAAAGTGAGCATACACGCTGCATGAAGTCGTCTGAAGGCTCAGGAATGTTCAATTCGTGTCGATGGATGAATGCATACAGCTGTAAAAGCATACAAAGTACCAAACGCCCTGCGGATGTCGCCTCCAGCTGTAGAGTCTTTGTGATCGAGGAAAAGATCGTTTGTGTATCGCCGTCCATGAGGCTTTCTGAGCCGCCTGCGAGCGTCACACAAAAGCACGTCGCGTAGAATGTGGCGTCCTCTTCTTTCTCATCGCTAACCAATCGGAAAATCTCTTCACATAAGCTCTAACAGGTGAATATGAGAACTCGAGCATCCTAATTTGGAAAGAGGCTTACAAGTAAGAATACGTGACGCCCTTGCCTGGCACACACGACTGCGATTCGGAGGAGCATGGGGAGGGTGTCGGGAAACCGTAAAGGAAGCAGTTGGAGGAGGTATTTGCTCTGTATAATACCAACAGCGATGCCAGCGGAAGCTGCTGGAAATGTGTGTAGAGATTCCATGCAAAAGACTCCATGCGATTTCTGTAAAAGCTGATAAAGATCCTGCAGATCGACGCGTTTGGAGACGAGGAAAGACGTTTGGCAAAGCAGAAATCGACCAGAGAGTAGCTGAGTGAAAGCTGTTGGTTGGATGTCGTTGAGGATGAGAATAAGGCAATCAAAGCACTTTAGCGGATCGTTTGTGTTGTGGAAAAGGGAATACTCGACACGAGAGATGACCTCCAGCACGCGTTGTAAGAGTACGGATATGGTCGTATGCGTGATAGAGGACTTTGACATGCAGGCTGCGATGATGAGATAGCATACAATCAACGTACTCAATCGACTATTGGGGCTTTTGGACTTGCATAAAGCCTCGATATCCTGTGAGAAATAAGAGGTATGAGAGCGGATAACGCTTGTGAGGAAGGGCGACGTACAGTGCAAAAGGATGTGAGTAATTGGAGACTAAATTCCGAGTGTTGGGACCATAAGTCTTGCCACGTTTCCAGAATTTTGATGACATACAACCTGTAGGAGAGAGATGAGTTGGAGTGTTACATTCCGGCGATCGTCTACCTGAGCGTATCGCTGCAGGTTGTGTTCATTGCCCATCCAACGCACACGTCGGCGATATCGATAAAATGAGGCTTTAAATGCTTCATCACAGCGTGTTGAAGCTGTTTTCGATCGCTGTGTAGCAGTGTTTCTTGGTGCTTCACGATTTGTCTAACGATCATTTCGTCTTCTGTTGAGTTGAGCACAGATTTCCAGACTTGCATGATGCGAATCAGTGCAGTTTCCCACTCTAAATACTCTACTGTTCGCTCATTCCACTTGTGTTGGGATGATAGAGCGCTTTTTTTGCTCTTCACTTCGATATATTGCACGTCCGCGAAAGCTTTTGTGGCTCCATTTGACTGTATAAGAGGTATCCTTTCTGTCGCCCGCATAAGAATGCCAAACGCCCACTCAATGTACCAGTGTTCTCGATCCAAAAGGATAAATTTACTGATCCATTCCAAGCATTTTCTCGGACAAAGTCCTCCAAGTATGGAGAGAATTTCCAGCACGTTATCTTTGAGCTGCTGGTGTTGTGATTGATACATAACGGACTTTGTCAAAGGCGCTATGAGGATGTCCAAAAGCACGTTAAAGAACGGCTCCATTGCGTTGTAAATGGACAATAATGTCGACGCATTGGCGGAATATAACGCGTTTTTGTGCGTTTCCAATTGCGTTTGTAGGTACCTTTTGATGCTTAAGAGCGTTTTGTTGCGTTGTTTGAGAGAAATGGCGTCTCCATCGGCGTTTGTGGCTGTTATTAGCCGGCGAATTGCTTTTTGGAGCTCCTCGATGGAGTGAATTATTTGCGTATTGACTGACGCTGGAGATGGCGGGAAGGTTTTGCCATAAAATGTCTTATTTGTGGGTGCTGTATTCACCATAGTATTGAAAGTTAGCTGTGAAATAAAAGTGTAGCGAGTGAATCAAAAGTGCATTCTTGACAGCTCCTTTTGGTTCCGGTTTTGTGCGACACGACTTAAGACCCGAACATAGCAAATCAGCTCAAGCGTACTTAGTAGATTGCATATTTAGACTGAATGATAGCTGAAATTGGAATGCTGTATTCACATTTACTAAATTGGACTAGGGTGTTAAAAATGTTACATAAACGGCTTTGTGGCTCATTATGATTTGAATAATGATCATTGAAAATGAACTTCTTGCAAGTAATGGATTGATAGATAAATACAGTATTGTACTATCGTAGTGCATGGCAATATAGAAGATGGCCTTACTGCCGTAATCGCATCAGTAAATAGTAACGCACTAACAACTGATTCAAATTCCCCTTGGACACTAGAAAGTCTTTGCACTCCTTAGATAATCGAAACAAAACAGCTGTGACGTAAAATAAAAGAGCGCAACAAGCACACACAAAGGGCAATATGATCTGATATCACTCATCTTCTGTCAAGCATATATGCCATCAGGTAAAGGACTAGCGTTCTGAATCAAAGCATGAAAAGCGCGAGGTAAAGTGCCAAAACCTCGCCTTTACTAAACGTCAGACAATGATTGCACCAACATATTCTCTGTCTCAGCTGGTCGACACATCTGAGAAGGAAGAGTTCTTCACCTGACTTTATTCTCTCTAATGATCCCATTAGTGCCTTAGGCGCGCAGTTTACTGAAAGACAAAATGAATGCTTTGTAATGCAACACGTCTTTACGACCAATCACATTACTCTCTCTTCTGTATATTCGTTATAGAGCACATAAGGCACAAGAAAGACAAATGTGTTTACTATATTCGCATTTTAGCTATTGCTCTTTGTCTGTTCACCGACAAAGAAAGCACGAATCTGTTCTAGATTAGATGGACGACAACTTACGGCGTACGCTGCAAGTCTCGGTCAGCTCCGAACAGACTACATCCACTCCTAAAGTCAAAGAAAATGAGGCCGCACAAACGTCGGAGCAAAACCAAAATCTCCCGGTTATTTTAGGCGCTGCCGGAGCAGTGCTTATCATCCTCGCAGCTTTACTGTATATATTTTGGATGAAGCGCAAACGGGATGCTCCGGGAAGTCAAGAGAACAATTTCAAGCACAAAGATTTGGCCACCAAAATGACAACCACTCCACATGACGTCATTCCCACATTGAGTGCGACTGCGACATCGTATCGAGATATAAACGAGAACAAAAAATGGAATGGGCAAAAGTCGACTGCATCAACAGCTCAAGAAATGCAAAGTTCACTTGTTCACGTTCAGTCAGGAGCAGGAAGGACTTTAGACACGAAATATGGGCACCCGCAGCGTTTTAGAGATGCTAAGGAAATTCCTGTCGCTGCAAAACCTTCTTGGATTGCTGACTTTACATCTCACCAACCAAGCGCACTATCTCCACGTGTTTCCTCGGTGTCTTCAATGAATGCTACTCCCAACTATCTGGGAGCTACTCAAATTGCGATGGCGGCAGCTATCAATGCTGGAGTGCATGTTGGAGGTGAGGAATTCAAGCTCCATTTGGATCACGATGTGGACGATCAAGGTCTATCGGATGATGACGAGTATTTTTTTGATCGCCCTGGATCAATTGCTTCGGACCGCTTCAGTTCCATTAAGCTAGATCAAGACCGTATGAGCGAGAGAGATTCTTCAGTGTATCACCATTCCACATCCTTTTGCTCGGATGTATTTTCCGTTCGATCCTCAGTAACCAACGATGACGCTGATATTTATGAAGGAAGTCTCTCGTTTTCCGTAACGGAAGGAAGACCGAGCACCCGTCTATCAACTGAATTCTAACCAATCCGGAGTGATATTATCTGTATATCGTGTGTAGTGTTTGATGAAACGATATCATTCAACCAATCAAAGGTGTGCAATTGGTGTATACTCCATGTGTAGTAGCTGCTTGGAACCGAATCGAATCGTTCCCCGTGGATTTTTTATTAAGCGAATGCTGACATTTTCCATGTATGATTACTCAGTATTTTTTTCATTGGTTGTTCCTTCTATTCTATGCTTATAATACCTGAACAAATTCATACAATCCATACTTCACTATACAAATGAACTGTCGCCCTACTGAATCAACTTCGTTTCTTGTCTTATTACAGCCTAGTCAATCCGTTGAGCTCGATATTGAAAAAAAGAGCACATGAGAGAGAAGTAATTACTTATTTAACCTTGCTGAACTCTGCTTGGATTTCATCGATTGTCTTCCCCGAAGTCTCAGGAAGAGTGTAATAGATAAAGACCCCGAAAAAGCCCAAAGTTCCAACAAAAGGAACGAATCCATAGTCTTTCAAAGCAGCAGCAATGAACGGATACGCGATACCAACGCAGAGATTGCATGCCCAATTGACAACGAGACATATGGATTGAGCATTGGCACGAACGTGGTCTGGGAAAACCTCGGCTGTGATTCCCCAAACAAGCGGACCTAGACTGCAGGAAAACGCCGTCACGTAGAGCGCCGTGAAAACAATTGTGAGCATACTGACGTTGATGAGCAAAGCTACCGTCATTCCGATGGCACTCAAAAACATGCAGAATATCCCACACAAGAGTAGAACACGCTTCTTGAACTTGCTCAATAAGTATCCGGTCATGAATGTCGGAAGTGCGTTGACCGTGTCAACAATTAAGTTTCCTACCCGAACATCTTTCAATCCAGCTCTTTTGAAAATATCGGAAGAGTAGAAGAAAACAGCGTTGATTCCTGATAATTGCTGTGCTGCTGAGCATCCTAAGGCCACGATCAGCTGAGGCCAGTAAAATCGGAACACGTCAATGAGGGACATTTCGACTTTGGTTGTGTCATACGGACGAGTTGATTTACACGATCGTCGTGTGATCTGCCCGTTCTCGTCGTATTGAACCAGGTCATTGTCGGATTCCAAATCCTGATCCTTCTTTTCGATCCATTTCAGTGCAGTTTTGATATTTTCACGTCCAAAAAGTCGACCCAGTTCATTATGTGCTTTTTCTACATGTCCATTCGCTAATAGCCAGCTCGGTGACTCCACCATGTAAATCGGCGCCACTAAGAAATTCAGTGCACCAATAATTGTCGGAATTCCCGCATTGATTCGCCATCCAAGCTCCGTTCCAGCAAAGTAAAACGTGCAAGAGACGATAAAGATACCAGTAACAATGGATACTTGAATGCACGAGGATAACGCCCCACGTAGATGAGGAGGAGAAATCTCGCTCAAATAACTTCCCAGTACCGCTGTACCAGCACCAGACGCGATTCCGGCGATGAAACGACCAGCAGCGAAAAGCCATACATTCTGGGCTATTGCTTGAAGCACCGATCCAATCATCATAACGACAGCATTCATCTGCAACATTCTTCGTCGTCCCAACTTATCTGCCGGATAGCTGGACCCTAGACTTCCAAACATTCCTCCCAATACCCAAGCATTCACCATCAATGTCCAATGCAATTGTGTGTGCCCTGGAAACAAGACACATGTTCCAGGAACAACGGGTTTGGCGGCACAAGTGGCTTCGTCATGATATGGAGTGTAGTTGATTTGAGACACAGACCATCCATACTGGAAACCTTGCATCAAGGAGATGATGGTACTAAAGTATAAAATCAAACGAGGTTTGAGCTCTTGCTTTGCGGAATCTTTCTCTTTGATGTGGGGCGTGTGGCTGTGGTCGTAGTGAGCGCTCGCACCTGTTGAATGAGGAGCCATTTTTTTTGTCCTCTGTCCTTGTGATTTTTATTGAGTGTGCCGGATGAGGAAAGATCAGAAATGATTGTCAAAATTTAAAAGATTTGGTCCAAATAATGTCCCAATGTCCCACTTTCACTTCTCAACATCAACGTGGATTTTCGCTTGATTATTACCTTTCCTCACGTGGTTCATTTTCCGTGAGAAATACTTCAATGAGAGAGTAGTGCTTTTGTTCCCAAGTTGCATTCCGAGAATGATGGAATGTTGGTATAGCCCGTTATTATGGATATCCTGTGTAAGCCGATGTTTGCACAGCGAAGTGAGTACTATTAAAACTTGTTTTTATTGATACATTATCATAACTAATGGGATAGCTTGTAGTTGGACTTGACTTGTTCAACCCCTTCCACATCATCATTTAATAGAACTGAAAGGCGCACGTATCGGCAAAGTTGTTACGATAGCTCCGTACATTTTGGCTTACAATGATTTCAGTAACTATATTTATTGCAGACGCTTTGATGCAATTTAGACGCTTCGAAAACGATACGAATTCTGTTCACTAATTACTTGGCATTCTCTCCTTTCAAAAGCGTGAGTTCTTCTTCCACGTATCGCGCAAAATCGTGTGGATCCACACCAACACTCTCATCAATGGATATATCCCAATGCAATTCGTCTCCAACAGTGAGAACTAAGACACCAAGATTCAGATTTGGTGGCGGTGGAACAAACGCATGCAATTCGACCATTTTGTGCTTTGCAAACGAGCACGACAATGCGCCTGCATTCACATTAGAAATCGCAAGCGTGAGTTTCGATCCAGCATAGTACGTCATTGGTTTCAATATAGTTTCGGGTAAGTACGAGAACGCCTGAAGCGAGCAATAGAGGAAATACTTTGCCCAAGAATGTTTCATATCACTCATTTTATGTTTGATACATAAAAGTCGGTCAATTGGATTGGAAATTCCCACTGGAAAGTCGATAATAAACGAAGAGAATTTGTTGCAAGTTTCTTGGATCTCTTCTGTGCTTGAGCGTATGTTGACGGGAATGGCAGCCCGGAGAACCAGTTTATCTGATACGGATCCCTTTAACAAAAGTGCTTTTCGTATTGCACCTGCCACACAACTCAAAGTGGTATCATTGATCGTTGCGTTATGCCGCTTTGCAACTGCTTTAATGTCCATTACTTTGAAGTTCTTTGTGGATGAAAGTCTCCTCATTCCGGTTCCAGGACGATTAAATATCGTTTGAGGCTCTGACCGGAAGCACAATGCCAATAAAAAATGCAGAACAAGCCGGAAGGTTCTGGATAGGTACACCAGAAGATGGAAGATGCGTCCGACAGCGACACGAATAATCATGCTTTTCTTCGAAGATCGCTGTAGGCGTTCAAGCTTGGCCAAATTCGCTTCAATAGCTTCCCGTTGATCACTCAGTTTTGCAAGCATCAGCATCGAGGACATTCCGTCGCCCAGACAGTGATGAGCTTTCATGCACAATACCGAATGACTTGGTCGTTCTGTCGACTCTTTTCGGTCTTGCAACAAATGAAATTCCCATAAAGGTTTCGACTCATCTAACGGCTGATTCCGTGCGGCTTCGACTGCTTCAAGCACCGATTCTGACTCGAGATGATGTGAAAAGATATGTTTGGAAACATCAAAATCTGGAATTTCCACGTAAGATCTGGCATCACGAACCACCACGGATCGAAATCGAATGAGAAATGGATCTTGAATGACTTTTTCAACGATTTCTATTGCCTCTTTTCGCGTCAATATACTTTAACATAGAGTTTGATTATTGGAGCACTTGCGGTATAAAAGAAGCGCGTCGTACCCTTCTAAAACCATATAAGTCACAGGAACGGACGGATTCGATTTCGTCTCTGTGATCAGAGTAGTCAATCCGATATTGCTCATTTTTCGAGAGGCTAAAATGGTTCGAAATGTTACACAGAAATATCTGCCAAATTCAGCCCGTACCTCTCGCATTCGATCTTCCCTCACTATTTAAGAGAATAGTGATTTTGCGGCGATTCTCAAGATACGTATAGAGCGCCCATCCGACAAGTACAGCAAGCGGTGTGAAGAAAAGAAATTGATAGTTATTTTCGTATATCAAAATCGAAGCATTCGTCATTGTGCGATCCCCTCGATTGACTTTACTGAATTGCGACGGTACTTATATCCAAAGTCAAAATGGAAAATGAGGTATCCACTGCGATAAGTTTTCACGATATCAAGTACATTGTTACTGTTGCAGTGCATCAACAACAATTATCCGTACAAGTAGAATATGAAGATTCACATAATACTCTTTCTTCATCGTCTAACTCGTATCCTAATGCGTTATCGACTCCATGCTGGATCGGGCATTTTTCGAGCAACTGTAAGAATTGCTACACCTCTATGTCGTTATGTTATAAAGTAATATCGATTATAGATATTCAGGATCTCACGCGCAAAACTGGAAACTTTAAGCGCTTTGGAGTTTTCGCAAATATGCTCATTTCAGCGGTACAGCGGCGAAGCGAAGCAGTTTTTATCGATCTCTTTACGACGGCTGATCTGGTACATCCATTATTTTTCCCTGATAGTCAATTCTCTAGACCGAAATCCGTGTTATAGGAGCGCTTTCGTTTGCAAAAGCTCGGTAACCGATCAATACCGATTCCTTCATGGCCGACGGATCTCTCTGCACGCGAGAATTCGGATTCTAAACGATACTTGATCCTCACATATGCTGTAGAATTCGATCGGGTGCACTATCCACTGCCGCTGTGCCACGTTGAAGCTCCCGATACCGAGATTTTGGAGCGAATTGTTAGAAGATTGAGGAGACAACTACACGACATTACAACCGAAGAGACCACGACTTTGAGGAGAAAGATTGCTGTTTTGGAAGACGAGAACCGCAGCTTCAAAGCGTTAGCAGAAAAATCGTCAGAGAAGAATACACAAGGGGCTCCGGATCCTCCACAGAAAGAAAACTTTCAGCTGAAAGAACTCGAATTGGAGCTGCAAACGATGAAAGAGGAGAATCACGAGTTGATGGAAGCACATACACAATTGCAAAGACGCTCTCAGGAAGATCTTTTACAACTCAAAAGAGAATTACAGTAAGAAAATCGTGGAAGCAGTAGAGCCCTTGACCGCTCTATACGCACAGGTTGCTTCAAACTCAACGACAGACAGATCGAATGGAATCGGAGCGTCCAAAGGCGGCCACCATGGAGAATGATGATACAAAGACACTTGTAAGAGTAGTTTTTCAGGATGCAGATGGACTTTATTGTTATGTCAAATAGGAATTCCTGAGCTTAACGCTAGAAGAAACACGATCCGAGCTCAAGCAAACGCGGCATCAGATGCTTGAAATCGATCAACTGAACCGAGAACTAAAACGTCAGCTCGCAATAGCGCATACCAAACTCACACAATCCAAATCTGGAGGAACTGCTGCTTTGAGACCTCAGAAAACACAATTGCGATCAAGACGTTTCATAGACCCGGAAGACAGCGATGAAAGTGAATCATGCAAGACTCCTGGTCTATCTTCAGCCAGATCCAAACCTTCATTTCGTCGCTTTGATCCGACTGCGTATCATCGCGAAAGACAACAACGAATGGAAGCGAGACGACAACTGACACCTGGAATCCCCACACGCTCCACTTCCCATCTCAGAACCGGATACTCTTCCGGCCATTCGCATCACGGTTCTGAATATACTTCAGCTTCCTCGCAAGACTCGGACAGTTGTATCCGATCCAGCCGCTCACGTCGACGATCCACTCGTTCACAACTCATCGCACGTCAACGAGAATCCGTCGAACGACTCTCTTCACCCAAAATAAAAGCTTGTTTGCCTCCACGATCCAGCTCAGTCGATCGTAAGCGAGTAATTGCAGGAAGACGACCACCATTTGGATCGCGTGCATGCAGTCAGTCGAGTCTGGATTCAGATACGGCGAGTGCATCGGAAATGAAGATAAGAGGAACCACCACATCTCATCGGCGTGCAAATACCAAACGGCTGACGGAAGCTCGTCCTGCTCCTGTTTTAAAAGCGGCTCAAGATGCAATCTGGACGAAAAAACCATCCACTCGCGCTGTGGTGAAAGAATCGTCAGACTCTGTTCAGCTCGCAGATACGTCTGTGGACTCGTTTAGCGATATTGATGAGCGACTGAAAGCACTGCAGAACTTTCTTCGTCAGGCAAAAGAACGAGGGAGGCCTTCAACAAGCGAAGCCTCAACTGCGAGCACAAATGCTATGGAGAACATGCCTCCATGTGGAGCTTGAGCACAGTTTATCACATTGTCGTCAATAAGTTAATCGCTGTCGACTTGTTCTTTGAGAATGTGCCAGGTGGTAACCTGTGAAAAGGAAGAGCACGTGTCATCATACTGTGAGTTCCATTGAATAGACGAATTGTCTCGAGCGCATTCCATCCAGATTGCTTCTCCGGAATGAGTCATGCTCGACGCAACAAAGCTTTTCGGACACTTGGTAGCTTCTCTGGGCGTCGAAGTCTCCCAGTAGAACGATTCATTCAAAAGCATCGGAATTCCCCTCTCGACTGAGGATGATTGCCGACGTTTTGGGGAAGGGCACAAAAGACATTCAATCACGTCGTCTCTCATTGCAGCTTGTTCTGCATCGAGAAGCATTACATCAAGCCCTGTCGATTCACAGGTATCAGATTCCATATTCACCTGGTGGAATGGATAATGAAACTCAAAAGCCCGAGTATTCAACTGACAAGACGACTCATCTTGCACTCTGTCGTCTTTGAAAGCAGCAGAGAAGGCCATTTTCTGTGCCGCTCGTTGCTGCTTTTGAAGATATTTTTGTGCGTGCGTTCGGATCTGCACGAGCGTTCGAGTGGAGACGAGCTTTGAGATCTTTTTCCAAGACTTTCCATACAATTTGAGACCGTGAAGGAAAAGCTCATGTTCACGCTTACTCCATCGACCGATGTGCGTATTAGCGGTTACATTATTGGGTGTGGTTGGAATTGAGCGAGCGCTTTGCTTTGAAACCAGATGGGAAGCGTTCGAGATTGACTCGGAAGGAAACCGATGCGCTTCATCCAGAATGCATGTTGATCCCGGTCCGGTTACTTGCTGGCTCGTGTCGAGAACTGAACCGTGCAGTTGGTCTTCCAATTGTGTATCGAGATCGAGATCGATGGGAATGCTGCATAGATCTGTTGGAAGATAAGAGCTATCAAATGGGTATCCATCAACCTCAGTGAGGAATGGAAGCTTCCAGCTTGGTGGTTGTCGGCTTGTAGCCCATTGAGCTGTTGCGAATTCACTGTTCAGTATCCGCTTTTGTTCGTCCGTCATGCAGCATTCAATACTGAAGAACAGTGCGTCAAGTAAGGAAGCACCAAGTGCTTGGCTTTTGTTATGAAATGACAGTGCGGTGCATTTTTGGCAATGACGTCGCTGGAAATAGAAACAGACAAAGATAGAGACAGATGCGATGTATACTTATTTTCAGAATTGTACTCGGTATTCCCGTACTTTGTTAAGTACGACCTCATGCAATGAGAATTTATCAAAATATAGCGAACGTCTATTTGAAGCGATGAATCTGCGCATATATCGTTATAGCTCAATAAATCGTGTCATAATCCCTCCTGTAACAGCAGTAGTTCTGCATCAGTTCCTTTCCCCTCCACGTAGTAGTAAATAGTGTTTCAATTAATATCAGTACGCCATTGCATAATTCAACGCTTAAGACGCTTTTCAGACACGCTAATTGCACATAGTCGATCGCCTATTTCCCATAGCTACATAGAGCGTACGATCGAGAATGAGTGCAAGGCGGCAAGCGATCGTAATGCAACTCAATGTTACAATCTTTTTAATCCAGTAAAATCGACCGTTCCTATTTTTATCCAATGTATCAATGGAACGAAATGAAGATAATGGATCCAGCTAAAAATGCTTCGTCCATCGCGTACACAAAACCGCTCTATCCGCCTCGATTGATGGTCGACTTTACAAAGATCGGTGTACGTTCATAAAGCCTTTGCATTCCTCCACTGATCCTTTCTTCCACACAGAGAGAAACATTAGAAAAGTATGCGCATATGTACCATTTGGATCTGTCCATTTACGAGTCGTACGGCAAAGAGGAGCTGGCAGCATTAGTAGCGCGTCATTTTGACAGTTCATTGAATGTCGATGAGGAAGACTCCATTATTTCTTTCATTCAGCGCGTTCGGAATGGCGAGAAATGTAATGGAATTCGATTGAATGAGAAAAAAGAAAAAAAGAGCTCAAGCCGAAAACGTCAGCGAGAAGACTCGATCACGGAATACCCCTCCAGTTACCCAATTTTGGCAAAAAGTCTGGGTGGAATCGGAAGCGGATTATCGAGTTTGGGCGGTGTGATCGCCGCCGATGGAGCCTACGGTGAGGAATTCGCGCCAAGGGGCCGCGAAATAAGCGATTCGATCCCTTCTCGTGCATCCTTTCCACACTCAAATAAGCAGATTGAATATTCCGGTGGCGTTTTGACCAATCTGTCAAAAAAAGGGGATAAAAAATCCGGTCGAAGTGTTTTATCCGCTGCAGAGGAAGACAACGATCTTTATTGCATTTGCAGTCGTCCAAGTTATGGAAATATGATCGCTTGCGATGGAAAGAAGTGTCCGAATCCGTCACAATGGTACCATTTGGAATGTGTCGGCCTCGGTGATGGACGTCACCCCAACACGTGGTTCTGCCCCGAATGCGATCCAAAAGGGTTTACAGCCATGATGAACAAGAAAAAGAAGAGTAAAGCATCACGTTCGAAATCACCCGGCGCTATGAAATAGGTCGTTTTGCTAGAACTATAGGAAATATGCACAATATATATTCATGGTCACCGTTTTCTCAAATATGCGAACTCTATCAGAAGGTCCAAAGCTTGACGCAATGATCGGCACCACTTGTGACAAATGACGGCATGTGAGAATTCCACTGAACCTGAAGGACTTTTCCAGTATGTTGACGGAACGACGCAACAGGAGTCAGTAGAGGTGTCGTCTTAGAAGTGCTGAATAAGCAGACAGTCTCATCGAAAGAGCCGCTAACCAGCCAATTTCCATCCAGGCTCCAGGAAATACATCGACATTCGTCTCGGTGGTGTAAAACACTCTGAAGCGCTCGACGTGCCATCCGGAGATCCCACAGACAGATGGACCCGTCTTGATGAGCAGAAGCGAGTATCTGGCTTGCTTGAGGGTTGGATGAAAGTGCATATGCAACCGATCGAGTTGAGGCTACAAGTTGAGTGCATTTAGAAGTTCGAAAGTCCCAATTTCGAATTGTTTTGTCCATTGACGCAGTTAGAAAATGAGTCGATATAGCACTTTGACTGCAAGTACTCTGACGAATGGGAGATGGGAATTGCATCGCGACAATCTCTCCAACGTGACCATCAAATCGCTGGTAGCAAGCTTGAGGCTGACACTCGAAATTCCAGCATCGAATGACAAAGTCTCGAGAAGCTGTACCGCACAAAAGATGTGGCCGGGCAAATGCGAGACAACGCACTTTCCCTTGATGTCCGCTAATTTGTATGTCATCTTGTTTTTGAAGATTCACGAGTCGAATGGGAGAATCCACTGACCCTGAAGCGATCCACAAGTCGTTTGCGAAATGATTATACGCTACGGAGTAAATTGGCAAACTGTGATGTCGGTACTTTTCGAGAATGACGGGAAGTAATGGGAGAACTTTTTTCTCTTCATAATCACCAAAACGAGATAATGGGATTGTTGCGAGGTCAAATATGCGCAGAGTTCGAGCATTCGTACCGATCATAGCTTCAGCACGCGCTGTACTAATATCCATAGCCCGGACAGCATGAGCTTCTTTAACTTGGGCGACTACGTGAGCTTGTACAATCTCATCGATACCCAGCCGATCGTACGTCAAAGTGAGCGGCTCTTGATCTCGTATGGGGTTCGTAGCAGTCTCGGCTTTATTTGGCGATTGTGAGCAGGTATTTGACTCATCATGTTGCGTGTTCCCTTCTATCAATGCGGCATTAAAGTCACACTGTGTAGCGATGTTGTTGTATCCTGAGTAAGAATTTCGTGGGCTCATCTGTGTTGCGGTTTCGTACGTCGCAATTGTCACGTCGACTGGATGCTCGTCTACCCAGCTCGTTTGCATGCTTTCGTCGCAGGTGTCGATCACAGGCTCGAGATCGGTTTGTAAGATCACATCTGATGAGAAATTCTCAGTTTGACAGGTAGCAGTATGCACTTTCACCATCGACGTTTGTATCGCCGCGTCAACGCTTTCCAAACTCCATGGCACCGTCTGAATTGACGTATCAGCTGTTCCAACCATCGGTACGTCGTCGATGTTCTCATTCATTGTGTCCACGTCGTCCCATCGGCTATCAAATTGTATCGACATGACGAGTGGATGATGCTTTAAGGGTTTTGCGAAAGAATTCCAAGCCTGTGAATGTGTCAGTGACGTAGAGGTCGAATGTGGCTGACGAGGATCCAACACGTTCGTGTAAGGTGGTTCCTGTGTGGCCTTCATCGCCAATGATAAGGAATTTATAGGAGCAATTCGAAGCGATTTCGAGGCTGCGACGCGTGATGCTTTGTCATTGCTTCCACGATGCTCAAGCGCTTCATCCACTAAACAGGCTAATTCAAGCTTCGACATCATTTTATAGACATACTCAGCATCAGAAGGAGTGATTTCAGGTCGGAACAGCGCCACTAAACGTTCATAGCAGCTAAGTCGTCTTTTATAAGGCGAGTACGCCGAGGAGTAACGAGCATTTGCATATGAATTCTGTGTCGAGTATTCATCTATTGGACCAGCGCATTCCACGTATTGCAGTGGCCCTTCATCGTTAAGTCCTTCCCGAGCGCGAAGCACGTCGAAGCTTTTCCTCTCACACATCGGTTGGTCCTCTTCAAAATCCTTTGTTGCATTCAGTGCGTGGATGTATTCCATGCGCTTTTCATTGTCCACCATTCTGCTTGCAAATTCGATTTCTTGTCCTGATAGACTTCCTCTCAGACACTGTACGAATTCCAAAGCGACGTCGTATTTTCCAGCCAAGACAGAGTCCCGAAGCATGGTCATCTCATGGGAGACTCCACACATCCAGAAGGGATCAACGCCCGATTCTTCCATCAATACAGAAGCAGATCTAGAAAATCCATACGCACGCAGGAAATTAATAATGTAGAATAGAATTTCATCAGTATCAAAATTATAAATGCACATGAGTTGGGTCTCATCGAGAATAAAATTCGATTAAAATAGCTTTTTTTATGGCAATATACCACACACTCTATCAACATTCGTATACTTTGATGGTTGCCGTAACAACACTCCTGCAAATTGGACACTCGGGATGGTTCGACGTAAGCATTATATCCAAGCATTCCATACAAGCTGCAATGTGTCCACAAGGGATACAAGCGGCAGTCTTTTTGGCGGCCATACAAATCACACACTCCTTCATAGAGCGGCTAGAAGTCGGACTCGAACGATAAAAAGTCGGTTTCGATACTTCATCGAATTTCTCATCGCATTCCAATGCAGGGGCTGATGGTTGTGCCGAGGCCTCACACCACTCTTGGTCCCACAAACGCATCCACAAATCGCGCTCCTCTGATGACGTAGCTGCGAAAATCAATTCAAGGCGGGAAAGCGGACGATACTTGTGCCTTGAAAACTCGCTGTTGATGGGTTGTATCTCTACAGGATATATCGATTGAAACATATACTGCTTATCCATAAAAGTAGTTGCCATTGTATTCATAAAAACAGCTCCTCGCGAAAGACTTCCGTTTTCGTCGAAAATGCGTTCAGGGACAGTGATCGATGAGTAACAATACGTGACAGAACGAAGACCGCGACGTATTATCGAGTTGGCAATAGGAGACGAATCCTTTGGAGACCGGTAGAATGCCATTTCAAACTCGTGGTCGGATGTATCGCAAGCTATTGCCACACACCATCGTTTTCGCCATATTGAATGCAGTTTTCTCGATTTGACATACATCCAGCCCGAATGTAAGCAAAGCTTCACAGTCAAATACTGAGCGACAGCCTCACGTCGATGAAGTCGAGCAATGTCGATTGGTAAATGTCCATCCCGATTGAGTGCAAACAAATTTCCATTGGCTTTACAGAGCAACTCGATGCACGCAATACTGTCGGCGTCAGCTGCATAATGCATTGCTGTATTTCCTTGAAAGAAGCCATCCACAAGATTTACATCCGCGCCAAACTCGATCAATACTCGCACGGCCTCTGAATCTCCCAATTTACAGGCATGCATAAGCAAGGTCATTTTTCTCCGGCCATGATGACGGTTTAAAAGCTGTGGGACGGATGCAAACATCGCTCGTACGGAACAAAATAAGTCCATGATAGGGATACAATTGGAGCCGGATTCAACCATTTTCCCACTGCGGTATGCGTGCAAGTGCTCACGTAATTTCTCAGTCTGACATTGTTTGACGCTCTTCCATAAAGATCTTTCCAGACGTGACAAGTTAGTGAACATCGCTAAGAGAATTGGATTGTGAGTGTACGATGGTAATGGCAACAGGAACAGTTCATTTGGAGATGGATTGATGCGATATGACCTGACACTTTTTGACAGGGGCGTTTAGGCAGTCCATCGCTTTGTAGTCAATGATCCTCTTCAACCCAAAGCTTGGACTTTGAGATAGAGCTTGGTACCATCTCTCAAGTTTTGGTATCTGAACTCCAATCAGTTGCGAATTGCAATCGTGGTAGGGCTTTCATGCAGGAGGTATCTAATCCACTTACATCTCCACGTTTCTGAATAAAAGAAGTCACAATCGCGTCACGACAAGGGGCTTCTTCCACTGAACATATGCTCTCTCCACAACAATGTGCTCCATAATCGAATTCAATAAGTGCACGTCCACGACCACCTCTCAATTTCTTTTCGTAGAGATACTTAGCAAAATAAAACGGAGTTTGGAAGTCTAATTGGCCACCCAATAGTAGTGCGCTGGTCGTATCGGGTAGAATGATATCCTTGTGGAAATAAACGTCGAGTGGATAGGAGAATGACGGAGGAGGCTTAAATGTTGTAAAGTTCTTCAGCTGATCTCTGATTCGAGGATCTTCACAAACTTTGTCTTGCGCGCCGGTAAAGATACAAAAGTTGATCAGATCATATTCGAATGGAGCGGAGAACGGTCCATCCCGATACGATTGAAGAAGTTCCTGATACGATGGAGACGGACGGTCCCATCTTTCGGAAGTCACAATGACACTATACAGCAGTGTATTATCGTCTCGTATTTGATCAACAGTTGAATTCTCATTTGGTGAACGCCAAAGGTTCAGGTAGTGCTGGAATTCGTTCAACTCGTTGACGTCACAGTCTGTTTGCAGCAGGTACTTTAGGACCAGTGGAATATGCTTCCGATACGATGGATGAGCGACCTTATCGAACACGAATTGTCGTATGGATTCTGAGGCTTTTTCGTTGTTGTAATATTGCATCAGCTTCGTCAAACAAGAACTTCGGAAGCCAGCATCCTTGTCCACATAATGATACATGCGTAGCAATTCTTGTACAGCTGTTTTTGTAGAGCCAATCTTCAATGGACATGTACTGTCTTCTACACAATCTTGTAAAAATCGACGTGTGGGTTCTTGAATGGCGCTGTTCCAATTCGAATCGGCGCTGTTGATGGGATCGTAGCGATCGGTCGGTACATCGATTCCCTCTAAAATATATCCGGTCACGTACTTGGGTTCAAGTTGAATTAGACGCTGTATCAGAAATGTACCGTAGCTGTAGCCGTACACAAACACATTGACATGAAACGGAGCATCAAGTTCTACAGTGTGTTCTAAAATGACTTTAAGATCCATCGCCGCGTTCGTCACACTGAATATCTCCGCATGATGCTGATACTGGTAGTTTAGATCTTTGAGACAGTCGCCCATGTCTTCAAATAATATACTGTTTCCGCCAGAACTACCTTTCTGCAGCGCTTGTGCGGCCCTACATGTTAGATAATGGCTTTTTCCAGTTCCTCGATGGTCCAATGTGTAAACAGTGACGAATTTCTTCAGCATTTGAGACATACTGACCATTCTTCTTTCTACTATGATTGAACAAAAGTTGGTCTCAACACGTAATTAGACAGTTCTGGGTGGATTACATGTTGCAGAAGATAGCCCGGGTCCCCCTTGCACGAGCCATAATAAAGTGCTCGTATTTGAACTGTTTCTCTTCGCACGAATACGTTTGACAAATATCTCGATACTTTGCTTTTCCACCGTGCCACCATGGCCACACAATCCTTCGTGACATAACGGCACAGCTACTTTTGCGCACTCAAAGTGAGTCGATACGCTTTGTGCATGTGCTCTTCCATTGGATGTGCTACTGGTACGTTCACATGGATACCATTCATTCATTCTCAATGCGCGTGGAGACACGCAGAAAACGCTACAGACGAGAGCATTCAACAGCGTTCGAAAAGCCATCATTCGTGCGCTCGGATCTTTCACGGTCAGCCGCATTTAGCTTAAGTACACACCTAGCCCATAGGTACGCTTTTCATCATGGGTAAATGCTTCGGAGATGGACTCGCGGCTCTCTTTGATGAAATGGGGTACACAGACGATATTGAATGCACCAGTATAAGCGGTGAAGACTTGGATATACTGTATGGGCTTCCATCGATACGAATTCAAGCTTTTTTGGACTGGTTTCAGTCCTGTCTATCTCCATCCCATTCCTTGCGGCGTGCGTTGAGTGCGGCTGATTACAAATTTTATAAAAGGCAAATGAAAGAGCATGGAGAGACATGGATAATTGATGGAGAGGAATTGATGCGCGAGGAAATGATTTGTGCTCATGAGGACCGTGAGGATCAAGGTTTAGCGCTTGAAGCATTCAATTCGAAGAATAACATGTTAGAAAAACAGATATCGGCATTGGAGACCAAGATAAGTACCGTGCTAGCTCGGAATACAAGACTAGAGCGCTGTGTTGAGAATGAAAGCAACTTAATCGCAAATTTACAGTCGCATCACGAAAACATAACGCAGCAGTCTCTCTCAGTTACGTCAACAGATGGAAGTCTCCAAGCCCAACAACTTTGTGGCATTATCGAGGATCAAATTGAGCAATATGTAACCATGCTGCGCCCCTCACCACCTTCTGAGGATCACAAATCATATGAATCACCCATCAACCCTCAAGAACAGCCACAATCGATAAATAAAGCTTCCATACAAACTGAATATATCCCTTCGCTCATCCATCAACTTCCTTTGCAGAAACTCCTGTCTCTAGAAGCTATCAAAATGGAAAGCCTAATGAGACAGCTTCGATCTATGCAGGTAACATCGCGAAATGCCTCCGATCAAACTCAACAAACATCGCCGATGGACACTGAAAAGTTTCCGAAATGGCTTCTGGAAGTAGATCCGGCAGAGTTGTTCGAACAAGAACATCATGTGGCAGTATACAACCAGTGAGCGACACTCTTTCTCTTTTACTATCAATCTCGCTGAAATTGGGCATGTTAGATGTAGCATCGAGTTGGCTCGACTAGAAACCGCTATGGCAGTCAGCAAAGAAGACCAATTTCGAGCGCAGATCGAGTTACTTACGAATAAAGCGTACCTAGAGGAACTAAGCACACACTCTTATCGCAAAATGCAACTGAAGCTGTTGGATCCTCAGAAAGTCAAGTAAGAAAGGTCGATTTCTATCGAGTTGGTCAGCTTATATTTGCATCTGTAGCCATCGAATTCAGAGCGCAGAAGCTCACGTACAAGATGCTCGAGACAAAATAGCCCAACTCATCACAGAATTGATCCCAAAGCGCTGTAGAGAAGTCTCCACACTCAAATGCTCTTCTGTTGTTTTGGAAACGTACCGACATCGCATGCACCGACAACAAAACCGTCTCCAAGAATTTGATTCTATCTTATCCTCTTACGAAAAGCAACACGATCGACTCGACTTGCTTCAATGTGTGCTCACAGCCGAAAACAACGATTTACAAGCATTCCATACGTCTTTAAAGGAGATTTTCGTCGAGTTGGATCATTGCTGTCAATGCATTCAGGATCGACTTACGGTCGCTTCAATTACACAGACACCAGACGAGCAGATGCCCAGCAATTCTGAGCATGCCCCATTCCTACAGAATTTTCGACAGGTCCTTGAAGGTAATGTGTATGGCTTCGAAGAAAACTCATCTCAGCAAATCGAACGAAGCAAATCATTCATGGTGGAAGAGCTCTTCCGTTTGAGTAAAATACAACAGACGAATGCAACGAGTCTGGCTCAGAGTTGGACACGCACGCTCGACGAATGGCAGCGCCTCACAACCATAAAACAAGATATCTATCAAATGTTGCGCACGGAAATGTATGGCGATTCTCATTCCTGGACTCCACAATTGCTAGCACATCATACTCACAATGCATTACAACGCGCTACGGAGGCAATCGAAGTTTTGGAGAAAACATTTTCCAATGTCACCCGACACTATGAATCTGAAAAACGTAAAAAAGAGTTTCGGAACGGGGAAGATCACGACAAATTGATAAAGCTTCAGGGCCAACTAGAGCTCCTTGACTCCAGAAAGGAATGAGTGTAGTACATCCACACTACATCCACTCAGTTGTGCCATTGCATTATTGCTTCAATATATGGGCATCACCGGTATTGCCGTCAACACTGTTCCTATCCGAACGTGAGGACGGCTATCCCACATCTGCTGCACCAGTGACGACATCTATCCCACTTACAACATCCCCACTCTCCGTTACGGTGTAAAGTACTATCTCATTGGGTTCCTTTCAAACGACAAAGCGCACTACCAAAGTTTTTGGTTCCATAGCCGACATTTACGTGTTATGTATCTTCTTTGAGCTTTCATCGAGACCTTAATTTCATTCACAAATACAAATGCTCACCGCCATGACGTCTCGCTTCTCAACATACCAAAAACAAGCTAAGCTCAGTACTGCAAATCCCTATAAAATGAGAAATAATGACCTGCTTTTTCTTATACAGCGGATCCTTTGACACCCGACGATGCAACGAAAGCGATACACAAGATAACAAGTGCGGTAAGCAACGCAGCGTAGTGACATCGACAGAACATTATGACACGCCTCAATTAATAAGACAACGTCACGCATAACAAAACAACACTCGCTCCTAAACCAGCGGCTCGCACGTCCATTATGTCTGCGCAATCTTTAAATCAATGGACATCAAAGAAGCTACAAAAGTGGAGATCATTTTCGGCTTGACCTCCACGATATCTTCATACGTCAAAAAAACCGTCGCACCAACTTTCTGCGCACAGCTAATTGCATATTTCGCATTATTGATTTTTTCATCGTCCGACTCGCCGCTAGTCACTTGATCCCAATTCACTGCACGTGACTCAACTGCGTGTACCAGATCCAATAAATATATTCCATTGGAGAGCACACCGTCCCGGAAGGCAGACATTTGTGCTTTTGATCGTCCTGACTGCTGCACTTTGGCATTCGCCCACTCGATAATGTCCTTGTCAGTAATTGGATGGCCACCATTCCGTGCCAAACTTGTCAAGATCTTCAGTTGCTGGTGTCGCATACTCTGCCACATAATGGATAAGATGAGCTTCTTATTGCCGTCAAAGATATCCGCACCGCCAATGTTGACCAGCGAGAATTGAAATGGAGCATCCTTTCCGATATCCACACAGTAATTACAATTTTCCACCTTTTGATACGTATTCGGTGCGTTCATATGAACTTTGGACCATTGAACCACTCCTTTTTCAATTCGGTCAAATACTTTGAGTAACGCGATGCCATCACGCACGTCGGAGAACAGATGATTGATGTGTAGCCCATCGATTCCCATTGAATTGATCCACATGCGGAAGACACGTTCTTCTCGAGTATCTCCGACATCATCGTACAGAATCTCATTCAATTTCTTCATGTCTGCCTCCACAACATCAAGAGATGGACAAGTATTGAATAATTGAGCCACAAACGACATATTGAGTTTGGGGTTCCCATTGGTGATATCGTGAGGTTTGATGAACGTTTCCACTTGCAGGTGTCGAGCGTTTTGGATGACGTGTGCGGCGCGTCCTTGTCCGGTTTGTTCGTTGCATAAGTCACATTGATTCGGTGCAATGTGATGAAGCAAAACGCTGTACGCATGCGCATCCTTTACATCGCTGCTGAAATTACTAATTCGGTGTGGATGTCCGGCACCCTGCAAGTGATAATTCATCCATCGAAGTAAGATTTGGTCAGGTGGGAGACGCATAAACTCTTCCAAGGATTCACCATCGAGTAATAATCGAACTAATTCGGGATGATTCTTCAAATTGATGGTAGACGTCAGCTGGATTTTGATGATTTGCCACACAAGCCCAAGCACTAGAATCGGTTTGCCTTCAATCAAATCCACCGGTCCAATATTAACGACACTGCAGCCGATGCTTTTGGCGGCGTTGATGCAGAGATTGAGATTTTCGGTCATTTCGTACACATTAAGAGCTTTTGTTGTGGTGTTGTTGATGGCACGGGAATCAATAGTTTCTGGAACAGCCTCATTCAAAAGCTTACACAGTAAAACTCCATCTGCCACCGACAAAAAAAGACCGTCATCGTCGGTGGAAATTGGAAGCAAATGAGATAACTGTGAATCACGACCCAAGCAATTATTAATATGCTCCGTGAATGCAGTTTTCTCGGCTTCAGAGTATGAATGGACACCACCTGCACTTCCTCGGACTTCATGTATGACACTGGAGGTATGAGGTCGTGATCCCGTTTTAGAAACGCTGTATAGAGGCTGACTTGGATTGCTTACTTTCCGTTCCGATGGCCATGAGAATTTTCTACTACGTTCACCCATTTTGATTATGTTCGAGTCATCCGATGCTACGGGTGTTGAAGGAGCCTTCAACGATTGTTTTGATGTTTCACTGCTATTTGGTGCTGGCCACTGAGATTGAGAAAAAACACTGGATGTCGATGATCCGTGAGCTGGGGATGGAATGTTGCTCGACGGTGGCCATTGAGGCTTTGTGCCAGAAGACTCTTGTGATGAGTGAGCTCGTTGGGATCGCATCGGGGTGCTTGATGGAGGCCAGGGAGCTTTCTTCACGCCAGGTTGACCACTTTTTGGTGGCCATTGAGGTTTACCCGACATTGTATTGCTACCAGAAATGCTAGAATCTTGAGAAGATTGGGGAGGCCATTTTGCTTTCTGGATGGGGCTTACGGTCACCGGCGGGCCAGTCTCATGGGCGACGAGTTTGCTGCTCTCTTGGGTCGATTTAGGTGGCCATTGCGTTTTATTCGCCCACGGTAAGTTGGACGATAGTTTCGGAGCAGTGTTTTCTTGCTGCTGCGGTGGAGGTACCACTTGTTTACTCACTTCGCCTGTGGTCTGCAAAGTGGTTTCTACTGGTTTTTGAGTCCCAAGAGCACCGAAAACAAGCGTTCCATTGCGGAGATCTCGAACGACATTCATAAACTCTACAAATGTAATTTTTCCATGAATTTCCCATTCTCTTGTAGATTTCACGATCTGAAGGTCATTCGACGTAATTTCGTCATGATGTTCACCACATTCGAGCAACACCGGACCAATCATTGGAAACGAGATCGTGGCTGCCGAATCGAGGTCATGCTGCTTGAAGCTGGCTTTGAAATTTTGTATCTCTTTTGGAGAGAAAATCTGCAAGAAGCTGGATGGAAGTTGATAGCTCATCCGCTTTCCTTCTGTTCGTTCAAAGAAGTAATGTGTTCGTAAAGGAATACTGAACAGGCAAATAAAATGTGAGAAAGTCTGTAGGCTTCGTATCGAGTAGAAGGGGGTATCAATGTTCACAGTCATCTACATCGTACCCACTAGAATTAGTGTATCGTATATCCATAGTATAGTCTTTATAAGGTTATCAAAACACCGAATAGCAATCCCACGCAAGAGGCTTTCACCATATATTAATACCTAAAAGACATCAATATTGAGAATTTTAATCTCTTCGCAAGGTCGATCGTACTTGTCCGTACGCGTTTGTTCAATCGAAGACACTGTGTCCTTCCCATGCTCCACACGACCAAATACAGTGTGTTTATTATCGAGCCATGGCGTCGGTACAGTTGTGATAAAAAACTGAGAGCCGTTTGTATTGGGACCCGAATTTGCCATCGACACAGTGAAGGCTCGATCATGTCGTAAGTTCCGATTTAGTTCGTCTTCAAACTCCCCACCCCAAATCGATTCGCCACCGGTTCCATCCCCAAGTGGATCGCCCGTTTGTACCATGAAATTCTTGATCACGCGATGGAAAATCACATTGTCGTAGTATCCATTGCGTGCGTGTGTGCAGAAATTCTCTACCGTGCGAGGACATTCTTTTGGGAATAGTTTCACAGTTATATCGCCAATAGTTGTATGGATAATGATAGTGTCACCCATAACCTTCGAACTCGACTCAGAGGCCACTTGCAATTCTTCCATTGTTGGCTTCTCGTTAAACACATCTCTTCCAATGCTTGTATCGTCTTCGTCCTCTTCCGCTGGCTCACGTGTTGAGAAAAGATAGAATCGATTTTTCTTGTATGAAGTACAGAATAAAGTCGGATCGACTGGATCCGATCGATCGGAATCGGTCATAACCATGGAATCTTGCTTCAGCTTGGAGCTGGACGCATTACGAATTTGCTTTTCCATCTGAGTATTTACTTTAAGCTTCTCTTGAAATAACGCGACACGCAGAAATCGATCCGTATTTTCGACTTTACCCAGAACACGAACGAACTTGTTGGTTTCGATATTGAGCACCTTGATTCCCAATAATGTTGGATAGAGGAGGAAATGACCACTTTCATCAAATGTGCAATTGGAAACAACTTCAGAAGCTGCAAGCTCTTTTTCCACTGCAGAACGTCGACCAAAATCTAACGCATCTAACGGAAGACTTTTATCCGCAAATGCATCCTGAAAAATAACCAAACTTTCATCGTACTTCCGTCTCAATTTCCCAGTTAGGAATCGAAATACGCGAATTTGAGCGTCTTTGGCAGTCAATGCAAAGTTCTCCCCTTGTGAGTCAATTGCAATTGACATTGGAATTGTCTTATGTTTTGCAAGTTCATACAAATCTGTCTCGCCTTTATACTTGAACGCCAACGAGTCTTCGGGGAAATTGAATGTTTCTGCGTTCCAGTATTCGATATGACCTTTTGCATCACAGCTTATGGTACAATCATAAACAGCATTATAGCCTAACAGAAGCACTGGTGCCGTGTGAAGCTTGTCTATTGTATGAATGGGCTCGTGGGTCGCTTGATCAGCTTGATAAATTCTAATCCAGCTGCCTGTTTTATCGGAGATCGCTATTTTGGAGAGAATCGCATTTTTTTGGTGAATCCAGCAGCACTCATTAGGGATGTATCCCACTTTGATCATGTTGACCATATCAAATCCGATCACATCATAGAATTTGATGTTCTGGTCACTCGATGTGCTGCAAAGCCGAAGACCATCGGAAGACACCGCCAAGGCGAAAATCTCGTTCATATGCGCTTTGTAATGCTTCACAAACTCAATACCATGCAGCATCTTCTTCCAGAATTTTACATGTCCATCTTTACTCGCCGTTATGATGAATTGTGTCTCTGGAGCGACGACCACATGCGTCACAATATCTCGATGCATGTAGCTTTTCTCGTACATTTCAGCGGATGGTATATTGGTAAGATATGATTCCTCAAATAATAGTTTGGGTTTCTTTGTTTTTCGCTTGGGTGGCATTGGCATTGGCATCGTATCAGCGTCATTTTCTTCGTCGGTAAATGTGTCGGAAGATGGGCGCTTTGCGATCGCCATGACGTCTTTCATCCAATCAACATCATCATTATGATAACGTATCTTTACTGTGTAGCTACCCGTTAACGTGATATCTTTGCAGCTGTTCAGACTCAGACACAAGTCTGTGCTTAGTTAATAAAAAATGATTTTGCAGGTTCACAAGATCAGCATTTTCTAACACGAGTTATCTATAACGACATGCAAACTTTGTAGCTCCCTTGAATAAAAACGCTTTCAATCACAATATGAGCAGTTAGGAACATGTCAGAACAAAGCGTATTTTCAACGTTTCATACCTTTTAGTTTTTCTATAGGACTGACTCTATCCTGATAGAAATGACTTGTTATAGAAAAACTTGTTTTTTTTCGAGGTAAAAGTAGGATCAGAATGCTTGAAGAAGCCTTCATCAGCATTCAAACACCCTTTTTGTATCTGTTTTGACTCCACTGCCTACTCCATCAAACTCAGTCACAGAAAAGCGCCAATTCGTCGAATTCCATGTTTACTCGCGTGCCTATTAATCGCAATAATCCATCAGAGTTGCTCAGGCGCAAGTGTAAAAAATGCTACAAGTTGCTCCGAATTTCGCACCAAGTATTGAGACTACGCAATCTGTGCGTGCTTTTGACGAACCACACTCTAAGCGAATGAGAGGAGTATTTCACCATATTTCTCATGCGAGACGAAAGCTTGGGCTTTTAAGGCATAGGACGGACTCGCATCGGTCGCCTCCTTCCCCACAAGCAAGGACGCAACGCACGTCGAGGCTAACAAGGCAGAGTACTAGTCGGATGAGTCGAATTGGAATCACATTTGGTAAAAACAAGAGCAAGAAATGTGTTCATTTTGATTTCTCACACGAAGAAATCGAACGTTCAATGACTACAGAGGAAGAAAAAGAATCATATCATTATTCACGGAAAGAACTGGATTACGTGATGGCTCGTGCCAGAGAGGATGGTGCCTGTACAATGATGGGTTCAACGCTCTTTCAGCCAGCTGGAACGATTTTACAGCAAGGCACATTGACATTCCCTTCTGGCCGACCATTCCTCAAGCATTCGGCCTTCCTGACTCGAAAAACATTTTATTGCTTACTGCTGTCCAAGTACGTGTCCATACGATCTGAGTAGTGTTTTCTTTTCTGACTCATTACCACGCAGTTGTGAATTTCTACTTTTTCGCTCGGCGGCCGATGCGGCACAACGAGTGGAGTGTTCTGCTCGCTTTGAAATGCATTCACTAAAGGAATGCAGTGCGATGAGTACAACACAAAAACTTGCTCTTTCGGATTACGAATTACCAATCGCTTCACCAACTGCATTTTTTCTCGATCTTGTGCAATTGCATCCAACAAACGAAGGAAAAACGTCACAAAGAGTACTTATCGTGACAAAAGATCAGCTCACAGCGCGTAATTGGATACTAGCTTTAACCAAAGCCCAGCAGATATATTCGGCAACCATTGGAAGGGGTAGTGCTAAGAACTGATACTAATTGGAATAGATGAGATTTTTATTGCAATTCACTTTTAGTCAAAAGGTCGGATATGTCTGGCAAAGTAAAAATCCAAATCGTAGAGCGTGCCGAAGAATTCTGTAATGATCCTAAATTAGCGAGTCAATTCGATCATTTAGGAGATTGTTCAGCCAAAGCACAACACTTATCGGAAAGTATATCGTCAGTGGCCTTATTCTCCCACCAAGTAAAACAAATTCGCAAGTGCAAGATATATATCGCACGAATACAGTCGGAAAGTGTCGGATTCTTACGCATTGGAATTAAGCATTTATATCTACTCGTTTGTTATGCAATCTTCATCGTTATGAGTTGATATTTTTCTGACTTGCTTCTCAGAATAGCAAAGAAAAGTTCGTGGAAAGAGAAGCGCTGAGCTTGCTGGATTTTTATGTGAAGGAATCGTTCCAGCGACATCGAATTGGATTGCGGTTGTTCCATTCCATGCTCGAGGTGCGATTTGACAATAAAACGGTCATAATCAATATTAATATTAGATATAGTTGGAACATGTAGAATCTCCGGAACAGCTTGCATACGATCGGCCTTCCCCAAAGCTCATTGCATTTTTAAAGAAACACTATGACATTGACGACCACAAAGTACAACCGAACAACTTTGTCATTTTTCCTACCTTTTTCCAATTATGCTCCAATCAAACCTGAACATCGATACAAGTAGCCAATTACATTGCACTTAAGATCCTAATGATGCGGCGAATTCTGTCCGCATTTCAAATCAGAAGCACAATTTCGAGGATATCGTTTACTAGCTTTCTCAACTTGTATTGTGGTATGTGTAATCCCCATCGATAGCAAGTAGTCTTGAGCTTCATGTAATGCGTTATCTGGATCGTCCGAAATCAAATGCACACTGAGTGACGGAAGCCCTGCGCTTAATGACCAAATATGTAGATCGTGGAGACCGTATACAGACGCACATGCCCGCAACCCGACTTCGATCTCTTTATGATCAATTCCTTCGGGCGTTCCCTCCATCAATACGTGCAAACTGCTAGTGACAATGCCGAACGTAGTTCCGAGTACAACGATCGAAAAGATAAAGGTCGCAATTGGATCGGCAATTTGCCAGGATGGGTTATACCAAATCAATCCTCCCGCAATGCATACACCGATACTTTGTATGAAATCGCCCAAAGCGTGGATATAAGCCGCTTCAATGTTGAGATTTTCGAGCGTGATGAGTCGTCTCTTGTTTTTCGCATCTGCCAAATTCTTGTCTGATTGAATCACATGATGCTCTCCGTTTCCGTTATGAGGCGTATGCTGGTCTTTTTCATGTTTATGCTCTTGATGCTGGCCATGCCCACCATGACTATGTCCATGACTGTGGCTGTGTCCATGACTGTGCCCACCATGGCTATGACCATGATTATGACCGTGTCCGAGGATCCGCATAAGGATCAAATTGACTCCAAGTCCGATGCAAGCCACGATAAACATAAGTTTGCCATTTACATGTTCTGTCGGATGTGGCTGTAAACAATCCATGAGACGTTCAATCGCGGCATAGACCAGCACTCCTGTAAGCACCCAAATGACAAGGACACTTGTAATAGCACCAATCACTTCTGCACGCAAAAATCCAAAACTCAACTTTGCTGAAGCAGGCAGAGTACTCACCCAAATTGCGAATAGCGAGATACAAAATCCAGCCACATCTGATAATAGGTGGGCTGCATCCGTCATAATGGCAAGACTCCCTGCTAAAATCCCTCCGAATACTTCAGCAAGCATGAAAAGAATCGAAAACATACACGCCAACTGCAGTTTTCGTTTTGCTCGTAATGAGCTCTCATCCAGTGCAATTCGACGCATGGAAGGAGAATCAGCCACTAGAGGATTAGGTCTAGAATCTTGGGAGCCGTAATTTTGTACAGATAGCTCTTTTGACACTAGTAAACTTTTTTGTGCCTCAATATCTTGATGCAAATTGCTCATTTCGTTTTAGTAACTGCGCACCAATGAAAAGACGTCGGCGTTGACAGTTATATATTATATTATAGAGGTTCACGATATTCACGCTATGAGGACACATAAAGCGCGCTGACACTCTTTTCCTGTAACGAGGCGGACTAGCTTTCCCCAGCATCAACGTGTAGATGCCACACATTCCTTGCATGATGAGAAACGTGTTGTTCCGCCGCCGGATACTACCCGAATAGAAGCCTCATTTGAAGTCCCCACTTCGAAAACGCATCATACATTTGTTTTTTTAAATTTGCAAAATGAGGTCTGGGTCGGTTTCAATGCCGCTTTCTCGAATCGACTCACTTAATCGAGCCAGTGTCGAGTTTCTGTTAAACACGATTGGACCGTCTTCCGGCTCATTGCAGCCATAGTCGATATTTACAGTCGCAATTGATTCTTCATCGTCTTCCCGATGTGTCAGATTGGTCCCAATGCCTTTATAAAGACACCCACGCTTTGGACCAGCTACGGTGGAGGCTAACGATATCCTATGGTGGTCAACCATGAATTCAGAAAGCGCTTTTTCATCTTCGTCGCCTTGTACTGTCGATCTCAACGACATAAACGTATTTGTGATTTCATGGATCGACGAATTTGTCAAATTGGGCTCAAGACCAAGAGGCACATGAGAGTTCTTCAAATCATCCAATTCCAGCAAAGGGTTTCTTCTTTTAGTGACTTGCATAGCGCGCTGCACATCATGCTCTTCATCCACGCCATAACTCATCTGGAGGTCCCACTCATCATCCGCCTCGGGTAAGGTCTCATTTTGGAATCGACTGGCGGGGTTTTGAAGTTTGACTCGGGAAACTAGATCTGTGAGTAAGTCTCGCTCTTCCTTTTGAAGCGTTTCTTCGTGATGCCTTAGCGCATATGATGTCAATGTGGCGCCATGAACGAGCGATTTCCTTGATTTTATACGAGACCTCGACTTTTCCTCACTATCTTGAGCACACGATGAAGCGCGATGAAGCTGATCCTTCCTTTCCGTTCGAATTGGATTCGAATACGCATCGGTTCCCGGGAAAGCGATCTCACCTATTGCGGATTGAATCACCCTTGGATCTTCCGGTCTAGTACTAGGTTGGAGATACGCAGAAGCTCCACGTTGCATTGGATGCCACAATTTCGAGTTTGTTTTCAGCTTGGAAGTCTGTTTTTCATCCATCACCGAGTATGCCGAAGCGGTGATGCTACTTGCCAACGCTCGGTGATCCGTCTCGTTCGTGCAAACCAGGCATATACGAAGCTTTACAAGCTTACAATGTTTTTCACTACGATTGGTAGAGCCCAAATCTCCCCCATGAGCAAACGTAAATGATTGACTACAAGCTGAGCACACAACTTCGCCACAAGCTCTACAGCGCGTTTTTCTGAGAAAGAAGTGAAAGCGGACTTGACATATATCGCATTGTGATCGTTCATTTTTCGCCACAAGATCCAAATCGCTAAGAAGGTGTAATTGACTCAGTCTTTTTTGCTGTAGAAACTTGGTAAAACTTGCTACCATTAGCACGCGGCGACGACATGCAAGAAAATAAATGGGTCGAGGAAGTCGCAAGTTCCCTTTTAGACTCACTTGGACGCAATGAACGAGATCCAAATATCCCTTCTGCTCGGACTCCATGAACACATATCCTGTGTTATACATACTTCCCCGTATGTATCCTAATTTATGTCTTAAATCAGGACAAGAGTCTAATTGGATCGAGTGGATAGACCGAACCCAGCCTCTGTGACCTTTTTGATCCTGGAATACATCTTGACATTCTAACGTGCAAAAGTCTCGATTGCGGATAAATGGTGAGGGTATTTCAATAGCTGTCCATTTAACTGTCACTTGATGCATTTGATTCTCTGCCGTCGGTCTTACTAATGTGTGTAGTACAACCGAGTCCAATATATCTTCATTGTACAGGTGTGCAAAAGTGCGCATTTTACTTGTCGTCGACGTATCGAAAAATCGTGCAATTTCTTCTTGTGTAGCCTTTACCCTTGTAGCTCCACACACATATTGGACCTCATGATGCTTGTCATGAGTTTCCAATATGGAAAGGCGCTCTCGTTCTCGCCCACGAAACAACTGAATGTTGCGATGAGAGCCTGCCGGGATCCATTCGATAGGTCCGGACGCACTTTGTAAGGTTTCAACCAGCGAGCGCGCCGAATTTTTTGCTTTTGTGATCAAAAAGTCTCGTTCTTGATCAGAAAGCGGCGGACACTGAAAGTAATTCTCGGGAAGATTAAAACGTTTCCGGGACATCGTGGACTGTGATGAAGCTCTAATGCAAAAGTGTATCGTTTATTCATGCGTCCCGGAAAATACACAAGAGGGTATGTATAGGTGCAAAGAGACTTGAGTGAGATGGGTCATGCAGTCCGATTTATTCAGTTTTATGAAGGGTGGTAGTCAGAGAATAATTGGTGGAAAATCCATATAGATACAAAAATAATAGCTAAACGAGCTTAAGGCAGTCAGAATTTTGAATGCTAAGAAACTGCTCTCAATCGTATAAACTATGGGATTCGATGCGAGGGACACAGATGCAGCATTTTCTCCATACCAGAAGCGTAGAAGTAGTACCGCTACGTGTAGATCAGGCTCCAGTAGGGGTCCAAATTCATACCACTGGCTCTGAACTGGATGTTTGTCTACATCGAATCTGCGATTTAAGATTCGGATATTCTATCGCTGACTATAAAGTGCCAAATAGTATTGCTAAACTTCACGAATTTGCTTTCTGGGCTGATATAATGGATAGACACGATTGGCTCGCCGCATAGAGCGCAAGAAACAGTGCCTTTGATGTGGCAATATACAGTTCGCAAAGCGCCAGTCGATAATTACATAGAGGAAATTGGATACTGCACGGCAAGTACCTTGCGGGCGAATCACTGCGGTGGATAAAATACGTTTGCGAGAAGTATAGCATACTTTCTGAGTCACGTCGACCCCCTGTAGCATTATAGCAAGCGATCTGTGCTAACAAGCGCAACAGAATAGTGAATGCATCTTTCGGTAAGGCCCTGACCGAGTGGCTAATTGCTCTTATTGCCCGCGTGTTTGTACAAGTAGTCGTGTAAAGAAACGCATTTTTTTCATGACTTTACGCTAATAGCTTTTATTTGCGTGAAAACCCCAGCTCTCTGTGCTGTGTAAAAGCGCCTGTCAGCCTATTTTGCCGCATAAGGTGTAGATAGATCACAGCACATGTCGCGCGTGGACATTTTCTATAGTACTTATCTATTATCTGTGTGATTCAGAATTGTCGAAATATGGTGCGAGAGGATATCAGCAATCGACGGAAGCCTTATATCCGGTGAGTGCGATATTCTATTGCCAAGTGGGTATTGCCCGAAAGAATGGACATCTATCAAACCACAAGACGTCATTATGCTCTCGTGCGGCATCCGATTCTCAAAAAGCCAGATACGACCGAAAAACATCACAGAACGAGCACTACATTCGTACGACATCGAGAATGAGTTCGCGTACGTTGCGAGTAGTTTACAAAAAGGAGAAATACACAGTATCTTTTGACGCACTGGCGGAAGCGGAAAGCCTAGTACTTTTAAAGAAAGAGATTGAAAAAGAAAGCGGTGTCTCATGGATGCATCAAAAACTGATTCATCGCGGTAAAGTCATCTTGAAAGTGTCACAAATCCCTGTGAATAACTCGATGGTGATGATGATATTGAACGAAAAATTCTATGCAAGTAAAGGTGAAGCGAAGAAAGCATCGATTCCGAAAATTACTGAGATAGAAGAGATAAAAGCGATTCAAGTAACAAGCAGTCGAATGCCTGCAGTCGATCCTGGCTCGATTCCCCCCGGTCAAGTGCTTATTCACGTTACACAAGGCAAAAAAACGCATCAATTTCTTCTTCCAGTCGGCGATAATGTACTGCAGATCAAAAAGAGTCTAAGTGCGATTTGCGGGCACGACCATCATATGATACGTCTAATTATCAACGGAAAACGTCCCAAGAATGAAATTGTACTTAGTACGTTGCTTGTAGATCCCAAAGGGAGTTGTACTTTGAGATGTATGATGTTGTTTACGGAAAACTTTCACATTCAAGCTGAAAAGGAAGAATTATTGTGCAAGCTCTTGGATGAAGCCGTCGATGTCCAGTGTCAAAAAGTGGAATTAATGCGCAAATTATCGAAAAACGTTTTTGATTCGTACGAGCGAGTCTTCGAGCTGACAAGTCTACGGGACCAGAAAATAGCACCTCTTCTAGAGAATTTGAAGCAAATCCTGGAATCTATTGAGCGGAGTCATATGCTACTGGATCAAATTCCTGTTATTCAAAAAGCTTTGGAAGAATTAAAACAATCGGAAAGCGAAATCAGATTGCAATTAGATGGTGTGCTAAAATAGTGTAGTGAACGCTAATTGTGATAAAAGAATGGAGCAAGTTCGCATTTGCCATGGCCGCCAAGTGATCACGCCTCCGAGAGAGAATATTGCGGCATTTCAGGAAGATGAGCGAATGCGTGCAAAGCTTCGAGAGACAGTAGCTCACCATCGCTTTGTATATAACGCCACTTGTGCGAGTGAAATACTTTTAGAGAGAGAATATAAGGCGGAACAACGTAACGAAAAGACCAGTCTAAAAGGCGAGGCGTATCAGCGTTTGTTAAAGGACCTCCGAGAAAAGAATGATGAGCTGAAGATGCAAAACTGTGAAATCCGTAACAGAACTGATCTGTACGAAAAAAACGAGGCTGAAGAACTCCGACGGTATGATTTAATTCAAAATAGACTTTTTATTGACACCAGCGTATATAGATACAGAGATCTATTGCAAAAGTCCACAAATTCCAAAGAATTCGACCTCGAGGCTGCCAAAGAGTTACTTCTGAACAAGAGGGCGCTTTATTTAAGTAGTATAAGATAAGTAAGATAGCGAAATGGATGACGCAATGCAACGTAAGATATTAGAGCCATACGAATACATTCGCGAGCTGCCGGGGAAAAATGTACGCGGTAAACTTGTCGACGCGTTCCAACTGTGGCTGAATGTGGTGCCCGACACTTCCAAGGCGATCAAAACCATTGTGAACGGTCTTCACGATGCTAGTCTTTTGTAGGGCAAATTGCTCGACTTGTTCACCATCAAACTAGGTTAAACGATACTCTGTAGAATCGACGACATTGAAGATAATTCTGATCTTCGACGCGGACGACCTGTAGCACATCACATCTATGGAATTCCTGCGACAATTAATTGCGCGAACTACGTATACTTTCTATCGCTGCAGCGTTGTCAGGAGCTGCAAAATACTCGGGCGATGAGCACGTATGTGACTGAAATGCTTCGGCTTCATCAAGGACAGGGTCTCGACATATACTGGAGAGATCAATGCGCGTGTCCAAGCATCGAGGACTACTTGGAGATGGTCAAAAACAGTATGAAATGCTTTTGTTTGTGATAACAGCATACGTTTAGTGCATCCGTTATCGTAGAAACGGGCGGCCTCTTTCGACTTGCTGTCGGCATGCTGCAAGCTTTCAGTGATTGCCAAACAGACTTCACACCTTTACTCGACGTGCTGAGCATTTATTTTCAAATCCGAGACGATTATGTCAATTTGTTTAATGAAGCCTACATGGAGAACAAATCGTTTGGTGAGGATTTGAGTGAAGGAAAGTTTTCATACCCTTTGATAGTCGCCATTCAAGCGAATCCGAATGACACAAGGCTTTTGAATATTATGAAGCAACGCACCAAGGACGTCGAGGTAAAAAAATATGCAATCCAGTACCTTGAAAAACAAGGTGCTGCTGCTCAAACCAAAGCAAAGCTTGACGATTTGCATGGAAATATCAAATCCCAATTGGATGGTATCGGTATGATTCACTGTGCGATAATCGAAAGTTATTTCTCATCTATTGCTGTCGCTGTAGGAGGCAATCCCATCCTGGAAAAAATCATGGATTCTTTGCATTCTTCTATCGGTTAAAAATGACGCTAAGGAAAAGTATTTGAGAGTTGTACATTCAGTTAACCGTTGCGCGACTACCTGTACTACATTCAGAAACAAGAACCGCTTCATTTGTGCACTTGATGGTAGTTGCTTATTCGACCCCGCAAACAATATATCGTCAACCGTAAGAATAGCGGAGGCCTTCCACGTACATCATTAAGTACGACAGCGTACAATAAACTTAACCTTACGTTTGCGCGATTCCCGCGTAAAATGAGTGAAATTGTTGAGAATCAATCCACCGCGTCTGATGACATTGACGACTGTAATCTTGCTCACATTCAACATAACCAATACTATATTCACAATCTAATAGAGAACGGGAATGATCAATTACTTTGTCGATTATTATCACCAAAACAAAATGATAAGGAAGATGCTTCTTTCCAAGGTCTCCAGGTAAAAATGGCCGCGGAAGCGTTTCTTCTCGAGAAAGACGAGACAGGATGCCTACCGATTCACATTGGAATCATCCATCAGCGCGTCGAGTGCGTCGAATACCTTATTCAGTATTCCATTCCACTCACATGCTCTATGATTCGTCAACAATGCGGAGACTTGGAGACTCCTTTTTTTCATTTGTTGATGCGAGTTGGAGCTCTGAATGCTGAATTTGCGACCCGAATTGTCCGATATGTAACGACTGTTCTCGTATCGGATACCGTCGGTAGATGGATCGAAAACTTGACAGATGATCATAAAAAAGAATTAGAATTGGTGCTTTGGGAGACGTTGAATCAGAAAGACGATGAAGGCAACACAGTATTTCATTTGTGTGCTCGAAACGACTTGATAGATTGCTTCAAGATGTTCGTATCGTTCTACATGAAGCACTCTGTATTGCACGAAAAAGACGGGAATGATTGGACGATATCAACTGTTCTTGAACGACATAATCGTGTTGGGTATCGTCCACTGCATGTGGCGATGAAATATCAGAGCATTCTTGTGGCTAAAGGGCTACTTGAAGACCATCATGTTTGTGTATCGGCCGCAACGTCCAACACCAAGCAGAATCCAGCGCATATTGCAGCGAGTGTAGGCTTTACCCAAGGCCTCAAATTGTTGCGGCAGATGGATCATTCGATCTTTTCCCAGGAAGATTTCTGTGGGAACACACCAATACAGATCGCAAAGAATTGTGGGTTTCTACATGCGTCTCAAGTGCTGACTCTTGATCAAACGCAATCAAAGTCGGACCAAGAAATCGATACAATGCTAAATTCTTCGACGGTATTTTTACATCACGATGATTGCTTCCAGCACCTTCCAACGGCGTACTATCGTCGGGGTGAGCAGGAACCACCACCTGAATGTCCTGAGCGTCTCGAGACTTTATTAAATTCGACATATGGAATTTTGCGGAGTAAAGAATTTCTCGAGCATCATGTCGTCCACGACACCAACATTCCCCACGCCGACATTGCCGATATCTTACGGGTGCACGAATACCACTACGTCAATAAGATACAGCAATGCTGTCAACGGCTGAAGGACGATGCAAGCAGCACTGCTTCGTTGGACTCGGATACAGCGCTTTCCTCTAATTCATACAAAGCCGCCACTCGAGCTGCCGGAGCTGTATGTAGAGCTGTGGATTTGTTGATGCAGTCAAAACACACCAATGCTTTCTGTCTTGTGCGTCCCCCAGGACACCATGCGGGACCGGTGGGTAAAGTTGTCAGCATAAACGATCCCGAAGGCTCGAATGGATTTTGTCTCTTCAACAATGTCGCTATTGGTGCAGCGTATGCGCGATCCATTTACAAGCATGCGGGATTGGAGAATATTGCGATTCTTGATTTCGATGTCCACCATGGAAACGGTACAGAAGAAATTGTACGCCATCTCATACCACGGAAAAAGATTGTTCCCTTCGAGACTGCATATGGGGAAGGGTCTCATTCTGTGCATCAGTACAAGCCGTGGCGAAGTACTGATGATACTGATCATGTATTCTTTTGCTCTGTTCACGGTTATGGGGTGAAAATGGAAGACAGAGAAGACACCGATGATGACGAGTATGTTGACGATGACGATGATGATGAGAAAGCAAAGCCTCGAGGTTGGTTTTACCCTGCGTCAGGAGCAACAAACGAAACAAAACCGTCTTCAGCTCCTTACATTTGGAACGTCGGACTTGATCATCCGCCATGTGACTACCGAGAAAAGTCTTCAGGGCTAATGAAGAAATACAAAGCTTCACGAAACGCAATTTCTCGTCTTCGATGGCGACAAGTGTTCCGAGAAGAGATACTCCCAGCTCTTTTGAGATTCAAACCCGACATTATCTTTCTCTCATCCGGTTTCGATGCACATACAAAGGAGTATGTCAATTGGGGATACGTCTCCTTATTGGAACAAGATTATGAATGGCTAACGGATCAAATCAAGCTTGTCGCAGAAACGTGCTGCCAAGGACGCATCGTATCAGTGCTGGAAGGTGGTTACAATTTCCATGGACGCATGATCTCTCCATTCGCGCGAAGTGTTGCTGCTCATGCGCGCTCGTTGATTCGACCATCAAAAGCTGTATGGTCTTTCGATAGCGCCGAAGCGGAGAAGCAGCTTGAGGAACGTTTATTACGTCAGCATCAAGAACACCTCTCGATCACTGAGCAAAAAATCCAAAGCTCCACGCTTCTAGTTGGCAAACCTATGCATCCAGAATTGTTGCAAGATCAGACCGAAGTTGAGTCTTTGGAAGGAAGAGGTAAACGGAAGAGAAAAGCCGTCGATTACGTTGCATTGGCGGAGCAGCTCGCACAAGAGGATGGGTGTGCATGATTGCTTTTGGTGCGTCTCTTACGTCACAGATGCAAGAGCGGGGCTGTCAGAATATGGAAACGCTTCGAATTTGAAAGAAAAATATATCTGCCAATCATAGCCACGTAGCTTGAATGCACATGTTACATTAAAAATTCAATGTGCAAGAATTGCATTCAGTGAGACTACCTTTTCGAAGTTACTCCGAGACGAGCGTGGGACATTTGTATATCATAGATGATGATCCACACGTTTCCTGCACAAAAAGTTGCGTTTTTTTATGTGTTGAACAATTTGATTCCAGGTAGATACTTACTTCTCGATAATGACAATAGAATCATCCCCCACATCATCTCTATCCAACGCCATTTAACAAACCACATATGGTGTTGGAAACAAGCAAAGTACATTATTTTACTCAAGCATGACGTGATCTGCAGCACTCGGTGATCCGAAAGATGATCAGTAATAGTAAGATGTTACAGCTCTTGCTTGATCGCGTCTTGATGTTAGCGAGAGAACGCTTCACGACGCTTTTGTCCGCAAAAGTCGAATGTGAAGGCTTTAGCCATCTTAGATACATCGCTCGAGTGATAATGCTCATCGCGACGATCTCGTCATCCTTACAGCATAGAGAATCGGATGTCTTCCACATCTTAATGATTGACTACGACGGAATAGTATCGAGGTTTGATAGCTCAGATAAGAGCTCCGTCTTCCAATTTCTGTTTTATATAGCCGAATTATGTTGATGGCTCGATAGTCCGCTTTCTTTCACTTGACGCACCTCTGAGTGACCTTATCCATATACACGTACTTTTCTGTCTGAAAGGCGTGTTCACGCACGACCAAGCTTTGGTTGCCGTGGCAACATGCTGCGGGCATATTATTTCTAGAGTCGGTGCTTTGTAGAAATAATGCTGGTGTTGCTTACAGTCTACGACTTGGTCGGATGCATATGTGCTACTGTTCGAGGCTACTTGCAGTGAGCGTTAGCATACTTCAAAAGCTTCATACCAATGACCAAGACAAGACCGACGAATTGAAGCAGTAGTGGGATGACGGATAGGCGATTACAGGTATATCCTATTCCAAGTCACAAAGGAATTGTCACTTCAGTTCTAATGCTAGTGAAAACCAAAGGTGCAATGCCCGAGAAAAACTTTGTGGGCAAGGTGCCCCCGAACCACCTTGTATTTTTGTAAATGGCAGCCAGTCTGTAAATATTGGTCCAGTATTGCATGCTAGTAAGGTCGAATAGCCTTCGATAGAAGAACGCTTGCATAACTCCCCTACCGAGTCGATAAGCTTACAAAGTAGGTGAAGGAGTATCCGTCGTAGGATTATGATATGAGAGGCAGGACGGTCCACCGTACATCACTACACCCATGTAGTATCCTACTCTGAAAGCAGACTTGCTAATTAACCGAGTATGAAGTCGCGATAGTGGGTTGAAGACGTCCGTTGCGGGTTGTGGTCCTGAAAGCGGTCCATCTTGAGGAATATAAGCTATCGTCCCCCACCGGGAAGTAGAAGTAAAAATAACATCTAGTCAGCGACCAGTACGTAATGTTTGATTTTTTCCATATACTTGGACGAGTCTCGATAGTCTCTGAGAAGACGGAGGGAATGATCTGCAAAGGTCAAAAAATGTGATGTGTCGAGGAGTTGTAACGGATTTTAAGCTGTCCTATCGAGACGCAGAGATAAGCCAAAAATGGTTCCAAGAAAGCACAATAAGCGAATATGAAAGGGGGTCACCTTGGTGAGCTACGCTGTCAGATCAAAAATAAATATAGCGCGACCATTAAGCTATACGGTTATCGCAATACAATCTAGCTTGTAGACCATTACACACTGTCCGAAGCTTGCACGAAGCTCAATGTAAGATCATGTCAGCATCGAGAACTCCAACTGGCAGAGGTGATATACATATATATTTAAATCGGACTAATAAATGTCGAGTCAATCTACTCTGAACTATGCCTATGCCTCTGTGATCGGTATCAATGTGCTTCCGTAGGACTTTGCGCAGGCGATAAGCAAGAATTTGAGAGCAAGCTTTGCCACATGATTAATTGAGTGTTAAAGTAGGCTTGTAGTTGCTGAGTTCTGTCTTCACCTTCCATTCAAAGAAAAGCAACGGTATCCCGCGTTATTTGTTGACCAGTATTCCTTGTTAAGTTGTGCTGAACATAAACTCTTTGCAAAGTTGAGATGAAGAGCTGAAATACTTTACTACAAATTCCATCGTAGCTGGGAGCTTTATAAAGGTGTGAAGACTTTATTGCCCATTAATAGTCTTTTTCTGTAAAGGAAGCATCGCTTCAGGCATTGTCATGTGCCCGGCCGAGAGGCACATTGTGGCATTTCGAAGTAGGGATCTGAGCTCTACCGGATCCTAGCTGAGGTAATGAACACGAGCAAAATACTTTGTTGAAGGAGATCAAAGCATTCAAGCCCGATATTACGAAAGATCTGGTAGCCATTTCATCAAGCTCGGTACTGTGAAATTCACTAAGGCGTTGCGTCGAAAATGATGCAAACTTCTCGTATGGTCGATTTCGCTTGACAAAGGAACGTCTAAGTAGTTTTTTCCCTGTATCGGATAATTTTGTCGAGCTGATTCCCCGAAGCAAGTGTTTTTCTGCGTTGTGTCATTTCAGACAGCGGCTTTGACTCGTTTTGCCTTTTAACCCCACGAAGACGAGCCAGAAAGATTGCCAGGTTGTACTGAATCGCTACTCGTTCCTCTAGAATTTTAAGACGCAAGGAGGAATCTACAGGAATGTATATCATAAATCGTAAGCTGTACTTTTGAGCTGAAATGTGTTCGGTAAGTGATCGGTATCATGGTAGCTATTGGCTTTCTGAGCTAATCGTGACCAAAGTTTAGGCAAAGAGTTGTGTCGAAATAACAGAGTAGTCAATGTCATTGCAGCGTCCAGGACCTGCAAATTACCGCATGTTGAGGTGAGTTGATCGCCATGTGTACTGTGTGCTAAACATCTTCGGACAATCGTGTAGGCAAAGACCTAAGAAACGCTGTCTGATAAACATATGGACAGAGCATATGGACCCATATGTGTTGCTATTCGATTAATTTGTACATACTCGTGTAACGACTCTGGGGACGTATACTTTTTTCCTTCACAATAGCTTTAGAAAAACTCAATGAAAGGCAGCAATGCTTATAAAGAATGGTGTAATTCATGACTACAATATATTTCAACTGCTTCCTTGAAGATTTCCTGTCACCGACAATAAAGAAAAAACGAAGCTGGATAAGCGCCTATGCACTGAGAAACGCAGTGGTCAGATTGGCAAAATCGACTTTGGTCTTCCAGGGCTAGCCTTAACCACTATATGGATATCATTACAAAAAATACCTTCTTCTCGCTCTTGAGTTGGAAATATGATTCCTTTTTCCTATTTCGCTATTTTCGATTACCCGTTGCTGCATCACGGTTGCTATATCGTTGGGTTGCTATGCCAACTTTTTTTGCGTCCCATACGTTTGTATTCCAGTAACATGGCATGTCGATGCAATAGAAATTAGTGTGAATGCAGCCCGCTTTTCGTTACAATGGGCAACGGGTTATCAATTTCTGTAAACTTCAAGCTGATCAATTGTGTAATTCTTTCGTGGCGTCAGCTACCGGGTGCAAAGAACTTATCAAGTCGCTGCTGAAAGCAAATGCGCTAATTGATGCTTTATACAAGCAGCAAGCAGCATTATCCTCGCCGCGATCAAGTCTATCAACATGAGTGACCCATTCGGATAAGGAACTATTTCGTCATCGCGGGGTAGCCAAGAGCTCCTTGCTGACTTGCTCTGATAAAATGAATCTACTTGAAGTAGATCAGCGCATCTCACCGTGCTGCACCGCTAAATAAACTTATCTTTCATACAATGTCCAAACAGCGGTGTATGCTGGAGAGAGTAAAATATTATCAGTGGGGATGAGAGTATATCATTTGAATTTCATCGTCAGCGTAATTTTAGTTGCAAGGCAATTAGTATTTGCCAAGTATGACGATTAGCCTACCAATAAAATTTAAGCCGCAGTTGTGATAACGAACGACATCCAGCCGGTCTACCTTTCGATCTGATCTGGATTGTACAATGATCCAGTAAATCATCAAGTCAGATTGCATGATAGCAACCATTGTTACAGCTCTATTGAAGTCCTCGGTGTCTTCCCCACAAGTGACACAGCCGGGTCAAAAGATGTAATCGGTCTCATACATACTGTTCTGAAGCTTGCCCATATTTTATTGCACTTTGTCCTCCCATATACTTTTAATGAAATTCTCTACGATGCCTTCAATCGCACGAGGGAAAGAATAAGTGTGCAATTTTAGCGATAAGAGTCAAATGTCAGTGCAATACATGGGAACTGTACGTGAAAATGTACAAGAAGCGAGAGATAAAATGGGATAATACTGATGAAATACGTCGAACAAACACAAGGGAGCTATACAAGAATCTATAGAGCTATCTATCGATGAATATACCCCTCATCCCAGCAATACCGCGCCGTGCAACAGTATAGTACATGATAGATAGTTTTGGTTTAAGCTATCGTGAACTCCGATTTCTTGCCTATGAGAATCAATGTCGTCTGTTCTTTGCGAGCGAGGCTGATACTCGAAACTCGAGATAGGTCAGGAAATTCGTTATATAATGTCTCCTCTCATCGCGCTCTTCATACTGAGAAAACCCACGTACTTGTCCACTTGAGTTGTTGGACTAGGACGTATGTTTGCGATCTAATCTTCGTATACCGTGTTCTCAATAAAGGACACAAAAGTTGCGTTAGCCAATTATTGTGGTCAGTGCATGAACCAATATGGATACATTATGTGCATAAGATGGAAAGTGAAGGTTCCGTGTGGCCACATCACAGTACTCTATGCAAAAACGTGTTCGGAAAAGTTCCGCAGCTATAGGTACATATAGATTGTATTGCAGCTCTTCTTATATACCGCAAGTTTAGCAGTAAGTTACGCATCATAACACTTTGATGCCGTGCATCCCATAGATCCGTATGTCTGACGACCGAACTGGTGACTTGAATGATGTTTGTAATATCATGTTACAGAAAAGGATGCGCTTTATGCAAATCTGATTCGGACGGTGCTTTCTTACAAAAAAAGTACTGTCGAATCTCTCTCTCAGTTATAAGCTCTCTTCACTACCAGATGTATAGCTTTTTCATGCTTGACTTGCATTCTCCTTGTTAGTGAAGCAGAGAAACTTGCACGTATGAATTTTGCCAGGATCTCTAGCAATGGATAATGCTGTGCAAATGAAACACTTTTTTTGCACTTAATCGACTTGACTTTACTTGTTACGTATACGTGGAATATCTTTGATCACTTTCAGTCCGCTTGCTTGATGGGAAACGGCGGATCTCGCGTTTGAAATTTTGGCAGAACGAACCGACTTTTCTCTACTTCCCAACAAAGCGACATATATCTTTCATTTTACTTTCCTTTAGAAATGGTAAATTTACGTCTGAAGCGTTTCAGTTCGCGCACTAATGACAGACATTTACGCGACGGAGATTTCCGTACAAATCCTCAGATAGCGTCGGTAGTCCATCGACAGGAAGAAAGCTCAATCTATGATGGAGTCGAAAAAGAGTGGCGGGATTGTGTGAGTGAGGATGGCAATGCGAAAGCTGAGGTCTTACCGGAAGCGATAATGAATCGAGCTTCTGAATTGGACAAGTGTGCAGGGTACGGCTATAAAGCATTTTCATCAAATCCCAGACATCGATCGAGAGATATCCCATTTCGACGTCAGAAAGACTTTTTCAAGTGTCCGCAATTGAGTCATACAACCAAGGCGATGCTGGTGCGAAAAGCCAATGATACAGCAAATGTGTTGATTCGAGACTCAATTGAGCCAGATCCAATTTCTAGCATTATATGGAAATACCATTCCACAGTCGATGGAATACGATTGTCTCGTGGATATGACCGCGGTCATGGAAGATCGATCATGATGCCGATCTCAAAAAGCGAGCCTCGTACTGAAGATATCAACACGTCCGATGATGAAAGGTCCGGTATCGCTTGTAAATCTGGAGCTAGAGATAGATATATTACGTGCATTCGAGGCGTGACAGAAGTGAGCGCTAGTCTGGAAGAATTCGCCATGTTGTTCAAGATGGATACAAGGAAGCAATGTAGCGATAATAGCATGCTGTTCAATGGTGATTTATTGGATACGGAAACCTTGTATCCTTTAGTGCAGCCTTCAGGAGAACATCCTCGCCGACTTGTGGCTATTAAATGGTCTGCGGTGCAATCACCGTCCAAATTATTTCGTAACCGCGATTTTTGCTATCTCGAGGTATGTGATCATATTTGGAAATACATGCTGGCAAAAAGCTAATGTCACCTTGTTTTGTGTAGTGTCAGAAAGAGTTTCACGATGGTAAAGGTCGGAAAGGTTGGGTGCGTAGTTTCCACTCTGTCAGAATGTCTTGCTGCCCGTCTTTTGAAAAAGAGCACGGAGTCGTTCGTGGTAGCTTGTATCGGTGTGGTCTGATTGCAATTGAGTCGGAGACCAAAGCGGGAGTGTTGGATACGACGTACACAGTTGAGATCGATCTGAAAGGACGGGTTCCGGAAAAGATTATACGAAGTTTTCTGTGCCATCGTATAGCATCCGTTGGAACGGTCGACAAGTTATTGCAGCGTCAGCGACTGAGCACTTCGCCTTTATTAGGAGACTTGGAGATCCCAGCCAAGCAAATTCGACCGACGTGTCATTTATGCTACAGACTATTCAGCAAGATTTTCGGAGCAAAACGTTTTCTATGTCGCAGATGCGGTGAAGCAGCTTGTGCGAACTGCTGTGATTACTGGGTTTTAGACATCCCAGTCATTGGCACAAAACGAGTTTGTATATGCACGTATTGTGCAGCAGAAGCTCGAACAAATCACTCTGTTCCGCTATCATCTCGTGGCAAAGCTCGGGTTCTATATACCCCACGTCGACTTGCTGCACACGAGAATTCAGGTTTAGCGGACAAATTCACGGACGATACTATCACTAATACACGAGAAAGAGGAAGTTCCTACTCGCGCCAGCCGGTGCTTTCAGTACAATATGCGCAGGATGTTCGGACAAGAGCAGAAAGTGACTCTCGAGGTCAGAAACCTCCATTGCAACAACAGGCACGTGAAGACAATGTAAATCAGGCTGTTAATAACGGCGACGCTCAATTGCACAAGCATTACAGCGAGAATGCCGTTGATCGAATGAACTCTCACTTATCGACTCCCAATCCAGTCTCGGAAAAAAAATCGTTGCTCACAATACAAGATGCTGCAATTACAGATCGAAGGTGCATGCCCGAGCGTGCCCGGTCAGAAATCATCAAACCCAACACAATACCATTTTATGATGAAGCAAAGCACCTGTCCTTGAAAAAAAACGTGTCAGTAAACGTCCAAGCCAGAACAGAGCGTGAATGCGCAGGATCTCAAGCTGAGCTCACTAAGAATTGCCTGGGAAACTCATCGAATGGGAATGGCTCCAGTTCCACTAAACGACAAAGCGTTGACACACTTTCCAGCTCACATACTAATCCATCCAGTGATATATGTGTCGCGGATTCCTGTTCAAATGATCTATCCAAAAAAACTGGTCGATCGGAAATATTTGAGTACGTGGAAGGGGACAATGGTGAATGGATTGCGAAAGAAGGTACAAAGAAGCAATCGCAAGCGGATTCGAATAATGTTCGACATGAATCGTCGACTGGAAAACGATTGAGTCAGCTGCTAAGTCAAGACCAACAGACAAGGCTACCAGATGGACCAGAGGTCGCTTCTTCGTGCGATTCGGAGTCTCTAGTCGATTCCAACCTAGACGCTGATGACTGTCCTGGTTGTGGAACCAAGATCCAACAAATTATGCATGATGGTGTTGCTATGGATATCTGCTTCTGTCCAAACAACAGACCTCCCGTGTTGTCAGTGGAAGATATGCAAGGTTCTCACGCAGTTACTATCAACCAACAGATCATAAAGTCTACAAGATTCTCTTGTAAGCCACGTCGAGATGAAATGACGTTCGAAATATGAGGCCGTGTTGGGAAGTGTATGGCTTTGACAACTGTGGTTGTAATAATGATGAAGCATTGATCTGACACAAATAGCGTGTCAGTTGATCGTACACAGAATGGTGTACACACTAATCCTAAGTAATGTTTGTTTACGTCATTTTTTTATTACGTTCGGACAGTGCGGTAGAAGTGCAAATTGACACGAAACATGATGTCGAGGGAACCGGAGTGTTACTCTCATCCATTTGAATCAGTAGAAAATGAGTTAATGGAGCCACTGAATCCGAAAACTAATGAACAACTGTCTGATAATGGAGATCGTGCATCAAAGTCACATGGAGACAAATCGTTTCAGACCCGTCCGCCTCCTTTACCGCTGCCAAATGTTGCTATATTGTCATCGATTATGGACTTGTCTTGGTTAGAAAGGTAAAATCTTTGAATGTGAATCATGTAATCACCTGCGATTAATGACTTCTTCATAGAATGAAGAATATAAGTGTGATGGAGCTCGTGCGCTTTTCCCGCTATATCAACGTGGTGCTCTCATCTTTCCAGGCACTAGCGGGATTTTTGGGCTTGTTTGATCTTGCCAAACTAGATATTACCAGCTTTCTCGTCAGTATTTACACCATGTACGTATCCCTTCCCGGTATTGTTCATGTTGTTAGAAGGAGTGACGCGTGTCCCCAAGCATTCTTGCCATGTTATTACTAGCTTTTGAATGCCGTTTCAGCTCAATGGATCCTTGGATCCGGTCACATTTCGGCTTTCTTTTCTCCTATCGTGGACGAACCGCTTTTCTTTTTTTGTAAGTTGCTCCAGTTGCAGAAATTCGCACAATATGAACCACATTCTTGCGATAGCGTGGGATTCATGACATTTGGAATTGACAGCCCGTTTGCGTTCTTCATTGCAATCCTCATGACTATGCATGCCGCTTTGAATGCGATAATGATATTTAGTCACCCTGAGTTCCGACGAGGTTCATTGACTCCGAATATGGATCCGAGTCGAAGCTACACGCAAATGTCAGATTTAGCCAGCGAAACATTGGCACGTAATCCAGAATTGGTCAAGAAAGCCGGAACTGCATTGTTTCAGCACGCGAAAGAAAATCCCGAGGTCGCGGTCAAAGTAAGTCATACTAGCTAGCTATATTCGTATGAAGCTAAGCCACAATGTAACATAGATTGGACAACACTACGTAGCCAACGCCGGAAAATACGTCCCTCCCAGTACGACTGTGGCCAATCAGTAGTTTAAGGCATGAGCTCCATGTTTCCCACAATATGTTTAATAGACGGTACAAATGAAATGCTATTCAGACAAACCGCACGTCATTTTCGGCTGAATCTGATATATCCGCGAGACCTATCGGTACTACGCGTCTATATCGAATACAGCTAGAAATGCGGATTCAAACAGCAGCTGATATCGACTATGCAATACTTTTGAAGACTACGGCGTCGATCTGAGTGGCATCAATTGGATGTACTCGCGTTTCACCACGATCACGTCGAACGTAAAGTGTAGACAGAGATAAATCCATAGAGAAGAAACTGTCAGTCTTTTTTATGGCTGCTTGTTTCCGCATAATCAGTCCAGGCCCATATCAACGAGTATAAGCTGTGCACTCTTATACTAAAATGACTAGTAGCGTAAAAACTCCGCCAATTCCGCCAGTATCAGGACGAGGTCATCCTTGATTCATCAAGCTCATTCGAGCTTTGGATTGCTGAACTTCCTTCTACTATTACTACAACTCTATGTCGGAGGGAAATCCATTGCATTACGCATCAAATGTCGTTCGTGAAAATGCAAATAAAAAAAATCCCCATCTACCTCTTCCAGACAATTATTTTCAGCCACCCGCTCTTAGTCAGGAAGAAAAAAAATATCTCATTACTTTAGCCAAACGCGCATGTAAAGAGGTTGTTTGTTACTCGCGTCCGTGTCAAGGGCCCGTCCAGTGGATTCATTTGTGCACAGAAGAGGGAGGAGTGGAGGTGTATCAAGGTGTGGATCAAACCTCAAAGCTTTCCGTACACTCTGGATCCATCAAATCTCGCAATTTAACATATTTGCGCGGAGTTGCCAAAGTATATGCAACCATCGATGAGATTGCTGAGTTTTTTAAACTGGATACACCTGAGAAAATCAGGAGTTACCAGCAAACGATCACAAGTGACACATTGGACAACCAAACGTTATATCATCTCGCCCTTCCTACACCCCGTAATCCTCATCACTACGTTGGTGTCAAATGGTCGGCAATCGAATCACCGTCTAAATTAGCTCGAAATCGGGATTTCTCGTATATCGAGGTACGTGCTAATTTGTCGTTTTTCAAAGGGTGCAATAATCAATAAGGGAATGAATAGTGTCATGATGAATTCATGGATACAACCGGGAATCGGCGTGGATGGGTCCGCAGCTTGCATTCGATACGTTTGCCATGCTGTCCGAGTTTGGAGAAATCCCACGGACTCGTACGTGGCTCTATGTACCGTTCTGGCTACATCTTTTTGGAACTTCAAGGAAAGCCTGATGTTGTAGAAGTGATTCATACACTTCACTTAGATCTCAAGGGGAACGCTCCATCTTGGCTTCAGGTCCAAGCGATGCGTCGGCGTATTCGTGACATTGCTGCAATAAATCAGTATTTTCAACTTCAGCGTGTCTTACAAGGTCATCTTATTGGTGACTTGGAATTGCCATTGAAAAAAGATGTCGTACAATGTCAATTGTGCGCCTTGAATTTTGGAATGTTTCATCGTCGATGGCAATGTCGAAAATGTGGTCTCAAGATTTGCACGAATTGTAGCGAGCATTTCCAAGTCAATTATGCTGGTACTGGCGCCAAAAAAGTTCGAATATGCAGTCAGTGCGTTGATACAGGCAAACGATCACGACGGCTATTTCCCGTCGGATTCTCGAAGAGAAAGTATCTCACAGAAGATTTTGTGCTTCAGATGTGCCGAGAGAAAGACTACACTCAGTCAGCAAGATCTCTCCGGCTTGCTCGCGTCAATTCTAGCCCAGCTATTCCTACACGACGCATGATGTCGTCTCGATATTCTCATGGTATATATCATCACGACCAGAAAAATGGAAATGATACACAGTATTTTCCTGGAAACACAACCACGGCAACAGCAAATGCAGGCTCTGGTATTGCACATTCATTCTATCGATCCGATGAGCATCTACAACAGCACGAAATCAACGAGATATTGGAGTCCAAACGACTCCAAAATGATTTTGAGATGAAACAGCGCGACAGAAATGCGAAAATGAAGCTATTTGAAAATAGACAACCGGCATCGCTCTATCGTAATGCAGGTCGCCAGAATAAAAATGTATCGTTTCTTTCCTCGGAATTCACTACATCAGCCCCATCGAATGTGTTAATCGGTTCCGAAAGCACACCGCTCGCGAAAAGTACGACATCACCTTGTACTTCTCGAGAAAGAGCTGATTCTACTGGGGTGGCTTCTTTTCAAAATATTGGAAAAAAGAGTTTCTTTTCGCGATATGATTTCCAAGATGAGCATTTCCGTGACGTGGAAGATGGTGAAGATGTATTTGCGTCGATGCAAAGTATCAAGACGGACAAATTGCGAGGAGATGGGGAAATTGGCGAGATGTTATCTGGATCCAAAGGCTTTGATGTCACATCGTCACCATCAATGATGCCGTTTTTGGGTACAAATTGTCTCGATGAAGATCACCGCGGTGCTTTGCAAGAAACTAAAGCGCGAAATCGGTTCAGTCAATCATCTGGTGTCGCTTCTTTTACACCTTCTTCGTTGGACACAGACGATCATAACGTTCACTCAGGGAGGAACATAATCGATTCACTTTACGAATCAAATCGGACAATTCCGAGTCAGAAATTAGCTTATAAAAAACGATCTTGTGATGAAGACACCGCAAATGACGCAGCTCGTGTTGCTGCTCAAGCATTTGCTTTGAAAGAAATAGAAGACGCCGCAATCGGAATGGCTTTCGCTGCGATGAAACTCTTTGAAAAGGAGAACCATGGAGAATTACAAGTTTCAGCTGGCACTCGTCAAGTGGCGTTGTGTAAAATGACGGACATGTACCGAGATAAACTTCAGCGAGAAGTTTCCAGCAGTCAATCCAAAGCTTCGAGTCGTCCATCTCAGTTCTCTTGTGATACGACGCAAGAATCGAAAAATGATTCTGACCACTCGTGGTCGGAAGCTCAAGAACGACTAGACCTTAGTCAGCTCGATAGTCGAACAACGCCTGTTCATCAGCATTCCCGTATGAGGAGTCATACGAGACCAATGCGAAGGGGATCCAACAATTTTGGGATTCAGTGGCACGACGCGTCATCGTCCAGAAAATGCATTTCTGACGTGGAATCAAATGGGAGCCACATGACAGCATTCGAGGTTAAGGAATGGGTACCAACAACTTTGTCGACAGCTACGAAATCGGATTACGAAATGCAAGCAGATTACGAGCTATACACTTCCCACGATGACTCATTGATCGACCTGCAGGACAGCAATGAAAATAGTTGTATTTCCGATCGCAAATGTGTGAATGAAAAGCGACCATTAGATATGTCTAGTGACACAGAACAAAAGATAACCTTCTCATTGGCGAATGAACAAAGGATACGACGAAAAACACATCAACCACGTTTTTCAGCCACTTTTATTGCATCATCAAATGCCTTGAAAGAAAAAAAAACGTTTTCTCATTCTAGAATTCCTGGCGAATCGATCTCTCAGGAGGAACTGGACAAACTACGCGAGTCATTGCTGCAATTGATGTCGGAATGTATGAGCGAATAAAATAGAACATTCATGTCATTTATGTAAATATGAAAGGCTGTACCGGTATCGCTGAATCTATTGATGGAAGGCGACCAACTCCCTATCAAAGCTCATTCTTCTGTTGCTTCCTTCTGCAGTTTGACAACATCAATAAAGCAATGTAATGGTATAGAAGCGTCAGTATTGGATGATCGTCAGTATAAACTACTTGTCTTATCAAATGATCTTCACGTCTTATTGATCTCCGATCCCAGAACGGAAAAAGCAAGTGCGGCGATGGATGTCCATGTTGGTCATCAAAGTGATCCTGAAGACATTCCTGGACTTGCACATTTCTGCGAGCATATGCTGTTTCTTGGAACTACAAAGTATCCTGACGAAAACAGCTATAAAGAATTTTTGAGCGCTCATAATGGTCGCAGCAATGCGTCTACATCGCAAACGCATACCAATTTCTACTTTGACGTTGCCAGTGATTTTTTCTATCAAGCATTGGATCGGTTTGCGTCATTTTTTATGTCTCCACTCTTCACCGCATCAGCCGTCATGAGAGAAATGAAAGCGGTTCATTCAGAGCATTGTAAGAATTTACAAAATGATCATCGAAGATTGTATCAGTTACAGAAACATCTAGCGCATCCTCAGCACGCGTTCCATAAATTTGGGTCAGGCAACCTTCAAACTTTATTGGATAATCCCAAACGGAAGTATGGATCTGAATTTGATATACGCGAACCTCTAATTGACTTTTATCGCAAGTATTATTCTGCCTCGATGATGAAATTGGTGCTTTACAGCCATCACAATTTATCACAATTACAAACATGGGCTGAGATGTTTTCTGGAATTACAAATACAGGGCAAAAACCCTCTATGTCATTTAACTTGGCGAGTAATGGCTCTGAAAACTCCGATGTAGTCCCTTTTGATCCTACCCGATATCCTAGAGAAATCATAGTGGAACCAGTCCGAGAAATACGCGTTTTGGATATTTCGTGGCCATTGCCCTCATTGTATCATGAGATTCGAACAAGACCGAGTAGTATTCTCTCCCATTTGCTTGGACATGAAGGCCTCGATTCTGTATTGAGCCTTTTGAAAGCAAAGCAGTGGGCAAACGGACTGAGTGCTGGTCTAAGCCGTGACGAAGAAGATTGGGCACTTTTCACAGTGAAAGTTGATGCGACTGAACTCGGGTTGCAATTTTATGGACAGATTGTCTCACTAATTTACGAATATCTTGCGATAGTCCGAGCGAATGCACCACTACCACAATGGATTTTCCAAGAAGCACAAGATCTTGCTGTCCAGCACTTTAGATTTAAGCCGAAAGAGAGTCCAATTTCGTACACGAGCTTTCTTAGCAACACGATGCAACGTTTTCCAAAAAAATTGATTGTCTCCGGCTGCTATTTTGCGCAAGAATTTGATAAAAAGCAAGAAGAAGAGATACTGGCTCAACTCACTCCTAGAAGAATGCGACTGACCATAGTCAGTAAAGAATTCTTTGCAAAGCGTGCAAGGAATGAGAAAATTGAACAGGAGCCATGGTATCAGACGTCGTACATTGAACGCTGGCCAGACAGTGAGCAACTTGCCGAGTGGGATCGAATTTACTGGAAGAATGTACCTTTCCATGAAACCCTTCAAGCAGGCGTACGGCTGAGTTTACCTCGTCAAAATGTATTCATCTGCTCCGAATTTGATGTCAAAATACCTTCAGTCGCACCTGAACACGCCTTCAGCATGTCACCAACACTACTCTGCCACAGCGAAGCATATCGGCTTTGGTATAAACCTGATCAAGTTTTTCAAAAGCCGAACGTGCAGCTTTTCTTTCAATTATATCTTCCTACTATGAGCCTGACGCCCCGTCACGCGGCATTATCAAATTTATTAACTCGATATGTCAAGGAGTCGCTCAATGAGTACGCTTATGATGCTGAATTAGCGGGTATGCATTACTCTATTTCATCATCGAGCCAAGCGATCGAAGTACACGTTACTGGATTTTCACAAAAAGCGAATCTGTTACTTGAGAAGATAATGGGTCAACTTGCTGCTATGGCACAACCAGCTTCTATTTTAGCGTATGACATTGCTGTGTTCGATCGGGTCAAAGATTGCTGTTCGCGATCCTTTCGCAATTTCTGGTTAGAAGAACCGTATCAACATGCGGTATATGCAGCTCACCTTCTAACGGAACCGACAAGATGGAGTCTTGAAACAAAACTAGATGCACTTCAGAATATTACGATGAACGATCTTGGCGAACATGCAAGATCATTGTTGTACCAAGCACCCATTTTTGTGGAAGGTTATGTGTTTGGAAATATCAAACCAGCCGAAGCGCTTGACCTTCTACATAATCTGGTAATCGGGAAGCTTAAAGTAGGAAATGATGTAAAATCAAGACTTTTGCCGTATCCGAAAGCTTCTCGACCTCGGATGTCAGCACCACCAGTCATTCACTTCCGACCAAAAGATGAATTTGTATGGCAACAAAAAGACTGGAATGCTGAGAACATCAATTCCGCGCTTTGCAATTTGTATCAATTCCCAGTGATACACGACATCAAACTCGCATTATGGCAATCCGCGAAAATTCAAGTCTTGGCTCATCTCCTTCACGAGCCCTGTTTCAATCAATTACGAACTCGAGAACAACTTGGATACCTTGTTTTTTCGGGCCGAATGCGTAATGAAAATGTCGAGTATCTCCGTGTGCTGATTCAATCGGATAAAGCATCACCCGACTATTTAGATCAGCGGTGCGATATTTTTCTGCTCCAATTTCGAGAAACCGTCTTAGAACAACAACTTACGCAACCCGAAGTGTGGGAAAAGCATATCGCCGCGGTAATTCACTCATTACTGGAACTGCCCAAACAAGAAAAAGAGCAAGCCGAACGTGATTGGCGAGAGATCTCAGCACAATTTTATACGTTTGATCGTCGTCAGCAACTTGCACAAATCGTTCAAATTTTGCATCGTCAAGATTTAGTGAACTTCTTCGACAAGTATATCAATCCAAGTGGCCCTGAACGGCAGAAATTGAGTGTGAGGATTTATGGGAAGACCCATACCCTGACAGAATGGAGTAACAACTTGCAATCAACGATTCGTGGGACGCAAGTTAGTGCGGCTACAGCAATCTGTAATGCATTCTGCCCGAGAAACATCAACAATGTGCAACGTATCGATGATTACATAAAATTTAGAGAAACAATGCCGCTTAGTAGTGAAGGTTCGCGAATTGATATCATTCAGCTTCATACACAGGTAACTACAATGTGAGGAAGAAAGAGACGTTAGAATACGACAGCAGATTTGACGAAGTCGTCATATTGTTATAAAAATCTCAATTCAGTTTTTGTCTATGAGTGGCATTTGTAGTAAGGACAGCAAGTACGATATCCTGAGTAATTATTCCAAGCGGTTGAAGATTTGACTCACAACAATAATTTCATAAGAACTTGCCCCCAGGCAGGATTGAACTACCGACCTTCCGCTTACTAAGCGGGCGCTCTACCACTGAGCTATAAGGGCCACTTCTCAATTTGCCGGCTACTACGTAAGCCGCCAAATTAGTACAAAACAACTCGAAAAACTACCTTTTTCAACTCTTTCCTCTCGAAAACAATGGTCCAAGTCGACATATCGACACAACCAAGGGTGCTAGCGTCCACTTGTAGTGACGTGGCAACCCTCATGAGTCACCCAGCCTTGAGTGATTGCATGATTGTTGATGAGTCATCACCCCTATGTGATGACGTGGAAAGTACCCCCACCCCCTGTTTGACGGTACAGGGTAATACCGGTACTACCGGTGTAGGATGTGGTACCGGTGGTACAAGCGGTACTGTCGTTGCCCCGTCACAGGGTGACGAAAAGGCAACTGCAACTGAAAGTGTGGACGACACCAAAGGTCCCACTTTGGCAGAAATAATCAAGTCGCAGGAGTCCTTGCGTAAGGACCAGGCTAGAGCTCGAGCGAAATTTCGCGTAGAGCTCGCAAAGCCGAAAGCCTCGGATATCGAGGCTATATTGCAGCTATATGCTGATGGGGAGCACCCGGATTGGTCGGTTCTGTCTGCTAAATTGGAAGCAGCAAGACCTTTCCAAATCCGGAAAGCAACCTTCCCGATGGTCTTGGAGACGGGCCAGTCCTTGACCCGTACTCCAAATGGAAAAATACTAACATCCCTGATGCGAGACCACGGTAATCCGGTTTTTGAAAGCCTCCTGGAGAGCCGGTCAATCGCTCAGGTGTCCAAAATGCCTGGGGGAAACATCAGAGTGATGGTCACCACAGCGGATGCCTGCCAACAGTTGGAGTGTCAGCCGGTGACTATCCTTGGGGAGAAGTACTTTTTTCGGGAGTTTGATACTCTTGAAACAAAGTACTACCTCGATGTTTTCGGCGTAGGCGTGGAGGAAGAACGGAACAACATTCTCCGTGCTCTTCACCAACTCGGGTGTCAAGTGGTATATGACACCTTTCGCGAGACGGTTCCAACCAAAGAGGTGGTAATGTCGACTTGGAGAGTCTACTTTGGCTGCTCAACGTGTCCCCAACAACTGGTTAGAGTTGGTAAAGTGATTGAACAAATCGCTTACGACAAACAGCTCTACCCAGTACGGGGTAAGAATGCTCCTATTCCAACGGAACGACCACGTTTTGGTCAACGTGGTCCTTACTGCTTGGATTTGGGTGCTGCAATATACACGGGAACACGGCAACAACCAAAGGAAAACAAAAAGAAAAACACAAAACAACCAAACACAACTCACACTCAGCCTCAGAATCAAAAGCAAGCAAAATCGCAACAAGAAAAACAAAAACAAACAACCGCGCCATCGGCAGTCGTGGTGGTCCCAAAAAAGGTGGAGAAGCCAATTCAAATTCAGGAATTGGAGACGAGGCGACCGGAGCGAAAAAATTCCGACCAAATTTCGTTGGAGCTCAACAGTCCTCCCTCTATCTCACCACCAGGGTCACCAGACTTATCACAGACCACTCCCCCCATCCTACATTTAAAAAGTCAATCATCTTCCCATCCACGGGTGGAGAAGGATGGTGACACATACATGCACTTGGCATGGACGCGAGGAAAGCGTAATCGAACTGAGCCGTTCGACCAAATGGTTTCCAATGCACCACCTCGTGCGCTCCCAACGTTGGCGACAAGCAATTACTTTGCTGTGCTCGCAACCATGGAGGTGGATGTCGAAGAAGTTCAAGCGGTTGCCAATCCGGCGCATGGCAATCGCATTCAAATTATTCCCGTGAAAGCACGGATGCCAAAAGAGGTAGCCACTTCGAAAGAGGCGGCACACTTTTATAAGAAGCGTCATACAACGGTGGAAAAAGCAGAGCGACCAACTCGAATTGGTGAAATCGGAGAGCTCATGGAAATGGATTCCAAAAATGCACTCCACCAGCTTCGACCGGACAAGCTGGTCCAAGCCGATGCGTGCATCCCACATGTGCGTAGGCTGGTACAATTTTGTACTAACCCGGACCAAATCATCCGGGCAGCATTAGATCATCCCATCACCATGCATGGGGTGCTTATTTCATGCATGGAGTCGAATGATCCTGCGTTGGACGAAGTAGCACATCTACTTCTCATCAATCGCGTTTTTGCAGCGCACAATCTCGGCGAAGATGTCACATTTACGACGCGATGGAATCGCCACGTTGGTGGAAAAGTTCCCTCCAAGAGAGCTGTATTGTTCGAGAAAGTGATGCCTTGGTGGAGGTCAGTGCCGGACACTGTTCACGGTTTGACTCGGGCGACCAAAGCTCTCGCATTATTGGAATTGTTATTTATGTCTACTGCCCCGACATTTTACACAAACGATCACTGGATCCACTATCTCACCGATAGACCAGTGATCTGGATTCCGGGTCACCATTGTCGTTTACTCCCCATCAATGTGCTTATCTTGTTGTTACGCTCCGACGTGGGCATAAAGTGTTGGTCGCAATGGTTTGGTGGTAAATGGCAAGGACTTCTCTGTGGCGATATCGGCGAGCTCTCAGTCAATCTCAGTTTTTTCCCTGAAGAGAAAGCAACACTTCACCTCTCAAAAGAAGATGGTGAAATGAGGTTGATTGCCGGTCCACTTCAGCGTGAATGCTAAGGGCTCCTCGATTATTCCAACGTGGAACAATATCTCAGCACTCACGGTGAATGTTAATGGAATTCATAAAAATGGTCATCTTTTTATCGACCACATCCTATCACAACACTCCATTTGTTGTGTTCAAGAAACCAAGTTTCACGATCACAACCAACTGGACTCATTTCAGTTTTTATTATCCTCAAAAATGCAGCACAAAATGTTTGTCAATGATCACAACAGTGCATTTCTACATCCGACTCAAAACCGCAGTGGCGGCGTCATGACAATTCTTCGTTCGGACTTTCCCGGTTACTCAACAGCTGAAGAACTTACCGAACGAAGCATTCGAAATCGTTATTTGGTTTTGCGTCTTCTCATTCACGATGCACCGGTGTATATTCACAATGTATATGCACCGGTCACGGCCGAGGAACGAGTGGGTTTTTATGATTTATTGCTTTCCAACACTTTCGAATCGACCGCAACACATATCGTATTTGGTGATTTCAACACGCCACTCGATTCAGCTATCGATGCTTCGAGTGGAACAATTCGACACGAACCAAGTCGATTAGCGTGTTTGGAATGGCTTTCACAGTTGGGTGTGGTAGACGCTTGGCGAATCCAACATCCGACTGAAAAAGTATTTACAGGACCATTACCGCGCAAGAATCGATTAGATTATATCTGCATGTCGGAAGAGCTATTCAATATGGTATACAAAACCTCTGAGTATTTTCGTCCACGACATGCGGGAGATCATCTGGCACAAAAAGTAACTTTTGCAAATCCAACTCAATCTCCGGGACGAGGATATTGGAAATGTTCATTACGATTATTTGAATATCCTAAAGTTGTCGAAGCAATCAAATTGGAAGCGAATTTGGTGCTCGAACAGTTACGGACAACTTCGAATCCCGGTAAAATGTGGGAATGTTGGAAGACGAAAATCAAGAAACAGCTTCAAACCATTGAAAAAAAGGTTGCACAAGATAGCCGACGTGATGTTGAGTCTAGCCAGCGTGTTTTGGAAGTCGCAGCAGCTCGATATCGCATTCAGGACACCAATGAGTCACGGTATTTTTACGAATCGAGTCTCCAACAATTTCGAATTTCAGTCGAAAACAACGCGAAATACAACCAAGATGAAAGTTTCGACCATCACGTGAAGCATATGGAGAACTCTTCAAAGCATTTTTTTCGCCCTCCGGATAGTTCTTGTCGTCGCGTGCCGATCGAAAATGTTACAAAAAAATGTGGTACCGTGACATCGAACCCGAGGGAGATTATTGACGAATTCAGAGATCATTGGGGTGGTGTCATGGGCTCTGTTTATAGCTCAGAGACCGACTCAAATGTTCCAAGTGACAGAAAGCAAAAAAAGTTACTCGATTCGATTCAAGTTTCACTTGCCTCAGCAGAGCAAGAACGTCTCTCAACTCGGTTAAGTACGACCGAGATGGCGGAAGCGATCAAGCACATGCGGAGTAGTTCTTCTCCAGGTATGGATGGACTACCAGCTGCATTTTATCAGCTTGATCCGGAAACGTTTGGCGAGTGTCTGAAGATCGTGTTCGAATTTCAGCTAGAAAGAGGAATTTTACTGCGATCACAACGTCACTCAGCAATCACACTTTTATACAAAAAAGGATCACGAGGTGATCCTTGCAACTATCGACCGATCGCACTGCTTTGCGTCGATGTGAAAGTACTTTCAAAAGTGTTGGCGTATCGATTGCAACGTTTTTTGCCAAAATTGATCCATCAAGATCAAAAAGCATTTGTGCGCGGAAGGTCAATGCATCATCATATTCGACATCTCACCGACATCCAAGACTTGGTCACTCATCGTGGGGAGGAAGCTTATGCGACCTTTCTCGACTTTGAGAAAGCTTATGATCGAGTCAATTGGACGTACATGTTTCGCGTTTTGGAAAAAATGGGTGTTGGAAAAAGTTTCATCGACTGGGTTCGTCTTTTGTACAATAACACAAAGGCGCAGTTGATGATTAATGGAAATATCACACCGTCCATTACACCACAACGTGGAGTGAAACAAGGTGATCCTCTCTCAGCATTACTTTTTCTGATGACGATCGAACCTTTGGGAAATTTACTTCGACAACATGAAGAACATGGCATTTGGATTAATGGCACGACTGTCGCAACTGGATTATTTTTTGCGGACGATTCGACATTGCTTTCAGAGACACCAAATGGTGTTTTGACGCAACTCGAACTCGTCCAAGTCTATTGCGATGGATCGGGTGCGAAACTCAACTTGAGTAAATCATCTTTGCTCTCGTTGAATCGGACCATGCCGTGTCCATGTATTCCCAATTTGACCATAATGGGTCCGGAGGATTCGGTCAAGTATTTGGGTATGCCGTTCGGCCAGACACCGACTCATTCGATGGTTATTTCAACTCTCGACAAGCGTTTTTACGATGGGTTTGGTGCATGGTTTCGACGAGCACGAACTGTTCGTGGTCGACTACTGGTTGCGCAGACGATGATTTTATCACGTTTGTGGCATTACACGATGCACGTAGACATACCAGCAGCGACAATTCGACAGTGGCAATCGATGTTAAATCGATTTGTGCTTGGTCGGAAACACAAAAAAGATTCAAAACATGTTCACCTACTCAGCAAAGAGTTTTTATATCTTCGCCGACAAGATGGTGGACTACAAGTTCCTTTTTTGGTGGGACGACTAAAGCTACAACGTATTCAATTCCTTCAGCAGTTCGCATCCGATGCGTCAACAATTCTTCCTGCGAATTGGACAACAGCTTCGACGGAATTATTACAACTTATTCAACCTCCCTTTGGACCACACAAGCCGATGGATATATTCACCATCGCACCAAATCGACATGGAAAAATGGTTCAATGGGAGAGCATATCATCATGGTGGAAAAACGCATTTAGAATGTGGCATCAGATGGATTGGAGCATTTCAATATCAGATTTAAATGTTTCACAACGCCGTCAGTACTACATGGAACAGCCGATGTGGTTTCACTGCGACCAAAAATTACATTACGAAGCTGCTACTCGTCATCCGAGTACACAGAACGTTTGGTACAATCTTGGCATGGTGGATGAACCACATCGAACATTTCGAAAAACATTTGCTACACTTTTCGACGTTCGAAGTTTGCAAGACTTTTTTCGTGAAAGCGACACATGGCCAACGAAGGAAGATTTCGTCGCCAACTATTACAACGACGAAGAGCAGAACACCTCGGATATGTCTGAAGAAAGGTTGCTGAGTCGACTTTACAATGAAATCACTCAGATTCTCCAGCGTATCCACTCGACGATTGGTCTCATCACTTGGATTATACCAACCACAAGTGGCAGATCATTTTATGTGGGAGTAAAAAGCAAGGAAAGGAAACATTATTTTCCATCTATTCCACGCTCACAACTCTCACGAATCGTCTGGAAACCACCCGAACCAACCAAGAGTCATCCGATGTCGACACATTGGTCATCACGGGAGAGATCGGACGCACTGGATTCAGAACGAGTTCGAACTTTTATGGCTACATCACGGCATCTTCGACAACGTGTATTACCAATTTTCGAGGATTTACAGTTTCGTCTAGCCTTTCGAATGTTGCCAGTTCGATCTCGTTTCTGGTTCTTAACAAATATTGAGCCCGACATTATCTTGTGCACGCAGCCTTCGTGTGGGGCAGTGGAATCCGATCAACATCTCTTTCTAGAGTGCGATCACACGGCACAGTTATGGAGAGAGTTACTCCCTAGTTGGGATCAGTTTTTCTCCTTTCGACCACGTTGGACGCATATTGCATGTGCAATCGTACCAACACTACGGTCGGATTGGAAAGAATATTTAGCAATTATATCGGATTTGTGGCTTGCATTGCAAGCGGTGACACTGCACTTCGTCTGGAAAGATCGGAATCGTCGTTTGTTCGATCAGCGATCAGCAACTCCGACAGTTCCAGCACTTTCCGTCATTTACACCACGTTTAGTGCGCACGTTCGGTACTTTCGAAGACAGTGTTACGACCAAGAGGAACGCATTCGGCTTGCAAAGGTACTGGATCAACTCGAAACGCAAGGATCATTTGGTGGATTTTTCAGAAGTCGAAGATCATTGCTGCGGGTCCGGCACAGGCGAGTGGAACGGCAAGTGCAACTCGGATCCTAGTCCTAGTTGGCTGGTCATGCTCACCGTAGTGTGGCGCACACCAATTTGCAAACCACGGTACTTTTGGACCATTCTTACAACTTTACAAACTTACCACTTAACAACTTTACAACTTTCAACATCTATCCGTTACACGATGGACACACTCTCGTACTGTAGTGGTGAACGCTACCGCACTGCAGAACTAGCAACGAGGGACATATTATCAACTCTCACAGGTATTCTCGAAACGTTTTTATATGTATATATGTTATTTAAGATAGCCTAGGCAACTAGAGAAGTCAGTTAGTCTAATTCTAGTAATATAGACACCTTCAACTGAGCTATAAGGGCCACTTCTCAATTTGCCGGCTACTAAGTAACCCGCCAATTTAGTAAAACAACTCGAAAAAACAACCTTTTTCAACTCCTTCCTCTCGAAAACAATGGTTCAAGTCGACATATCGACACAACCCAGGGTGCTAGCGTCCACTTGTAGTGACGTGGCAACCCTCATGAGTCACCCAGCCTTGGGTGATTGCATGATTGTTGATGAGTCATCACCCCTGTGTGATGACGTGGAAAGTACCCCCACCCCCAGTGTGACGGTACAGGTTCATACCGGTACTACCGGAGTCGGATCTGATACCGGTGGTACATGCGGTACTGTCGTTGCCTCGTCACAGGGTGACCCAAAGGCAACTGCAAGTGTGGACGACACTAAAAGTCCCACGCTTGCTGACCTGATCAAGTCACAGGAGTCCTTGCGTAAGGACCAGGCTAGAGCTCGAGCGAAATTTCGCGTAGAGCTCGCAAAGCCGAAAGCCTCGGATATCGAGGCTATATTGCAGCTATATGCTGATGGGGAGCACCCGGATTGGTCGGTTCTGTCTGCTAAATTGGAAGCAGCAAGACCTTTCCAAATCCGGAAAGCAACCTTCCCGATGGTCTTGGAGACGGGCCAGTCCTTGACCCGTACTCCAAATGGAAAAATACTAACATCCCTGATGCGAGACCACGGTAATCCGGTTTTTGAAAGCCTACTGGAGAGCCGGTCAATCGCTCAGGTGTCCAAAATGCCTGGGGGAAACATCAGGGTGATGGTCACCACGGCGGATGCCTGCCAACAGTTGGAGTGTCAGCCGGTGACTATCCTTGGGGAAAAGTATTTTTTTCGAGAGTTTGATACTCTTGAAACAAAGTACTACCTCGATGTTTTCGGCGTAGGCGTGGAGGAAGAACGGAACAACATTCTCCGTGCTCTTCACCAACTAGGATGTCAAGTGGTGTATGACACCTTCCGCGAGACAATTCCCACGAAGGCAGTGGTGATGTCGACTTGGCGAGTTTACTTTGGTAGTTTGACGTGCCCCCAACAACTGGTTCGAGTTGGTAAAGTGATTGAACAAATCGCTTACGACAAACAGCTATACCCAGTACGGGGTAAGAATGCTCCTATTCCAACGGAACGACCACGTTTTGGTCAACGTGGTCCTTATTGCTTGGATTTGGGTGCTACATCAACCCCGGGAGTACGGCAACACCAAAGCAAGCAAAACAATCAAAAACAACGCAAAAATCAATCTGCAACTCAGATTCACAACACCCAAAAACAACAAAAGAACCAGAGACATACAGCCGAACCAGCGGCACTCGTGGTGGCACCACAAAAGGTGGTGAATCCAGTTCCCAGTAAGGAATTGGTGGCGAGAAAACCTGACCGGAAGCTCTCCGATCAAATCTCGTTGGAGCTCAACACTCCCCCACTATCACACCACCAGGAGCACAAGCTTTATTGCAACCCACACCTCCCATCCTCCAACTGACCAGTCAGTCATACTCCCAACCACGGGTAGAGCGGGATGGGGATGTATCCATGAAGTTGGCTTGGACGAGTGGAAAACGTAATCGGGTGGAGCCGTTCGAACAAATGGTCTCCAAAGCACCACCTCTTGCGCTTCCAAAACTAGCGACGAGTAACTATTTTTCCGTGCTCGCAACTATGGAGGTGGAGATCGAAGAAGTAAA